>CM034153.1:267798851-268238290 GCA_019776745.2 Taxus chinensis | reverse complement strand
TAGTAAATAAATGGACGGTTCCTAAACTTTTATTGGGATTTGATTTGATTTGGTTTAAAGGATGAAGTGATACCAGTGTTGGCAGGGGTTAGGAAATGAAAAGTTAGAGGAAAACCTACGTGGAGGCATCTCTAAGATTTGGAAAGTGAATTATTATGAAAATACAATAGGTCTGACCTAACTATGAATGGTGGGTGACACAGGAAAAGATAAGCGAGGAGAGGAAAATTGGTTTTAATGACATTACGGTGCCTCGAGTTTGGAGAGCAAGACATCTTGGAAGGCATGATGGTGGATTTGTTAGGATGTTTTTCTTTGCACGCTTCATTGATTTTTGCTGCCACCATAGAGCCTTGGTTCTTTGAACCAGCAGTTTTTAGTGATCTCCACTATGTGGTTATTTTTGAAACTCTTATGAGCTTTTTTTGTCGAGGAATGTATTATCGTGGAATTTTGGAAAATTTATTAATCTTGTTTTGATATCTTGGAAGAAGAATAGGTCTTGGATCTTGGAAACTAAGCTGGAAGTCTTCTTCGAACGGAACAAAGGCACTATCAGGAGATGTGATAGGGCTCTAAATTTAAGATTTCTGCTTTATTCTAAAATGATTCATTAAAAAAATTGCTCCTACAAATTTATCATTTTCTTGATGTATTGGTGTTCACTTACATGTATTTTTGGCAATTTGTGGGTTTTGGAATGTGAATTCATTTGCTATATGAAGTTTTGGGAACTCTTATATGGTTTGTTAAGGTTTACATGTAATTTGTATGGAACTCTGAACTTGACTTGAACTTATTGATACCTCTACTAAACCTAACTTTGTAGTTATGTTAGTTGTATCAAAGCTTGTATCTTGTATTCTAAGCTTTGCTTTCTTGAATTCAAAATAATGTGGAAAGATTCTGGTTTATTATTCGTTTTGTTGGGTTCTGAATTCCATTTGTGGGTTGTTCACATTTCTGACTTGTATTAAGTCGATGAGTTGAAGTAGAAGCTCCTTGTCCGTTTGAAAACTGAAGTATAGTTGGATGGTTTGAAACTCTATTTAAAGTTTGTGTCAGGGTTAGTTGGAATAGAACTCATGAATTCTAAACTTGTATATAGCTTGAGATTGTTTTATCTTTATTGGGAACATGTGGTTACTTGGACTATGTTGAACTTTTTAAGTTTTAAACCTTGGAACTTGTATATAGTTCTTTATGAATATGCATTCGTTGTTGAGTGGTTGCATTTTGCCTATATACTTAAGTTCTAACTGAGGTTTTATTATTCCTTAGGAAAAATAGAAGGCCTTGTGATGAACCTGTATGTAAATAGGGTGTTGGTGTTATCTGATCTTTTATTTGAGCCATGTGATTCTGTTTTAAATTCATTTTAAACTGAGTTGTTTGACTTATGATCTATGCACGTATTTACGGCAACACAGGTATTCCGTGTTGTGTTGGTTGTTTTTGATTTTGTATTGGGACAATGGATTGAGTTGTATACTTATAGGTATTTCGAATTGAAAAATTCAGTTCTTAGTACAACTGATTGGTGGAAGGGTTCTTGTGAATTTTTTTGGTTCAAAGTTTGACCGTGTAAACTTCTTTGAGAGCCTCCTTTGTGTTCATTTTTCGAAGGAATGGTTATTTTATTTCAACCTTTTAGACTACACTGGGTTTTCAAACTGAGGAGGCATGTGAATTAAGGAGTGTCTTCTATTCATTGTATGCTCTGAGAAACATGTGTTTGTAGAAGAAACTCTTGATTGCTTTATTCTAGAAATATGTGGAGTTGGATGTGTTATATTATGGAATATTAGATAAGTTCTGGGTTCATGGAATTGAGTTAATTTTCCTTTCGTCTTTTATGGTTGAACAACCCATAACTATCATATGATTAAAAAGGAACTAGTAGGTATGGTATTTTGTTCAAACACGTTAGAAGAAGGGATATGACAGACTTGTCTTGTAAATCACTTAACTATACTTCCATTGAGTAGGTGTGTTTTTTAATGTTAAATTCAAACCTGTTATTCTATTTGTGGTTCTAAAAGTTACAGTATCACTTTCATTAGATGTTGATAATGTGGCTCTTGCTTGAAAATTTTGATCAGTTCTCATTGCAGTTTGTTATTAATGTTTAAGGGGGGGATTCATCTTCGAGTTGAGAGTTTTTGTGACTTTCCAATATTTTTCGATTTTGGAGGATTTCTGTTACGCCATTGTTTATCCTTAAAGAACCACATGTATTAAGGAAAGAGGAATTATATTATCATGGAGGGAATTCTCTAGTTTGGCGACTGTACTGTGTATTTCTTTTGAGATTGATATGGATTGAGCTAGGTGAATGAGATAGGTCTTCCTGTAAAGTTGTATGGAAATTAGAAGATACGGGCTTGGACTGTGTAATTCAGTTTGAGTTTCTTTGGAAACTAACTTAAGAATTTTCTAAGTTTTATTAGATGTTGGATTTATTTCATAGTTAATGAAAGAAAATATGGTTTGGGTCCTTGTGGGGATGTGATCCTTTTCTATGAAGGCCATAAGTTAATGATTGAACTTATCTTTATTCGTTCTCTCTTTGTCTTTGGAGGATGAACACTAACCCTTGCAGGATGGAAGTAGTGTGTCCTTCTATATTTATGAATTATGAAATAATTTATTAAATATACTTGTTGATTGATTATTAAAAGAATTTGATAGGAGCAAATTATGTCTGTGGTAGAATCCTGAAGGTGCATATTATAAAATTTGCGCTTTCTTAAAAGTAATCCAGATTTCTTATTGTAATTCTTTCTTGATTTTTTACTTATGAGTATCATGAATTATGGTTTTATTTTGTTTATGAAAGCCCAAAGTTGTTAAGAAGCAATTATTGGAAGCACTTTACTTGTAATGCTTAGTGCTTATCATGCTTAGTCATTTTTTGAAATGACCCATGCTAGCAATATTGCAGATAGAATTAGTTAAGTGATTAAGAAGACAGGAAAATTTATGTTGGATGGTTATTTGTTATTAATTTTGAATCTCATGTAAATATTTTTGATTCATTCTTGAATTGTATGAGAAGGAAAGAAAATTTGTCTTCTTTTGAATGAAAGTTGTTTGTTATACCACATGCCTGAAATACATAGTCTTGTGATGATCTAAATGTTAATGAGAATTGAATTGTGGGATTTACTTGTATGTGTTGGGTAAACTATCTTCTATTGATGAGAAAGGTGGAGTTCTTATTGGATGGTATATTCATTATATGTTTATGCTTAATCAGATAAACTTGATAAGTTAGATAAAGGGAAGGAATTAGTTGAACTCCCTAATAAGTGCAGTTTCTTGAGTTGCATAGTTACCAATCGGATCCCAAAACAACTCTAAGTAGTATTATATGTTGTAAGAAATATGTGATGAACTTTAGAGTTTGTGATGCACAATAAGAATGGTTGACAAACCCTAAAACAATTAATCAAATAGGGGAAATTTTCTCCTAGCTAAATGAAATGTTACCAAAAGGGTGATATGACGGTAAAAAGTGAGACTAATTTTTATAAAGTCTACCTTAGTTGAACCTATTTGGTTACTACACTTCTTTGAATGATTAGGATTATTTATGGAACTTATGATATTGCTGTCGGTACGTACCCAAATGTAAGGTACTGACTGCAGAACGGTATAATAAATGCAACAAATGATGTACAGTCTCTCACAAAGGTGCTGTTCGGGAGCAAGAAGAAGAAGCTTTTAACGGAAATATGCGTTAACATCCCCCATGCGCCGCTTAGCCCCTGAGTGCTTTGTTTCCTTTTTTTCCTCTTTCTTGGATTTTTGGTCGTCAGTGCGAAACCGCGCCATGAAACAGTGGTTGGCGGTCATGTACCGCTGCCCTGAGCAGGGTGACGGTCCTTACGGTTTTCCAGAACATTGTTTTCACCAGAACACAGCGAAAGTTCAACGCTCACAAGCTTTTCTGCCGACTTGCGCATGGTGCATTTAGGTTTTTGGTCCCCTGGAATGTTTGTTCCTTTGGTTATTGTTTTAGGAGTTCAGTTTGGTTTTGATCTTTGGGTGTGGGAATTCCTATAAATGCATGGTGAGTGACATGCCAAATGGTTGCCCCTCATTTCTTGTTTAAAAATAATAATCCTTTCAGTGTTAAGTCTTCTAGTTTGCTAAGTTTGATAGTTTAATCTTTTACATGCTTAGTTGCATTTTCTCAGTGGTGGTAAGCCACAGATTCTAACTTGTGCAAACAGATTATTGCTTGGGAGTAGAATAGGTAGCCAGCCATTAGAGTTGCAGGTTTTACTCTGCTACAGACAAGGTTTCAGGTAATAGACGCATTTGGTGCATGATTCGCAGTTAGACACGCTAGGGAATTACTAGGCCAAGCTCTGTACTCTTGCGCTATCCCTCTCCTATCCACATTCTATTCTGTCGGCATCTATGGAAGGTGTCCCATGATCAAATATCTATTCCTGTTGATGTAAGCATTACCAGTTTTTCTGGGATCAAGTGAGCACAAAGAACAAGGAGATTCTACTGATGGGGACAAAGACAAGAACACACACACACCGTCGGATTCGCCCACTATTCTGAGAAATCCAGGTTCCATCTAAAGTGTTAGTGAGACGTATCAAAATAAAGTAGTTAATCACTTATTTCAATTATTTTCCATTCTCGATATGACAGGGAGCTTGATGAGGATTGACAGTTTGGAAAAACTATGATTTCATTCCCTCACTTCTAAGGTAGGATCGAGAATCTCGCAAATAAGATTTAGTTATTCGTTTGTTTAGAACTAGATATACAACATGAACAGAAAAATAGCTTACACTCGGTCTTTTTTTTGTTTTACGTTATTGTTAGTGAAATTCTAAATATTTAGATAGCGCTGTTTTTTAAATTTCTAGAAAATACAAAAAAAAGGAAATTATATATGCTAGAAGTGTACTTAGATTTTACTTATTCGTTTGTTTCAGTACACTTTGCATGAAATACGGGCTAGGGAGGCCCAGGGAATACATTTTCGAGCCAATTATGCCCCAGCCCAATATCGTAGTGGCAGTAACTGACATTGACCAAAACCTTAGGATACAAGTATTCCAAACACAACGACTTCCAACAGATCAGGTCACAGTTGAGAGGGTTAAACGTAGAAGACGACCAAGCACACACATTTTGTTCAAATCAACCAAACTACAGGTTATCCCTAGAAAACATCCGCATGACTGTAGAAGGATTTGAAAGAGAACAAATATTCGGGTGCGATCCTTTACCTTCCACACGCCAGACGCTGGAGACACCCTCGTAGATATAGATACCAGCTTAAGAATTCAAGTTGCTAGAACACCTGTGAGGTATTCTGAGAAAATCACACAATTACTGATTCTAACGTAGAGGTGAGAAAGCTTACGACTACTGGATACTAGGGATTAGAACTTGATCTCATGTATGACCAATAACAGGACCGCAACAATCAAGAGTCTACGGTTGTGATCCACAAATCCCACAGCCTAACGAATCCACAAGTCAGTTAGATATAGACACTGGCCTACGCACATTAGTATTTCAGTCTACTCCGATTCCACCTATCATCATTCAACAGTTGTCCCTACTAGACACAACAGCTAACAAAGCTAGAGATTTTGGACTAGGCCAGAGAATCATCCATAGAGTTTGACTATATTCACCATATGACCCTATCAGGAGAAATACACGAAACCCATCCGGGTCATTTTCCACGCATCCCACAACCCCATAGATCAAATCACGCCAGAGCTCGATATTGATTGGAGCCTTCGAGCAGTCATCCTCACTGATCGATCTATCACACCAGTCCAAGTTAGAAGGGCCTTCTTTGCCTTAGATTCGCAAATACCATAGTGGCGTGTCAAAGACATTAGACTCCCCAACTAGTTTGTCTGCATATTCTACCCCACCGGCTGTCTCGGCACGACCTCGGGAGGTCGGGTACGTGGAAGAGTCACTTGTTGATTCTCACGCTCGCCTGTTGTTTTTCCGACGTACAAAATTGGTGAACCCGACGTGAAACAAACGAAATTAGTAAAGCTGACGTAAAACTTCTTACCTTCTCGTTCAGAGTCATAACTATCACGTTTCCCTTCACAAATCACCTTCGCTCCTTCCCATTTCTGCGGGTATTCATATACCCCCCGAATATGTCGGGATTCGATGCACATGGCAGACCCCTCTTGGGTCTTGAGGCATACTATGCCCAACAGAATAGGGAGTCATCACCCTCTTTCTCAATGTGGGGCGACAACTATTCAACTAATCAGTTGTCAACACAAACGCCAAGGATTAGATATAATTCGTCCTTCCCAAGCAGAGGGGTTGGAGCAACAACTCGCTCAAACACAAAACATAGCCTTCAGGCTCAAACAATATGACATTGACTGGAGAATCTGCTTCATCTCCTCAGGTGCTACTTAGACCACATATTAGCAGACAATCAGATCCATACTCAGTTCTAGATGACGAGTACTCAATACGTTATCCTAGGAATGAACAACGCTCTCAAGGCATGTATCCACCTGTAGGAATTTTACAAATACAGCCCGAGTTCTCTCCTCAAGAAAATACCTCTATGCCATCACGTATAGAAAATACTCTCAGAGAAACTTGGCAAGATAGCAATCAGTTCATGAGGCTATCACATGCCTATACAACACCAGGATATACAACAAACGCCACCAAGGCACAATATCGTGACTTCACCAAACGAAGTCATTTCAACGCTAATAGAAAAGGTTAGAGGATTAGAACTTGCCCAAGCAAATCAAAATTCGAAATTAATTCATACAAACAGGGAGTTCCAATCCTCCGCACCATCCTAGCCAAAGTAGATCTCCTCACAGGAGTAGGCACGTTAGGTATGACTCCTCAGTATTCACAACAAGTGCCAACTAGACCCACTATCGCTAGCACAGTTCCTCCTAGTCCGGTACAGAGCAATCCATTCCTGGATAGTACCCCTTCATACTTAAACATGTATTCCAAATCACCACAAGGGGATATGTACTCATCCCCCGGCATGTTTACTCAAATGTAGGGACTGCCTTATGCCCCTGCCAACGCGTACGTTACGCCATATCAACAACCCGTTCCGCCACCGCCTCCTCAACAGGCACCATCAATGGTTGAGACGTATGCAATAGGGACTTATTTAGAATATTTAAAGGAGCCCTTAGATTTCGCCATAAGAAGCGTTATGCTTCCAAGGCCTCTTCCCGATTTGCCCAAATACAAAGGAGAAGGAGATCCGAATGCGCATATCAAAGCTTACGCTACAGCCATTCGAGAATTACTCCCCCATGGGATGGGGGTCGTTGCTAAAATATTCCCCAAAACACTGGAAGGCATCGCTCTCGATTGGTATTATAGAATACCTGAAGCTTCCATACATTCATTCAAATAACTAGTGTCGGAGTTCATCAAAGCCTTCGACATGAACAAACTATTAAGGACAGGAATCAGGGAGTTCTTTGCACATCAAGCAAGAACATAACGAGTCTGTCGCCCATTTCATCCAAAGGTGGCGCACAGTCCTTTATTCCTCGGCAAGTGCTCCAAACATGGATCAGATGGAGCTATGTGATTTATTCCTTCATTCTCTTAGCAAAGAAGTGAAGGAAGAAGTCCAGAAGTTCCCACTAAGGACTTATGATGAAGTACTTGAGAGTGCTCTGCGAATTGATCAAGCAACAATAGATAGTGGCTGTAAGACGTATGGAGCAAACGGGAGGTTAATCACCTCTACTCAAAATACTACAACCACCACAAGCGTCAATCAAGGACCCAAAATCCTTAACAAAAATCGTGGGGTAACAACAGATGGGGTAAACTGACCAGCCCAAAAGGGTAAATGTCGTTAATACTCCGTCACAAACAAACAACCAAAAGAAACAACAATTTTACCCCGACGGTCAATACGGTGGATTTTAATAATCCACAGCAACAACAAGATGATCACTTCAGGAATCATTGAAGATGTGGAGGAATTAGAATGGGCAAGCCCCATGGACATCAATATTAAAAAGTATGGAAGGATAAGGATCTGTGTTGACTACAGGAACTTAAATGCGGTATGTTTAATTGATCCTTTTCCAACCCCTTTTACCGAAGACATCTTGGTAGTAGTGGCTGGGCATGAAATCTATTCCTTCACGAATGTATTCTCAGGATACCATCAAGTTAGAATTTCTAAAGAAGACCAAGAGAAGACAAATTTTTCCACTAAATGGGGAAGTTCTGCCTATATATTCATGCCTTTTGGATTGAAGAATGTGCCTACTATTTTTTTGTGCATAGTGGTCCACCCATTTCGGGATTTTATCCATAAGTTTCTGCAAGTCTACCTTGATTATTGGACAAATGAGGTATGGACTAGTGAAAGACCAAGGTTAAGGATAGAAGAAGTATCTTCAGTGCTACAAGCGCGCCCCTGAGAGATGTTGGCAGTTGAGTAAGGATCCCTCTACATACCAGAAATGTTGTAACTATTTGCTACTCCAGGATTGGGACCCTTTTGGGGTTTATTAGCACTGTAAGGATTGGTTTTACTGGTGGATCCCACCAAAGTTTCCTTTATTACAAAATTACGTTGGTAGGTGGCATAGCCTTTATTTCAGTATAGAAGCACAGTGCACAAGTATTATGTTGGGCATACAGGGTTACTACCTTGAAGTTATGATCAAGAAGAGCTATTGCCAACTAGGGCATCACCAAAAAATATTTGTGACAAGTTACTATTGTGAGACATCAAGAGTGCCCTTTCACTGGGGAGATTTGTGCAACCAGAGTGGACATTTGAAACATTGAGCGTAGGGAAGAAGCTCATCATTGCACCCATCTTACATTTTCCCTCTATGGGATAAGCCATTGTCTATGTTAGGGTTTTGATGCTTCAAGGCATGGGAGTAATTGGAGCATTTGTTGCAAAGGAAAGCCACATATCCTGAGTAGAGTGAGGAATAATATTAAGGAACACCCCTTCTCTTTTAGTAACCTGAGTAGGAAGATAACACCAAAGCATAGTAGAACTATTTCACCAAATAAGGGCAATGCAAAAGCAAAACATATTGATGATCTACGTGCTGCATCAACGTTTAGGCAATATCTTCTGGCATACACCATGTATATTTTGCACGGATCACATGGCATTGAATTACTTTGAAAGTGAACAAGTATCCCATTTAAAAAGGGAACATGATATCAGTGGGTCTTGTTGTTTCAGGACCATTTGAGTTTACTATTTTTGTGAAACCAGGAAAGAGTAACTCAGGGCCTTATACCATTAGTTCACCCGATAGATAAAAAGACTCCAAGGGAGGATGCGCATAACTATTAAGTGATGCTAGTGATAGATGCGCAACTATTTAGAAGGTTATGGTGTGCTGCACCCTCATAATTGTAAGATATTGCTATACTTTCTCAAACCCAAGAGATTGTACCAATGGTTAATGTCACATGTGCATGAGGACCACTTCTACTTCACAGGCCAAAGTATGCAAATAACCCCTCAACTAATCTCTAAGTTTACTTGAATTTTATACGAAGGGGAACTGATAGATGATGACTTGGAGAATAAGGACACCATTAAGGAGACCATGAAGAGGTATGACTACACCGATGGGGTGTTAGATACATGAGTGTGACATGCCCAATAATGGAAGAAACACATGGTGGGATTGAAGGATGTGAAATATGTAGGGAATGCCACAATTGAATGAACAAGAAAGTTGGACATATATAAACATAGGTACTAGTTGAATGTGTGCCAAAACATTATCTACCAGGAAATGCATCTGAGTAATATGTCAAGGCCTTCGTGACAATTTCTAATGCCTTGGTAAATGACTAGGACACAAAGGAGATGAAGATGCATGTTTGGAGACCTCCTAGCCAATGCAAAACCATCTTCTCATAAATTGGAGTTTCTCATGGGCTAGAGAAGTTTTTATGGGAAGATCCAGATGAATCACCCTATCACGTGCAAGGACTGGTTCACGATATAGTCATCACTTGTAACACCATGACTGGATGCTTAACAAGGTGGGGCTTGGAGGTATGGCACCTATAAAGGATTGCAAAATGGTGACAATTGCTAGATTATTATGAGGAGATACATAATCAAGATGTACCTATGCTATTTCCTTTAGAATCTAAGACTAGTGATAGGGGTACAAGCATTTTTTGAATTGGTAGATTCACATTCACAGATTTTTTTGGACCAAGAGTGCATGGTGGGCCATCATAAGATTACCTTTCTCATATCATCGCACAAGCTAATTCCAACCACTACGATGTTTAATCAAAATTGATGAGTCACATAATGACAAAAAATTGTGATGTGCGAAGCTCAAGATTGAGGTATGTGTATGACCACCAGGACCTACAAAGGAAGCTATTATAGCCTAAGAAGCATGCCTATGTGGAGAAGTATGTCTCCCATGAGGTACATATGATGAAACTTGTAGACGCTGCCAATTGCTTGGAAGGACTACATTGCAAGGGTATACCTGCACAGTTCAGGGCCTAAGTAATAAGAGGAATTTACCTAAGTGGAGAATGATGTCTCCATCCTAGAAGACCCCACTAGAGAGGAAGAAGGTCATGCCAAGGAAGAGGGAGACAGAGGATAGGCACTTAAGAAGAAATCGCCACTGAGTGCATAACCAATGTAATCTATAGGTGTGCACAGGAGTCAGGAGTGAGACCAAAGCACATATACATGGAGGAAGAAATCACACTGTTAAGGAAAAAGAAAAGATCACCTGAGGAAGATGCGCCAAAACAAGAAGACCCCCCCATAAAATAAGATTCATTGAGGAAGGAATTGCTTGCTCGAAGAAGATGAGAAGGAAGAATCCCCTTTACTTGGAGTCACCAGTTATGAAGAAGAAAAGGGTGGTGGAGAAGCCAGAATCAGAAGAAACATAGAGCCTGGAAGCCTATAGAGGGTAAAAGGACAATGAATAGCACAAAGAGGCTCAGGACCATCCTCGTGTATGATGTACATGACTCTAAGGATGAAGGAAATGAAGAAAAGGATGGGGAAGAAGAAGGTGCCCAAGGAAAAGAGGAAGAGCGAGGAGGTGAAAAAAAAAGATCATGAGAACCCTAAGCCTCACCAAGGAGCAGATCAGAAGATTTCGTAGAGAGGGTAGTAGTGAGCCAAAATTAAATGATTTGGGTGGAACAAGAGGTAGAGTGCAAAATGTTGAAGAAGTGCTCAAGGAGATAGAGGAGGAAAGTTGTGGGAAAAGAAATATGGAAGCATGGGTGGAGACCCTAGCCTGGTGGTGAATCCTTCCTAAGGTAGCATGCATGGGGGGAAAGAGGTGTGGTAGTGGCACGATGAGTAGGGAATGAGTTATATCAGATGATCTACAATAAGGTAGTGTGCATGTGTGCTTCCAAAGTACCATGCCTATGGACCAACTCCTCACATGGTCTTCATTCAAAGAAGAAGGTAGTGTATCCGCATGAACAAGGAAGATGCTATCTTGGGATTTTGAGTCCCACGTTGTAGGAGCCTGAGTTTGAGATCGACTAGAGGGGCACTGATGAAGATACCAGACACCAAGGGAGTGAAATCCTTGATAAATGGTCATCATTTATCTGATGAGAAAGTTTGCAATGCACTCAACAAGGTATCGATTGAGGTTGAGGAAAGAATCTTCATAAGGAATGATAGGGTGAGGTTCTTGGAGGGAGAAATGGAGAAGAAGGATGATGAGTTCATTGAGAAGAGCAAGGCTCTAAAGCAGGAAGGAGTTGATCAGCGTATAGTCAAGGCACAAAATAAGGGAGGAAAAGGAAAAGGTGCATGAGGTCTAAAAAAAGATTTAGAGATGATTACATGGATGCCATTATCTTCGAAAGCATCTAGACCTTGCACCTCGCCTGAGCAAGAAATATGAGTCAACCTTGCAATGATTGGAAAAATAAACTTGCATCCTCACCATGGAAAGGTGATCAAATGCTTGGTATAGAATCAACATAAGAGGTATTGGCATGCACTATAAGGAGGAAGAGAAACATAATATTGAGGTAGATAGTCACTCGGTACTCTGAGCTCCTTTCCATGATGTGATAGACCATCACATGTGGATGGCTGAGGTCGTGTATGATAACTGTGCTAACATAGCCATAGGGTAGAAGATTATACTAGTTGCTACACATGAGGCATTCTGAAGGAATACCAAGAGAATAATAAAGGAAATAGGGTGGAGAGGGATAATATCCTATCTGAGGTAGAAAGTAATATGGAAATAATTGAAACCTTATGGGGATCGATTAAAAATCATCTTAAATAATTGTATCCCTAGATCACCCGCAGAATGGATGTGTTGGAAAACCTTAGAAAGTAGCTAGAAGGGATTGTAGATACACTGAATGATAAGGGTGATGAACTAAGTTTTGAGGAGGTAATTGCTATAGTCATTTTTGCACCCACTACAAACAAGGGAACCTCATGCATGCCAGCCTCTCCCCCAACGGGCATTGGGTGCTCACCCGAGGTGCGCGATAGGGAGTCGAGTCTCTCCTTTATGTGATTTTAGTGGAAGGCATCATTCATGATCTTGAATTATTGATTCTAAAGGACATGAAAAAGATATAGAGCTCAGAATGGCTTCTGTACCCTTTCAGTCATATCAAAAGTAAAAGTGCTTAACAGAATTAACAGAACTAGGAAGTTGTAAATCTAAAAATAGACTTAACATTCAAATAAGGTTCATGATTATACAAGAGCGAAAGCATAATAGAAATATGCAGATAATACGGAGAGAAGATCTTAATACAATTATCATGGTAACCTTATTATATTCATTCATAACATTACTATAGAATATTACAGAAGGGGAGACCGTAGTCATGAGCCATATCTGGATCCATACATGAAGACTTTTGAAACAAAATTTACATTCCCAATTCCTTATTACATCCTTCCTATAATCATCTACCCATTTTATCCCATAGTTCTCACAATAATTCTACAAAGCTCCACTTCCTTCCTTATGTTCTCATCTTTTCTTTGCTAAGGGCATGCATATATATAGGCATCTGATCTCCAACAAACTCCTTTGTAACCTCAGATCTGGCCCCAAGTGTCAAGGTGTGGATTGCCTCAGGTACATGCCTCTCTATGTCATGATTAGATTTTTGGATCTTCTTATGGCAAGGTATATTCCTTCCAGGACACCTTGTTTCCAGGTTGGAACCTTATCCAAATGGAACATGTTCTTCATGTGTTATATCCAAAGGGCTGAAAATGGATAAGTCCTGAATTGTGCTTTATGGGTGCACGTCCTTAGTTCTCCAAGAACCCTTTTTGAATCTTGCCTTATGCACCTTAACTTGCATGCATCCTCTGGTCATGCATGCCTACGCACCTTTAATATTTGGTAGCTACAATAGTTTCCCAACATTACCCCACACTTCACTTGTTCTCCACCCTCGGGAACCTTTTCAAAGAATGCAGTACAAAACGGCAAGGCCTTGCCTTGGAAAATAATGGAGGGAAAGAATAAAGAAATGAGGAAGAGAGAGAATAGAAGGAAAACTACCTAAAGAAGAAGAAGGGGAAAATTCTGCCACAAGTTAGCCTCCAGTGTATTCCAAGTGCTGATTTCATCTTGTGCCCTCTTGTAGAGGTCGCCAACCAATGCGATCACCTCATCAAAGGTTAATCCTTCCCCCTTTGTGTTTATGGTATCTATTGCCATTTCCAGTTCCTAAGCTTGATCTTCCAAGGCATCCATCTTCCTCATAATGACCATTTAGAGCTCTTTAAGTAGGGTTTTGATTGATACCCAAAGGATCTAAATAGCTTCAAATTTTCTTTCTACTTTAGCTAGAATCTTTTCTTTCTCTACTCTATTACTTTTATTCTTTTCCCCGAAGTCCTTCAACTCGACCTCATCATTGGAAAGCAACATGCTTGTCACCTTGTCTTGATCTGTGTAATGGTCGTATACAACCCCAGTGGTTTGTGTAACTACTTTTACATCAGCATGAACCTTGTTGTATTCAGCTACAAGCGCGATGACTTTCAACTTTTCTTCCTACTCCAAGCATGTAGCTACATCCTTTTCTGACTCCAAGGCCAAAGGCTACCTTTCCATGGTGAGGATCTGAGTCAAATCCTCAAGACACTCTAGGGGGGAACCATATTTTTGCGTAGGATGGTTAAGGTCTAGGTGCTTCATGACAATAGCCTGTAAGATGAGCTCCACCTTCTTGGAAACTTCGTGCACTTTATCTTTCTCCTCTTGTAATTCTAGCTGTAGTTGAGTGCTGATCAACTTTTCAAGGCTGACTTCCTTTGTTAGCTCAACTATTTACACCTTCCTCTTCTCCATCAGGTCCTCCAAGACTATAACCCTATCATTTCTGTAGAAGATCCTTGCCTCTACCTCCACGGAGACTTTGTTGAGCACATTACATACTTTCTCATCCAACAATTGTGCGTTTATGATGGGGTTGACCCCCTTTGTCTCAGATAGCTCCAATATCACCCCTTGGTTAACCTTGAACTCAGGCTCATCAAGGTGGGAGTCAAACACCCACGATAGCATATTTCTTGTGTGTGAGTATCCACCCTCAGGATCAAAGGATTCCATGGCGGTGAGCTCCTTAGTGGGAATGGTACTCTAGAAGCATGCACGCAAAACTTTGATAGGGTCATTAACATACCCCATCATTTATTTTCCTTCCACTGTGCATTTACTTCCCATGTGCACACCCTTTGAAATAGTCATTGTAAGAGTTGGGCCTTTTGGGATACTCACAGTCTTCTCCCTTTGCTCTTCCTTGAATTCACCAAGCATGAGCTCTGTGTTGTGCTCCAATTCCTCTTCGACCAAGGTATTAATCATCTTCTCTGCCTCCCTTGTCACTTTCTCATCCACCTCCTTTTGAGTGAGCTTGGGCATATTTGGCTCCTTGGTACTTGCCCCCTCACTCCTTTCTTCATTTTGCACACTTTCCTCCCCTTGGACACCCTTCCCCTTGCAAAGATGAAAGCATCATGTGCATCTTCTGCTTCCTCTTCCTATGAATCATGGACATCAATTAGCTCCTGATTTACCTCTAGCTCTTCCTCTTCATCATCATCCTTTTTTCCTAGATAGGTGTTCATGTAATATTTATTATCTAACTCTGGTTCTTCCATCCCCTCTTCTTTTTCCTTTGCTAAAAACTCTAGAGTCAGGAATGTGGTCTTCTCTTCATCTAAGGGTTTCCCAGGGGATGGTGGATTTGCAAGTTCTGGGGTCTTCTCCTTGACCACCGTCCTCTTATTCTTCTAGACGTAGGTACTTATCACCACGGTACCTAAATATTTCTTCTCCATCGCCCTTTGTTCCTCTTTCTCTTCCCTCTCCTTACGCTTTGGCGCGGGCTTCTTCCTTCTATTAGGGTCATCTGGGATGGATATCTCATCCTCCACGTATGTGCCCTTTTTTTGAATTTTGGCCTTATGCATAGGTAAATCCTTGTGGCATTACTCCTAGCAATAGGTAATGTCAAGGGCCTTACAATATGCACATCATGTGACACGTACCTTTCAACATATGCACACTTCTCTGGGTATAACAACTTCTTCCTCATTTCCTTTTGCTCTCTGTCAAGGGTGGAAAAGTCAAGGGTTAATTTATTCAACTCCTTGTATCTATTTACTCCCGCTTGGAAAAATTGGGAAGTAAATGAGAATGAGAGTTTATACCATGGAATCCAGCTTCCATCGATCAAAATAAACCTGCCAATACAGAAGTGCTAGTAGACTGTGAACTCTGCTTCTCCTTTGGTCACCATGGGGAGTTGTTCAGGGATCCGCCATTTAACCCCGAATGCCTTCCTAAGGCACATATACCATTTGTCTAAGCGTACCTTGTGTACCCCTACCATTGATTCACATGTGTATTTATGAAACCTATCTGCAAGCGAAGGATCTTCAAAAGGGTACTCCCACACGAACTTGTCAGATGCATTTGGCACTTTGACTTCTGAGAACACAATTGTCAACATAATGTTTCCAAATAATATCTTTCCTCCCTTCTCCATTTTGCTTATGATTCCATATGCAATATATTGGGAGAGGTTATATATGGTTCCCTCTATGACTTTCTTGTAGACATTCAGCTAGGGCTTGCTCACTTGGGTCCACATTTCTTTTCCATTTATCTTGGAGACTAGGTGTGTGGCCATCTTCATCATCGGATCGCTGATATCTGAGACATTGTAGTACCTTGATCCCTTATTCAACTCTTGGGATACTATGGTTTCTTTGATTACCTCTTCGTTCAGGAGGTCATCTTAGAGCTCGTCCCCTTCACATTTTAGGCCTGTGAAGCATGAAATTAGTTGGGGAGTTATGCACATTTTGCACCCTACGAAGCAAAAGAAGTCTTCATGTACGCGTGTCATCAACCACTGGTACAAGTGCTTAGGCTTCCTGAAGTATGGTAACACAAAAATTTAGAGAAGCCCTACCTTCTCCATTTTCACCTTGACCACATCGCTGTAGATTAGCAACCCGTCATATGTTCATTTATTTGTGGGGCACTAGCTCCAACACTATTTCCTTTTTTATTGTACTTGACTAGTGATTGTAGTCATTCATGGTCATATTTCTTATGTGGGACTCCCACTCTTGCCCTAGCAAAACCCCATCTGAGTATTACATCTCCGAGTATCATTCCTCATTTGTATCCAAGGGTATTTCTTCTTGTTTCTTCTTTCCTTTTCCTTTACCCTTTCCCTTCTTGGATTGTTCTGCAGGTTTATCAACTGGTTTTGTGGCCATCATTGCACCCTTTTCTTTCATTCTCAGGTTAACTTGTGAGTTGTTTGAAAGTTTTCCTCGTGAAACCCTAGCTCTTGAAAGAAAATCACTCTTCTTGTGTTTGCAAAGTGAAATAAGGAAATGCAAACTCTTGTATTTATAGATTTTCCTGATTTTACACATTTAAGGCTAGGTTACCTACCACCGTACGAAAATATTTAATGTGGTGTTTTCAAACAAAACTTGACTTCAGCACTTCTCCCTACATGCCCAATCCTTGCGTGAAAACTTTTCCAACCTTCTGGCATGTGAACAATCCATCTTGATAGAAGACTCTTGTGCACATGTTATTGGCACCAAAGGCACTTATTCCATCCTCATGATTCTTGCTTTCACCTACCTTGTGTTTTTGCGCTTTTTCTCCTTTGTACATGGATTTCCAATGTAACCTTATTTTTCTACCAACCCAAATCCTCCTAGTAGAATAACTCCAAGTTTCTCTTCATCATCTCACCCCACACTAAAACGATGCACGGTCCTCTGCACATTCATAAGTCAAAAAGTAATAATCTTACCGGTGCCCAAAGCTCAAAACAAACAACAACGTGAAAGGGAAATACAAGAAAGGAAAAGCATAAAATTAAATTCTAAACTAACTGGCAAAACTACCTTATTTACAAACACCAAGAAGTATTATTTATAGTAGGGCTTCAGCCTACTCCCATTGAAGTGTCTAAGTAATTTTGTTCCATCCAACACTTATAACTAGCACGCGCCCGAATGAAGGATGTAGGAAATTACATAAGGACCCAACCAATGCACCTTCAACTTTCTAGGATGGTGTAGAAATTTTGAATCATATAGAAATACCATCTGACCAACCTCAAATTTTTTGTTCTTAATATGGTGGTCATGCCATGCTTTTTGATTTTTATTCTCAGTTGTTTGGATCCATCTTGCTAGTGAGCACCTTTCATCCAAATTTATCAATTCATCTATTCTTTATTCCAACACTTTCTCATCGTCTAACCCTCCTACATACTTTATACGTAGAGATGACAGCATGAATTCGACTAATAAAACTACTTCTGTGCCAAACACCAATTGAAATGGTGTGGCCTTGTTCAATCTTTTATACGTTGTTCTATATTCCCAAAGAACTACTGAAACCTTGTCATCCCAATCCTACCTACCCACATCACATATCTTAGTCAATGTGTGACTAAGGATTTTTTCGAATGCCTCTGCAGTCCCATTTGCTTGAGGGTGATAAGGGGTAGTCTTTGATAGTAATTGCAGGAGCAAAACACAATATATATATATATATATATATATATATATATATATATATATATATATATTTTAGACAAAATAATATTCTTCACACTATATCTTATATTTAGATACATTTACATATATATAGGACATATAATTCCTATATTTTAGGAGGTATCCTTAACTACTTCTCCCACGAATATCTCCCACACTCTATATACGTGAGTGGTTAAAACTCACCAACAAATAATTGTTATATGTTGTTTTATATAACAACCATATAACATAATATACTAATAATACTATTTCACTCACACACTATATGCATATTATTATTATTGAGTTATAAAATCATATAATAATAATATATTACAAATATTATTCAATCCATACAAATGGGAGCACTAACAAAGTATATTTCCCAACATTACCCCCCTTAGTGTGAACATGGGAAAAACCTGCCTTTGTACTTGCACCTGCTCATGATCTGGTGATTTTCACAGGATGATCACAAACCTCAAGGATGGTTTTGCAAACAGTTGACCACAAACCGAGAATGGTGTTTTTGCAATTGGTTTACCACAAACCACAAAGTGAAGGTTTTGCGAATGGATTACGAACAACCAAGAATGGTGGTTTTGCTATTGGTTTACCACAAACCACAAATGAAGGTTTTCAAGTGGTTTACCTAGAACCACATCATGATGTGCCAAGTACTATCATCAGCCCTCATCACATTTCACTACAGGGAATAACATAGGGAATTCTACTGAAATCTGTTGCTCGTACATACATAGAAAAAGCTGACATAATGGAAATGGAACATTGGATCATGTTCCCCCCCTCAATATGAAATTTCCACTTATTAAAAACTAAAAATTGTACCACACTAGAAGCACTAAAATCAAATTGCACACACATGTCACCAAAGCTGATATACGGCCCTGTCGTTGGCAACTGACGAGAGGTCACTGAATGACCTCCAACCTCCGATGCCTCCATCCTCCAATTTATGCGCTGCTAACTCAGCAAGATGCGAACATGAAGCACATTTTTTTCCACATTTATTTTATTCTTTTCTTCCCTCCCGCAATGTGAAACACTTTATTTTTTCAGACGTCGGGTAACACCAAAAATGCATCCGTAAATCAATTTTTTTTTTTAAGAATTTTACAATTTTTTACTCTGACTCATGATGACAACCTAGAATCACCTATTTGATAACAAGACATAAACAAAAAATAACACTTTTGTATTGTCATGAAAACTTGACAATATTGACACTATAAAGACTAAAATAAAACGACATTAATGATGGAAACTATATTGACGATAAAAAAATCCAATTAAAGATTGGATTTTCATGACTTTTCACACTTTTGACTCAATTTTGATGACTACAAGACTTTTGACAATGAAAATTTAATGACATGAATGGAACAATGATAGGATAACCTTGACACTATCATAACAAAGAAATAAGTATCAATAGAGAATTATGACACTAAAGGGACAAAACTTCAATAATTTAGACGTCGCATACAAGCAAAAAAGAAGGTCCAAGAGAACTATCCCATAGCTATATATGACACTCTCAAGAGTCACTCTACCTGTCCTTAGAAACTCAGGAGGTATGTATGCCAAGTTAGTGCTATAGCTTTTTCCATCTCTGTTGTTTGTCATAAGGCCAAAGCTTGACAATCAAGGATCACCATCCTCATCAAAAAACACTCTATATGCATTCAAATCATGATAAATGTGGTAATTTTCAGAATTATAGTGGTCTAGTGCTTGTGCAATATAATATACAGCTCTCAATCGCATCGCTCAAGGCATTGGTTGCTTCTCCCAGTGAAAGAGATGCTTAGACAACATATCATTTGGTATGTATTCTGCAACAAATAGTCATTCATCTCCTTCAAAACAACAACCTATCAAGTTGACTAATATTTTGTGTTGAACCCTTCCAATGCTAGCTGCTTCAGCCGCAAACTATCTGACATCTAGCCAAGACTGTTTCAGAAAGCATTTAACAACAATCTAGCAATTATTTTCTAGTCTTCCTTTAAAAACTGTATTTGGAGCTTTTTCGCCGCTCTCAGATACAATGAAATGAATCCTCCTGTTGCATCTCGGAGCTTAGGAAGAGTATATTCCTTTAATGTAGGAATTCTCTCACTTTCAAATTGATCACCATTTTCTGGATCTGGTTTTTCATTTTCAACTGATTTTGCATAAAGGCTCGGCATGTGACTTGTTTTCGATTGCAGGCACCCCATTCTGTGACTTTTCAAGCCAAAAAATTCATGAGCTAAATACTCACTAGACAATTACTCACAAGAAAAGAGAAAAACATGATTTAAGTGTAAAAACTTTTGCATTTGAACGCTGAATTTGATCAAAAACCTCTAAGCGCCATTCCCTCCATTCGAATTTGTGACTCATTCCATCGATTCCTCTCTGCGGTCAATTTTTTTTTGGCCATTTAAGAGCTCAAAATTTCTTTGTATTGAGAAAGGAAGGATACTTCAGATCCTTTGGGCTTCTCCTCCTAGCTTTGACACCGCGGCTAAAGCTCGGTTCCCTAAGCTAACTGGCGGGCTCCAAGTGATGGCTTAATAAATCAGCTTCTTTGATCTAATGCAGGAGATCCATGTGGATGCACTTGAGGATAATTTCTCATTTTGACAAAATTATAATAATTTTCTGCTAATACGCAATTACTATTGAAATCTATGCTAAATTTTTTTGCACAAATTAATCTCTCATTACCAGGGGCAAGAATACAAGTAGGCGCTGCCCCTTCTTTCCTTTTAATTATCTTTCATATGCATGATCTAACACACTCTGATACCACTGATAGTAATTACAGGAGCAAAACACAATATATATATATATATATTTAGACAAAATAATATTCTTCACACTATATCTTATATTCAGATACATTTACATATTACAGGACATATAATTCCTATATTTTAGGAGGTAGCCTTAACTACTTCTCCCACGAATATCTCCCACACTCTATATACGTGAGTGGTTAAAACTCACCAACAAATAATTGTTATATGTTGTTTTATATAACCATATAACATAATATACTAATAATACTATTTCACTCACACACTATTATTATTGATTTATAAACTCATATAATAATAATATATTACAAATATTATTCAATCCATACAAATGGGAGCACTAACAAATTATATTTCCCAACAGTCTTGTGATGGGCTACCATGAATTCTACCAATAGAATCCATATGGTTTCATTTAAAAAGTGAGTGCCCCTATCACTTGTTAAACTGAATGGGCACCCATACTTGCTAATAATGTTCTCCCACAAAAATCTAGCAGTCATGGCTATGGTGCAATCCTTAGTGGGCATGACCTCTGCCCACCTTGTTAGATAATCATTACAGGTAGTGATATACCATGAGTTAGTCCTTCGCGCAGTTGGTGAGATTGGTTTGACAAAATTTATCACCCATTTCTCAAAAGGTTCCTGTACATACCCAAAATTATAAGGTATTGTACTGCCGGAACAGTGTAACAAGTTCCCCAATGATGATACAGGTCTCCTCGCAAGGTGTTCGGGATCCAGAAAATCCCTCAGAGTATGTGTTAACATCTTGCATGCCCCGCTTAGCGCCTATGCCCTTTGTTTTCCCCTTTTTCCCTCTTTAGTTGGCCTCTTGATCTTCAGTAATGAAACCGCTGCCCTACAGGGCAGCGGTCCTGTAACCGCCGCCTTGCTCAGAGCGGCGGTCCTATGTGTGTTTTCCAGAACGTTCTTTTGACGCGACTCGTGTGAAATATCACGATTCACCAGCTTTTCCTTTCCGATTTGAGCATGCATTTATGTTTTTGGTCCCCTTGAATAGTGTTTTTCCTTTGTTTATTGTTTAGGAGTTCAGTTTGGTTTTGATTTTTGGGTGATTGAATTCCTATAAATGCATGGCTTGTGCTCAAACAAAGGGCCTGGATTTTGAGATTGATCTTTGCTCTCATCTCCTCATTTTAGTATTTTAGTTTGTTATCCTGTTTAAAAAGCCATAGTTTCATTTCATTTGCATCTTTAGTTAGATTACTCAGCTGTTGGTAAGCCACATACCCATCTTGTGCAGGTAGTGCTGTCATTTCATCCAATCTGATCTGAAGCTTGCCTCTGAATTTTCTCTTTGCTGTAGATTTAATTTTCATTGTTTCTTAGAGTTCTTAGTTCAGTTCATTATATGCCTGGGTAGCTTTATTCAGCTGTTGGTAAGCCACATATCCAGCTTATGCAAACAGTGTCGTTATTTTATCCAATCCATTGGAACAGAATAGCTTAGGAAACCATTAAAGTTACAGGTTTTTCTCTTTCAATAAGATAGTTACAGGTTCTGGTCACTACATATTGCATGACTTGCAGTAAAATCCTACTAGGAATCACATAAGCCAAGCTCTGTACTCTTGCGCTATCCCTCTCCTACTCACATTTTCGGTCTGCATTCTGAGCTGTCCTTGTCCCAATATCTACTCCTAACGATGCTAGTATTACACGCTTTTCTAGATCCACGTGAACACGAAAGAACGAGGAGATCACACTAAGGGGACAAGATCACACACACAATCAGATTCACCACTGTTCTGCGGAACCCAGGTTTTAACTTTCAAAGTTCTAGTTAGAATCATATCAAATAAAGTAGATAAATTGCTTCATTTCAGTAAATTCTATTCTCGATATTGCCAGGGAAGTTGTGAGGATTGATAGTTTCTGAGAAACTATGATTCACTCCTCACTTCTGAGGTAGGATCGAGAATCTTGCAGATAAATTAGACAAGCTATTTTATTTATTTAGAATAATTCTATAAATCGCACAGGCAAATAACTACACTCGGTTATCTTGTCTGTTTTAAAATATTGTTTGGTTATTATTCCTAGATACACTTAAAATAGTTTGCTTTCCTTAAAATTGTTAAAAGATTTCTTAGAAGAATAAAAGTTATATATATGTTAGATTTAGTCCACGTAGTTAAAATTTGCTTCATTACAGTTAGATTTACATTTTGTTTTGTATGACAATCACGGGACCTCAGGAGCCCAGGGAATATATATTTGAGCCAATCGTGCCTCAACCAAACCTCATCATAGCAATAGTTGACATAGACCAAAATATCAGAATACAAGTATTCCGAGAAACCACAGATTTACAACTGATCAGTTCCCAATTAAGAGGGTTAAACATAGAAGATGACCAAGCACACACATTTTGATCGAACCAACCAAACTACATATTGACCTAGGTAAAGCACTCACATGACTGTAGAAGGGTTCAAAAGAGAACAAACCTTTGGTTGTGATCATTTGGTCCCACAGCCGGGTGCAGGAGACACTCTCACAGACATAGACACTGGTTTGAGGATCCAAGTTGTGCGAATGCCTGTGAGATATTCTGAGAAAATCACATAGTTATTGGTCCTAAACATAGAAGCTGAGAAAGCATATGATTACTGGATACTAGGGATTAGAACTTGATTTCGCGTATGACCATAACATGACCGCAACAACCAAGAGTCTATGGTTGTGATCCACAAATCCCACAGCCCAATGAGTCCACAAGTCAATCAAATATAGACACTACCCTACACACCTTGGTATTTAGATCCACTCCACTTCCACCCATCATCATTGAACAATTGTCCTTATTAGATATAACGGCTAACTAAGCTAGAGAATTCTGGACTAGGCCAGAGAATCGTCTGTAGAGTCAATTATATTCACCATCCACTATATGACCTTATTAGGAGACATACACGAAACTATCCCAGGTCATTTTCCACGTATTCCACAACCCATAGATCGAATCACGCCAGAGCTCGATATTGATTGGAGCCTTCGAGCAGTCATCCTTACCGATCGATCTATCACACCAGTCCAAATTAGAAGGGCCTTCTTTGCCTTAGATTCACAAATTCCACTAGTGCGTGTCGAAGACATTAGACTGCCTAACTAGTTTTTCTACATTCCACGCATATTCTACCCCCACCGGCTATCTCGGCACGACCTCGAGAGGTTGGGTACATGGAAGAGTTACCTGTAGATTCTCACGCTCACCTGTCGCTTTTTCGGCGTACAAAATTGGTGAACCCAACGTGAAACAAATGAAATAAGTGAAGCTGACGTAAAACTTCCTACTTTCTCATTCAAAGTCATAATATCACGTTTCCTTTCGCAAATCACCTTCGCTCCTTCCCATTATTCTGCGGGTATTCATATACCCCCCGAATATGTCAGGATTCGATGCATATGGCAGACCCCTCTTGGGTCTTGAGGCATACTATGCCAAATAGAATAGGCAATCTTCACCCTCGCTCTTAGTATGGGGTGACAACTATTCAAATAATCAGTTCTCAACAGAAACCCCAAGAATCAGATATAGTTCGTCTTTTAAAACTAAGGAGTTAGATCAACCCCCTCGAACACAACAAACAGAGCCTTCAGGCTCGAACAATATGACATTTACCAGAGAGTCTGGTTCATCTCCTCAAATGCTACTTAGACCACAAATTAGTAGGCAATCAGATCCATACCTGGTCTTAGATGATGTACAGTCAATACGTTATCCTAGGAGTGAACAACGCTCCCAGGGTATGTACCCACCTGTAGGAGGTTTACAAATACAACCCGAGATCTCTTTTCAAGTAAATACCTCTATGCCACTGCATATATGAAATACTCTCAGAGAAACTTGGCAAGAGAGCGATCAGTTCATGACAGGATATCACATGCCTATACAACACCAGGGTGTATAACAAATGCCACTCAGACAAAACACCGTGACTTCACCAAATGAAGTCATTTCAACGTTAGTAGAAAAAGTGAGAGGGTTAGAACTTGCTCAAGCAAGTCAAAATTCTCCGTTCATACAAACAGGAAGTTCCAATCCTCCATACCACTCTGGCTAAGTAGATCTCCTCACAGGAGTAGGCACGTTAGGCATGCCACCTCACTATCCACAACAAACGCCAACAAGGCCCATCATCTCTAACACTATTCCTCCCGGTCTAGTGTCAAACGATCCATTCCTTGACAATACCCCATCATACTTAAACATGTACTCCAAATCACCACAAGGAGATATCTTCTCCTCTCCTGGCATGTTTACTCAAATGCAGGGACCTCCTTATGCCCCTACCAACACATACGCTGCACCGTATCAACAACCTATCCCACCATCACTCCCTCAGCAACCACCATCAATGGTCGAAAGCTATGTGATAGGGACTTATTCAGAATATCTAAAGGAACCCTTAGACTTCACCATACGAAGCATCATGCTTCCAAGACCTCTTCCTGATTTACCTAAGTTCAAGGGTGAGGGAGATCCAAATGCACATATCAAAGCTTACGCTAGAGCCATACGAGAAATTACTCCCTTGGGATGGGGTTGTTGCTAAAATATTTCCCAAAACCTTGGAAGGCATTGCTCTCAACTGGTATTACAGGATACCTGAAGCCTCCATCCATTCATTTAAACAACTCATGTCAGAGTTCATCAAATCCTTCGACATGAACAACTCATGTCAGAGTTCATAAATTGTTGAGAACAGGAATCAGGGAATTCTTACACATCAAACAAGAACACAACGAATCTGTCGCCCATTTCATCTAGAGGTGGCGTACAGTTCTTTATTCTTCAGCAAGTGCTCCAAACATGGATCATATGGAACTATGTGATTTATTCCTTCATTCTCTTAGCAAGGAGGTGAAGGAAGAAGTCCAGAAGTTCCCGCTAAGAACTTACGATGAAGTACTTGAGAGCACTCTTCGAATAGACCAAGCAATGATAGATAGTGGTCGTAAGACATATGGAACAAATAGGAGGTTAATCACCTCCACTCAAAACACTACAACTATCACAAATGTCAATCAAGGACCCAAAATCCTTAACAAAAATCGTGGGGTAACAATGGATGGGGTAACCGACCAGCCCAAGAGGGTAAATGTTGTTAATACTCTGTCACAAATAAACAACCAACGAAACAACAACTTTACCCCGACGATCAATACAGTGGATTTTAACCATCCACAACAACAACAACAACGGTGAAGTCCCATACAAGGGCCAAGCCAAAACTCATTTGGTTATCAAAACCAAAGTCAAAACCAGAAACAACAATTCCAAAACTTTAATCCTAATAGGCAATAGTTTGATCAGAATATTAGGCCACAATACACACCTAACCAACAAAATAGGAATTACAATCCCAATTCTTATTGTGGTTTCCACAAAATTCGGGGTCACGATACTAGAACATGTCGTGACTATAATAAATTTATGCAACACTTGCCAGAAGAACAAAGACAGTTTCTTCACAGATTTGTTTTTGGCAGATCCTGTCTCATCATCACCAAATACGCTCGCAGGGGCAGTTTCCCCTCAGAATGCTTCCCTCAAGATCTTTAACGATCTGCTCCCAAATCATGATAGCAATAGGCTGAATCCAACTGGAACAAACAAAGGTGCAATGACGGGAAACAATGATCATGAAGCCTCGAATTCATTAAATCCATCAGTTGCACCACAGTTAGGAGCTCAACCGAGACCCAAGATAGTCAGTTTGGTAGAATTAGACGTTGAACTACCTATCGAAGCTATAACAAGAACATGAGAGTATTTCTCTCAACCGAGCCCAAGTCCTCTACCAGAAACAGATAAGAGTCAGCAAATAGTAGAAAAACCCGTAGGTTCCTATGATTTAATTAGCAAACTAACAAAGACCTTCTCACACATTTCATTTTTGGACTTACTAAAGAACTCTCCCCCTCACAGAGCTGCTCTTTTAGAATCATTAGGTCTAGGCCATCTAATTAACATCACTCCACCTCCTGAAACACAAGTAAATCATGTAGATTTGGATATCCACCCTCCGGGGCAGCCAGACAAGGATATCGAATTCATATTTGAAATAAGTAAAATGCCCACAGATGTTGAGATCGCACGCTGAGGTGATCCAGCCTTACACTTACAAGTATGGGTTTATAATAACTATGTAAATGGGTAATGGTTAACGATGGGGCCGTAGTTAACATAGTCCCATTCTCTTTCCTCCAAAAACTTGGATATGGGGAAACAAACTGTTCCACTACTCAAAATACATTGAGAGGCTATGATAGCCTTAAAGCCACTTCGATAGGAACTATAATACTTCCGGTCACCTTAGGGCCCAAAACAGTCCTGACTGAGTTTTATATTATAGATCGGGAAACTAATTATAATATGACACTCGGCCGACCATGGATACACCAAATGAAGGCAATACCTTCTACATTATTTCAAGAAGTAAGATTCTTGCATCTAGGAAAGGTATTTGTAGCCAAAGGTGATCCAAAACCTTTCGATTTGCACCTAGCTTATTTAAAGAAAAGACCAGGGGTGCACTCAAAATTTGAACTGCCAACAAACCAACTTAATAAACCCACTGACCCAAAACCAGAGGAAAATTTGGTACCTACGACGGATCTTGAAACTACCAGCATAGCCAAAACAATTCCAACCCCTAAAGATAAAACTAAAGAAACAGTATCATTAGGGACTACTACGAAAATCGTTGAGTTGATAGAACAAGATTCACCAATGTTCTTACCATTTGATTCAGTAGGCATAGGATTTTCCCTAGGTGTTAGTTCCTTTCCAGCAGAGGACCTCTATATGGTAGAAGTAGAGTGCGCAAACGCAACAGATGCCCCAACATCTATACTCCTGGCTAAGTATTGGAATCTCCATTTTGATGGAGCTAAATGTTGTTATGGAGTGGGGGCAGGTATAATTCTTACTTCGCCCGAGGAGAAAGTCCTCCTATTCACTTTTAAATTAAACTTTGAATGTACAAACAACGGCGCTGAGTACGAAGCCCTCGTCCTTGGCCTTACCTTAGCCAAAAGAATTGGTATTGATAACATCAGAGTCCTGGGAGACTCGCAATTAGTGACAAATCAAGTTTCTGAAGTATATGAAACTAAAGCCGAACATTTGCAACTCTACAAAAACGCTGTATTAGATTTAAGCAAGGCGTTCAACTTCATATCCATTGAAGCAATCCCGCGAGAGAAAAATCTTCTTGCCGATTCAATAGCAACCTCAGCATCACGTTTTACCCAAGCAATGAGTTAGAAGATACCCAGTTCACGGTGTCCATTCGTGATGAACCATTGATAAAAATAATGACGAATCCTCTTTTAAGCGGAAGTGAATCTACCATCCTAGACCATGTTGATAGTGATGCGGCTACTTTGGATTATTTAAATGCCTATGCAGCACTACATCTCTCCTATCACATGCTAGATTTATCCTTGATTCCACATTCATCTTCCTACTTTGGAAATCCCATAACGGATCTTCCCTCACAAATGGAACCTAGCATATACGCAGTAGAAAATGGGGATGATTTAGATTTACCTCCAGCACCACCTGAGTTCGAAGAGGGTAACGCCTCTTTGATCGAAGAAACAATCGATGTCAACATCGGGACAGAAGATGAACCCAGAATATTGAAATTAGGATCATCCTTAACCCCAGAAGAAGTGGAAATACATACTCAAATTCTCAAAGAACATTAGAAGGCGTTTGTATTTAATTATAAGGAGATGACAGGAGGCACACCCCACATTGCGGTGCACAACCTCGTTACTAGATCATATGCAAAGCCAATTAAACAAAAATCAAGACCCATGAAGCCCAAAGTAGCTCTCATGGTAAAAGAGGAGGTAATAAAACTCCTTCAGGTAGGATTCATCAAGCCAGTCGACTACTCCTAATGGGTATCGAACATTGTTCCCGTTCTCAAGAAGAATGGAAAGATACACATCAGCATAGATTTTCGAGATATCAACAAAGCGTGTCCTAAAGACGACTTCCCATTACCATCCATAGATGTTATTGTTGATGTAAAAACTGGTTTTGAACTCTTGTCTCTCATGGATGGATTCTCAGGATATAATCAAATCAGAATATCTGAGCAAGATCAAGCTAAAACCACGTTTATAACTCCTTGGGGAACCTATTGCTACGTTGTAATGCCATTCGGTCTCAAGAATGCTGGTGCTATGTACCAGCGGGCCATGACATACATATTTCACGATCTAATTCATAAAATTTTGGAATCTTACGTAGATGACTTATTGGCTAAAGCCAATAAGCATTGTGACCATCCCGAAGTACTCTACGTCATTCTTTTACGTCTAATAGAATACGGAGTCACGCTAAATCCAGAGAAATGCGTCTTTGGTGTAACAGGAGGAAATATCCTAGGTTACATCATATCGTCACAAGGAATTGATGTTGATCCAACCAAAATTTGGGCTGTCCTCGAAATGGTCCCACCTTCGAGTGAATTTGGAATCAGATCATTTCTCGGAAAGATGGGTGCAATCCAGAGATTTATCCCAGACTTAAGCTTCGTCATTCATCCAATCAACAATTTACTCAAGAAAGACTATAGCGTTGATTGGAACAAAGATTGCAATGAAGCTTTTGATGCAGTTAAGTGTTTCCTTTTATCGCCACCTACGCTAATGCCACCTAAGCTAGATCGCCCGTTAATTCTATATTCACGAGCTACCAATGTCTCGCTAGCCTATATGTTGGCCCAAGAAGACGATAACAAGAGAGAACGTGTGATTTATTTCATTAGCCGAACGCTGCTCGACTATGAAACATGCTATACATTGGCAGAACGAGAATGCCTTGCCATAGTCTTTACTACTAAACGCCTAAGACATTATATGTTGAATCAAGAAACGAAGGTCATGGTAAAAAACGGACCATTTATGGACGTTTCTCACACAAGGGTCATTATCTAAAAAGGCTGGAGGTTTTATAACCTTAATAGGAGAGTTCGAATTAACATTTGTAAATCAGAAGTCGGTTAAAGGACAAATCATTGTGGATTGGTTAGCTGACAACCCATTAGATGGAGGCAATTTAGTAGATTTAGACTTTCCAGATGAATGCGTATACTACATCGAAACTCGACCCACTATCTCTGAGTGTCCTTGGTACACTGATATCATTAATTATATCATAGACCATACATACCCAGAGGAAGTTACACCACAACAAAGAAGGTGGTTACGCATAATCGTAGCTAAATATGTCATTATAGAGTAGGTGCTCTATCGAAAAGCATTCGATGGAATGCTCCTAAGGTGTGTCGACACAGAAGAGTCCAAGAGGATTCTCCATGAATCCCACAGTGGTATATGTGGAGGCCACATCGGTGGCCATGCCACCGCTCGAAAAATACATCGAATGGGCTATTTCTGGCCCACTCTAGAACATGACGTGATAGAGTTTACACGCAGGTGTCATAAGTGCCAAGAATTCTCCCACGAGATCCACATGCCAGCACAAGCTCTACAACCAATCGCAACTCCATGGCCCTTTTCTACATGGGGTCTAGACTTAATAGGGAAATTCTCTCCCTCATCCACAGACGGCCATAATTTTATAATCACGGCCATTGAATATTTTACCAAATGGGTGGAGGCCATGCCTCTTACTACTGTACCTGGTTCTGTGATTGCCAAGTTCATTTTGAACCAAATCATTTACAGGTACGGTATCCCGCAAATCAGTATCTCCGATAATGGAACTTCTTTTAAAAATGAAGAAGTTCGGGAACTATGCAATAAATTTAAGATAAGCCATCATACGGCTTCCTTGTATTATCCCCAAGCCAACGGACAGGCTGAAGCAACAAACAAAACACTGAAAGCCATTCTCCTTAAAACGGTGAAAGAAAACAAGTGAGATTGGCATTTGAAGTTATATCCGGCCTTGTGGGCCCACCAAACCTCAATAAGAACACCAATAGGAGTAACTCCTTTCTCTCTAGTATTTGGGGTAGAAGCAGCTCTCCCGCTTGAGGTCGAAATACCCAGTCTTCGTATTTCACTACAAGGGATTCTGGATGAAGACGCTTACAGAGAAGCATGTCTTTCCCAACTAGAAAGCCTAGATGAAACTAGGTTAGATGATGAACAATGGCATAGAGCTTATGTTGACCGAATGTGTCGGCAGTATAACAAGAAGGTCTATGAACGCGATATATACGAAGGTGATCTAGTTCTAAGACTAGACAGCCGGATCGACAAGAAGACCGGTGAAGGAAGGAAATTCCGGCCCAAATGGTTGGGCCCGTACCGAGTCATGAAGGACTACGAAAATGGTGCTTACCTCTTATGTATGCTAGAAGGTGAGGAATTTGGTGAAACAATCAATTCCCTGCACCTCAAGTGATTCTATGCATAAGCAACCAACACTACTTGTATAATTATCTACATTGCATCTTCATATAGATTTAGATCATTTTGTCCACTTGTTTCTTACATAAATTGTGATCAAGGAATCTATTCTCAAAGCAATTCATTAAAAACTTGTGATGTTTTTGGCATAAAGTTCTTTAAATCATACCTCTCCATCTTCATGTATCATTGAATCATCTCGGAATATTTTATCAAATAAAATCAGACATGACAAAGTCCTAACGGTAACCATACCAAGGTCTGCAAGTTTTTTCTCGCTCTGATTTCTTCTTAGGATAGGTGTCTTTCCTATGGTCTGTTCTAGAAGCTTCATGGTGTCACATCTGTCCCATATATACATCTCTTTGGAAATAAGCATATACTAACATTTTACTCAAATAAGCAAGTCAAAAAGTGATTAAACAGAAAATTTTATTTTTACACATTTCCTTGCCCCACCAACCTTCGGTGATGAGCTTGCGTCTCTTACAACTGACGTAGGGTTGGGAAAGGATGGAAATGCCCTTACTCACCTATGCCTTGCCCATGGTGATAAACCCACGCTTCTTACTAGTAGCATGGGGCAAAGTGTAGGTGGTCCTCTTGACAAAGCAAACGTTAAAAAGTCATAAAAAAACAATTCAAACTTTGAGTCAAAAACAAATGAACCAGATGTTCAAAATCCTAAGAGAGTTAAAATCATAAAAACCCAGATTTTGTCTACTATGTGGCCATCTACGGGTCTAAGTCTAGATAAACCGCAAAGCAAGTTGCATCCAAAACTATGAAGTCATTTAGGTAGAGTAATCTTGTAGTTTTCAATTTGGTTCCGCCAAAGCTTCGTCTGTCTTTCGTCACTATCATTTCACCATATTTCATAACTTGCACCCTTCTTGGCTCTTGGTGATAAGCCCTCGCATCTTACTAGTTGTGTGGAGTTAGGAGTGGGGCAAGTTAATCTGTTCATCATACTAGTTATTTTCATCACTTTGCCAAAACAAACATGAGGTATCCAAATTGCTCACAGAAGCTAAAATTCAAGACCACAATATATCTACAATATCATGTATCAGCATTATGAAACACAAAAAGAAAGCAAACATTTGCATCATCTGTTTTCCATTGCATACATTCTAGAAAGCATATAAACCATACATCGTAATATACACAAGGAAACTGGAAATAGAAAGGAAAACATGAGTGACAAGTGTTTGATTCAAAGATGAATGTATATAAATAATCAATGTTTATATACAATTCCATCATGCTCTACGCATGGTCAAAACGCTCAAAGAGCCCGTGATATACAAAAAAATATATAATATAAGGTACACGAGGGCCAAGAGGCCTCTCAATCCCTAAGTGACCCCTCCGAAGGTGCACGCCCACGCCCAGGACTCCGGCTGCACTGGCGCTCTGAAAGTATGGAAGGCTCAGGGTCCCGAGGGGTAGCTGCGGTCTCACCACGAGAATGGCTCCTCATGAGGCGCTCAGCCGTCCTGTAGCTCACGAACTCTGTGCGGAGGGTCGAGACCATCCTAGCCACGTTGCAAACGGGAGCAAAGACATCAGTATGTCTACCAGCTGCTGAGGGTTCCCTGGCATCTACAGATAGCTCCGCGCGGGTCCTATCTATGGGGATCATCAGGGAATCGGTACATACCCTGCAGATCAAATCCCGCCACTCGTCAATAGTCTCTACAAACAAAGGAGAAAAATGAATTTAGAAACCAAGCAAGAGGCTGAAAGATACAAGATAAGAACACAAGGAGAGATGGCAATTAAAACAAATCCTAAATTAAAAAAACATTAAAAGGGAGAAGGGTAACTTACTCAGATCCCCAGGCATCTAAGATGGGTCGCTGGGGCCGGCACCTGCTGCAGATGCTGCTGCCGACTAAGGGGCTGCTCCCGTGGCAGGGGCAACATGTCACCCTGCAACTGACGCATCCTCTCCACCATGGCCCTGAGAGAGTGGCTCCTCTGAAGCTAGAGTGTCCTTCTCTATGCTCTGCTCAGCCCTCTCTTCCTGCATAATATCCTGAGTGTCATGCCACTCAGGATCGCTGTCCTCGGTCTCCTCCTCTGTCCCTCCCTCCATGAGCTCCTCAGAGTCGGAATCAATATCTATAGGGTCATTGCTGCTATGAGCAGGACCTGCAGCAATCTGAAGCAAAGGTGCCCGAGGCACACCGGATCTCCCTTTGGCGCGAACTATCCCCCTGGTTGCAATAGGAATGCCAGCAGTGATCGCTGTCCAACCATGGCCTCTAGGCCCCCCTCTAGCCTCGCAGACTGATCTGTAAACTGGCACCACTGGGGGAAGCATGCCCAAATACGGTAGGCCAAACTGCTGAGGAACCTGACCGAAAGGATGTACCTCTACTCGCCCCACTCGATCAATGAGCTGCCCTCCGGTGGAGTAGGAGATCAGGGTAAGAGTCTCCTCACCCCATATGCTGGCCATAAGCTGGTACGGTGTCGCCTCCATGTCTGCAGTAGTGAGGGAGGCAACTGGCTGATGAGGTGCTCTGAGCATGTAACATCCTCATTTTAGACAATAGAACAAGTCAAATTTTTTTTTTTTTTGATAATTGCATACTGGTTCTAAATACATAATTTAGAACTCACAATTCAAATAACCATTCATATAACAAGCAACCATATGCAGCTGTAATGACTCGGAGTACTTCCGATCTATTCATTCCATGACTCGGTAATCTACCGATCTATTCATGAGTAATAAGAGTCGTTGTTTTTATTTAACACATCACTCTTGCGGTTCTCTTCCCTAATCTGGGAATTCAGAATGCTCTGTCCAAGGAATCTAACTGAATAACTGTTACCATTATTCATCGGCATCTCATCCCTTAGACTAGGTGAATCAGGACAACGCAATCAGCAGCTTGCGATACTTTGGCCAAAGATTTGAAACATACTGTTCATGTCTCGTATTCCTTAACGGCATACTCGTCAATCTGGAATACGTCCTTCACCCCATTCATATGTTATATAGAATGTCTTATACTGATTACTGTCAGTCCTTTCTTTCACAGCTGAATCACTCGGAGGCAGATTAACAAGGTGATAATGTTATATGGATGCCTACGAGGATTAGGGATATGATGACATACTGGTTCAACCTTGCAGTTCAACCAGTGTGTCATGACACCCCAAATCTTCGAGGCAGTCATATAACATGACCACGTTCTTAATCGGTCCCTGGGTAACTCGTGCGAAATCAAGTGTAAATCTCAACGATCAATGCAAGGGGTGTCGCCATAAGTCACCTGCATTGTTGTAACTTCGAGAAGATCCTAATCTTCTCGGAGGTACAGCCCTGCAGTCGACTTTATGCCGTCAACCTTTAGATCCACCTCGAGAAGATCTACCCAAAACAAGCGTTACGCACTAGAGTTTAAATTACTTCTTAAGACTTTTCCCTAAGGTTAGCCTTTCCAAATCCCTGGATTCATTTTCTTAAGATGACCCTCCTCTATTAATCCATTACTTGGTAGAGGTATTAAGGTCTAGCTTCTATCAAGGAGTCATTAGAATACATCTGATTCTAAGCGACAGATTCAGACAATATCTCATAACCTATGCTTGAGATTGCCACCTGAACTCCATTGATTGACTATCAGTTCTCTTAACTGAATTTATATCATACTTTTTAGTTTAAAGATATAAATGATTTAGAATCCAATTTACTATTGTCCTGTTATACTTAGGACTAGGGATTAGTAATTCAATCCAACTTGTTTAGCGTTATCTTTTAGGCTCAATTTTTTTAACCTATCTTCTAGAGAGACAATATTTAAGTTACAATATTGCATTATCCAGATCAAATTAGAACTACTAAATACTCATAAGAATTTAGTCTAATTACTTACAAGCTTTCATTGTCAATCACAAAAGCATCCATATTATACAAAGATAACTATGCCTCTTCGTTACGTAAACCGAAGAAGTTCATCATTCATAATAGAATACAACACATAAGTATCAAACACTTATTTTCATTCCTTTCGAAACTCGTACAATTACATTTTATGCAACAGCATACTTGATATAATGCTAACGGAAAAGAAACATCTTTTCTCATATAGTACATCCATAAAATCAAGCTGTAATTCGTAATAAATCAAATAAACTATCTGATCGGACTGCCAGATCTGCATTGTATTTACCTCTTACGGCAACCATCTGCAAAAATAGTCAACATGAGTCAGTTCAATGAACTGAGCATGATAAGCACTAACTTTTAAAACAATTGCAATCCATCAATTGTTTCCATTAAACACCCTGTTTAAATGAGATCAAATATCCAAATAAGAAAACATATTCAGGCTATGTCCTTGTAATACTAAATGATTACAAACATGTAACTCTATCATTGTTACAGAATAGTCTTAAACACTTTCTAATTTTTCATCAAATATTAAAGAAACAAGAACGAATGCATAAAAACAATCATTGAATCCAAATCACGACACTGGTCAGATTGTTGCATTCTTCCAAAAAAAAGGAAATAACATAACAATTTGGAATCCTACCAAAACGTTACCAAATTAATTTCCTACTGATAGTTCATTATCAATAATATTAAATAAAGGAAGAGAAAGAATCAATCCATTCATACTTCCTTTTACATAAGTTCATCACTGTACTGCCTTCACTTATAAGAACAGTCAACCAGTATATAAATGAACAAGTTAGACAGGCCGAAATCAAGATCACTGTTCTAAATCACGAAAATAGAAACCCAGCAAATCTTTTGTACAGCAACTAACACATCAACAATCCATAAATCAGTCTGATGTCCAAAACTAGTTTCTCCTAAACACAGTAAGGCTTTCGAACCAAGTTTGAAATCAAGAGCTTCAAGCGTATTGCTGTAATCAACAACTCTATAACATTAAGCCTTTTAAGGTTTCCGAGAAACTATGCTATGATGACCACGCATTGATTCCAATTCATGTTCAGTCAATCGAACTGAACAAAAAGAAAGGAACTTAGCATACATATACTTTCTCAGTCTATCGGGCTGAGCAAACGGAAAGGAACACCATCAATCGATCCCTACCTTGGTGCATGCAAATCCCTAGTGCAACTCACCCAAACAGGGCCAGAACACGAAAACAGTCATCAATGACGCATATAAAAAAAAGACAGACAAACAATCAAGCTCTTATTTCAACCAAGAAATCCGACTGTACTCTGCCAATAATTTAGCACAAATAGAACAGGTTGAATATGTAGTTGATCACCTAAGGAATCTGTACCACCAAAGCAACATGCAACACAAAGTACTCCAAGAAAATACAGAGGTCTTCAGTACAGATTTTCCCTTCAAGTCACTGGATCAACACTTAACAACTATATAAACACATTTTAACTTGAACAGTGACCAAAATAGAAATAGAACATTGAAACGTCTCCTCACAGTCGTTCAGAATTCAATCCTAATAAATCCACTAATACACACTACATACTGATAACGGATTTGCGCCCATAATCACAAACCCAACAACAGTATAAAATAGAATTAATTGATAAATCCTTCCATGCCATTCAAGACAAACATTCCGAATGAAACAAGTATAAGCAAATCAATATACTCATTCCAAAACAATGAAATAAACTGAGCTGCTTCGAAACCTTCGAACAATTTTCGCAAGGAAAGGCAATACATCCACATAAAGTCAATACTCAGTATTTACTACAATAACAGTAGCCACAAAACCTGTCTTTTCCACAAGGCTTCCACGACAATATAATAACAAAACTCAAGATGAATCTACATTCACAACAGTAGATTTATACTGTAAACGATTCAATCATGAAATCCACTGAGTCGTTAAAGACTACGGTAACTCAACAGTTGCCTATTCCAAGCCAGAAATTAGAAAACAATGAAACCCACAAAGTATCATTAGTCGCTGTTAACAAAACCACGACAGAGCTTCGAAAATCTTCAAAAGCACAGAACAATCAAATGGTACACCAGTATCATTCCCTACTGTCTCACAACAGCATTGACGATCAAAAGTCGACAGCAAAACAGTGATCTATACCCTTCACAAGTATATTCGACGGGCTCTCGCCAAACAGGCCGAGCATTCAAACCTTTATAAATATAAATCTCTCATATTTAAACCAGAAGGAATACACAACAAACAGAGTTGAAGTTCGATTTCAACAAACACCCAACAAGCGGAAATTGCCAAAAATCGAACCAGAAGAGATACAGAGTCAAAATCAACTAAATCTTCATAGAAAATTTATCTAATCTTCACAAACAAATGAACAGAGTTGTTTTAATGAAGACATTTGAAAGACAGCAAAATATTTAAAGGATAGGGCCTAGCATGCCTGTATTTTGATCGAATTTCCGAAGAAGACAACAGGAAGAGCTCAAACTTCCTTTTCTTTTTCCCAAATACAGCGACCAACAAAATTTCGCTGTCCCATTTACAATATATCCTCCATGGCAGAGAAAAGAGCCAGAGAAATTCATTCTCGCCATGCAACTCAAAGAGAACTGGTGCGATGAACCAGTAAACTAGCAGAGAGAGAGAGAGAAGACCGAAAATCGCGATACACCAAACAAACCTTCCAACTTCTCGTTTGCATGCCGTTTCGCGAGCTCCGGCTCGACTCCCTAAACATTAAATGCCATTAAACCAATTTTCCCGCTTAATCTCAACTCCCACCGACCGCCAAAATTGGCGACAGTCCATCAAAATCTCAAGTTCATTTCAAAACTTAGTAATTGCCAAGTCTGCCAAGGTTAGCCGCCGCCTAAGCCTCCGCCATATGCCTGTCCCTCATCCTTATCCTTCCCATTTATTGCCATAGAGAATAGCACCCATGGTTTGCCACCCTTCAAAGGCCCCTTCCCATAAACTCTTAGTTAGCTAGATTAGTATCTTAGGTTAGAGTTTTAGGGTAAGAACCATGCTAACCATTTTACACTTAGTTATTATTTTAGGATCATAACACATAGCCTAGGTCTAGGTTAGACTAACAATAATCTAACCCCTAGGTTAGGTTATTGTTATAGGTTACTAACCCTTAGTAATTCAGTTTGGTCCTTCTCCTGAAAACTCGGAGAGACCTGCATCATACTTTCTAGAACAGAGCCACTCCTGTTCTTATTACAGAATTGTATGTCAATGAATTATTACCTGGTCTTTAATCGAGACCTTCCAGATATACCAGATATCGGGAACCGTTTCATTTCTCAAGATCAGCCTGAGTCATACTCCTGACCAGCTTACCAAATGCTTCCATACCTTGCAACCTGTTCAAGGTTCGGGATCTAATTTTATCACTTCACAAAATTAAAGCATTACTTGGATCAATTCCTCTGGTCCAAGTCTAGATATTATTGATGAATACCTGCATAATTTCATTCCGTGATCAGATTAATATTCAGTTCACAAGATGAAATAAATAAAAGAGTCCATTAATATTTTGACTCAGTCAAGATCTGCAATCTGCAAGAAATTTAATACATATCAAGCATGATTTCCGAATCGAGGTACACAATCCATTTACTAGAAATCACATATCAACACTTGAATGCTTAGGAGAAAGTAACAACAGTTGACCTCATACCCCAACTGCACCAATCACACCTACACCTTTCCCATCCTTCTTAGGATCTCAAATTCCCCACATGGTCAAGAAACATCAACCCATCAATAAATCAGAAATACAACAACCTATTCCTTCCTTAAAAACCTCTAACCTAACTAGATGTCCAACCCAATTACACTTACACCTGTATGCATTTTACCACCCATACCTCTAATACCCTCAGCTATTGCTGCACTACCCCTCTACACTTCAGTCCCTGTTTCTCACACCCCAAGCATGACCCACATCATCTACCTTAACAGCACCCCCATTATCCCCATGGGTAACTCGGCCTCTTCCCCCATCTACTTTTCCTTCTAGACATCATACACTCACATCACCTTTACCCAAGAAGGTGCAACCCAAAAGCAACACTCCACTACCCCACAATAAGGTAGTCTAAACAACCACACACCCTCCTACCTATTCACCTATTATACCCATAACTAAACAAACATGATCGATACCCAAAACCATGCCAACACCCAAACCCATATCTTGACCCCTTCCTCTTCTAAAGACCATTCCTCAACAATCACCTACACCTACACTCAAACCCACATTCACTTCCCATTGTGATCCACAAGTAGGGTCCTATGCCAAAATTTTAGACCAACCTCCTTGAGACTTTTGTCATCACATTACTGCCACTCAGACCTTATGACCCCCTCAAACCCAAGCAAATAGGGTTTGATGATACTAAAATTTGTGCATACCATCATGTGCTAGGGCACGATGTGGAGAACTATAAGGCCTTGAAAACCATCCTTATCTAGTTATGTCCTCCAAAGGCCAATTTTGATAATGACGACCTTCTCAACAAGGATCCTGGTACACCAACACCCATTCCCACACTGCCCACTCAACAACCACAACCTCCACCCTCACAGCTCCTAGAGCCACACCCAATATTTGAAATTAACATGGTTTGCATCAGAGAACTTGCCACGCCACCATCCAAATGTCGTTGTGCCTAACTCACCTCACAAGGTTTTTCTCCCCCGGTAGGTTTTTTGAACCTTCATGTCGTTATACCAATCATCTTACACCTTATCCATTTGCCAACTCCCCTCATATCAACATGAATTCATGTCACTACATGTGCTCAAAAGGATAAGTGTAAAGAAAAGATGACTGACCCACCAACCAATCCTATACCCAACATACCATTTACACCCATACCTAAAATCACTATCTGGGGCCCCACGTACCCCATTTCTAATGGCCTCACACATTGCACCGTGCTCAAACAATTACACCAATCTCCCCTAAAAATATCCCTATATGAGCTCATTCAAACCTCAGAATCCCATTTTCAAGCTCTTATGGAGGTTCTTCAATCTATTGAGGTTTTAACCAATGACCCTACACCCGTAGCCTCCATTATCACACCCCATCATGTAGTCTCTCTCACCAAATTACCATCTTCATCTTCACCCCACCTTGTTCACCAAGTGTCCTCCCTTATCTTCTCAGAGGAATAGATCATGCCACACCAATGCGATGACCCATACCCGGACCCATCCATTCATCTCTATCCACATCGACGACATACGGGTACTGTACGTACCAAAAATTGTAGGGTACTGTACGTCAGAACAACGTGACATGTGCCCCAATGATGATACAGGTCTCCTCGCAAGGTGTTCGAGATCTAAAAAATCTCTCCAAGTATGCGTTAACATCCCGCATGCCCCACTTAGCCACCGCGTGCTTTATTTTTCTCTTTTTCTCTCTTTTCTTGGCTTTTTATCTTCAGTAATGAAACCGCTGCCCTGCCTAGGCGGCAGTCTCGTGACTGCCACCCTGAACAGGGTGGCGGTCCTGTAACCACCACTGTGCTCACGGTGGTAATCCTTTACGTGTTTTCCAAATATATCTTTTAACACGACTCACGTATTTTCAATGTTTTACCAACTTTATTTCACCGCCATAAGCTTGCATTTATGATTCTGGTTCCCTAGAATAGTGTTTTGCCATTGTTTATAGTTTAAAGAGTTCCATTTGGTTTTTACCTTGGGTAAATGCAAATGCTATAAATAGTTGGCTTGTGCTCAAGCAAATGGCCCCTCAAAAATTTCCTCTAATTTCTCTTTGCAATATATTTAGTTTTCATTTTGCTTAGAATGCTTAGTTTCTTTCATTGCATGCTTAGGTAGCATTGTTTTACTGTTAGTAAGCATCATATCCATCTTGTGCAAAGTGCTGCTGTCATTTTATCCAATCCATTGGAATAAAAAAGTCTATTTACCAATAAGAAGCCATTAAAGTTGCAAGTTTTACTCCTTAAATGATAGTTTCAAGTTATGGACACTTTATGATGCATGACTCGCAATAGATCCTGCTAGGAATTGCATAATCCAAGCTCTATACTCTTGCGCTATCCTCTCCTACTTGCATTGTATTTAGTCAGTATGCGAAGCTGCCTTCATCCTTGTATCTGCTTCTGTTGATGCTAACATTACACGATTTTATGGATCCACGTGAACACGAAGGAACGAGGAGATCACACTGAGGGGACAAGATCACACACACCATCAGATTCACCACTGTTCTGTAGAATCTAGGTTCTAGCTTTCAAAGTTCTAGTTAGAATCATATCAAATAGAGTAGTTAATTGCTTTATTTAAGTTAATTCTACTCTTGATATTTCTAGGGAAGCTGTGGGGATTGATAGTTTCTGAGAAAATATGATTCACTCCTCACTTCTGAGGTAGGATTGAGAGCCTTGCAAATAGATTAGATGAGCTATTTCATTGTTTAGAATAGATCTACAAATTACATAGAAAAATAGCTACACTCAGTTTTTTTTTTGTTTTAAGTTATTATATTAGCCGTCAATTCTAGATATTTTAAATAGCTTCTTTCTTAAATTCATAAAGCTCATCAGAAAACACAAAAAAAATAGATAAATCATATATGTTATAGATACACTTCACATAGTTAAATTTCATTTTACTGTAGTTCATTTTACATTGTTGCTTTTGTATGACAATCACGGGACCTAGAGAGCCCAGGGAATATGTATTCGAGCTAATCGTGCCTCAGCCCAATCTCATCACAGTGATAATTGATATAGACCAAAATCTTATGATCCAAGTCTTCCGAAAAATGGTAAGATTACAAAAAATAAATTCCCAGTTGAGTAGGTTAAACGTAGAAGATGACCAAGCACACACGTTTTGGTCAAATCAACCAAACTAGAGATTAACCTAGGCAACATTCATATGACTGTAGAAGGGCTTGAAAGAGAAAAAACATTTGGTTGTGATCCTTTGGTCCCATAGAAAGGCACAGGAGACACTCTTACAGATATAGATACTAGCCTAAGAATTCAGGTTGCGCGAACACCTATAAGATATTCTGAGAAAATCACACAATTATTGATCCTAAATATAGAAGCTGAGAAAGCATACAATTACTGGATACTAGGGATTAGGACTTGATTTCACGCATGACCATAACAGGTCCACAACAACTAAGAGTCTATGGTTGTGACCCACAAATCCCGCAGCCCAACGAATCCATAGGAGAATTAGACATAGACACTGGCCTATGCACACTCGTATTCTGGTCTACTCCACTTCCACCTATCATCATCGAAAAATTATCCTTGTTAGACACAACAGCTAATAAAGCTAAAGAGTTCTGGACTAGGCCAGAGAATTGTCCATAGAGTCGACTATATTTACCATCCACCATATGACCCTGTCCGGAGAAATACACGAAACTATCTCAGGTCACTTTCCATGTATTCCACAACCTATAGATCGAATCACGCCAGAGCTCGATATTGATTGGAGCCTTCGAGCAATCATCCTTGCTAACCGATCTATCACACCAGTTCAAGTTAGGAGGGCCTTCTTTACCTTAGACTCACAAATTCCACTAGTGCATATTGAAGACATTAGATTGCCTAACTAGTTTGTCTACATCCCACGCATATTCTACCCCCACTGGCTGTCTTGGCATGACCTCGAGAGGTCGGGTTCGCGCAAGAGTTACCTGTAGATTTTCACGCTCACCTATCACTTTTCCGGCGTATAGTTCCACATTGGAAATGGGGCGCAAGGGCATCTCATCCCTTCTTCCAGGTTTTCCAATGTGCTGATAGTGGTCATAGGCCTTGTAAAACTCAATGCAATCCTAGTGAATCGTCTTCCACCATAGTCCAACAACAAGGATCTTGCAAGCAGTTACATTCCTTGCATAGTTTCCTCTGGCAATCCCACCATGGGATTCTTCTATTATGGCCATGCGTTCATGTTCTAATATACACTGGTGTAAAACCTTATCGTGGCCCATTTTATACAAATCCCCATTGATCAACATGAAGGGTGTGGCACATATGGCTAACATTTTCCTTTCAAGTGATTTCATCCCTTCGGGCGCCACACCTTCCTTGAGAAAAATAAAAATGTCTTCTAACTCTGAGGGTGAGTGTTGCAACCTAAATAGTTGTGCGTCTAGCATGGTTTCCTTGATAATTTTTGCATGCTCTCTTGATTCAATCGTTGATAATTGATCCAGACCACAATTGTTCTTTCTAGGTTTTACCACCACTCTGAATTCAAATTCCTGAAATAAAAGTACCCAACAACATATGTGCCCTTGCAACACTGCTTTGTTTACTAGATACTTCAAGGCCATATGGTCATTGTAGAATATGAAGGGAGTCACCAGCTAATATTGTATAATTTTTTGGAGCACGTAGATCATTGACAATTCCTCACGCTTGGTCATTGTATATTTTTGTTTTGCTAGTGTCAAATGTCTACTCACAAAACACAAGGGATAATCAAAAATCCCCTCTCCTGGTTGAGTAAGAACAGATCCCATTATTGTACCAGAGGCATCCACATGGACATGGAAAGGTTTATCCAATGATGGGAATCGTAGAATAGGTGCGGTGACGAGCCTTTCTCTTAGAGTGTCAAATGCCCTCTGTTGCGCCTCTCCCCATTGAAAGGCACTCTTATGTCTAAGCAATATTTCCAAAGGCGCAGTGATCTTGGCATATCCCTTAATGAAATTTTGGTAGTACCCACTATGTCCAAGAAATCCACGCATGGTGCTTTGGTTTGTGGGCTCCTCTTATCCCACAATAACTATAACTTTCATGGGATCCACCAACAAGCCCTCTTTGCATATGATATTCCCCAAAAATTTTCCAAAAGGACTTACAAAGACACATTTCTTGATGTTGAGGGAAATCCTCAATAGCTGACATCTTTCAAACATTATTATCAAGTTATCAAAATGGTCCCTAACCAATCCATACACTATCCAATCATCTAAATATATGTGAAGGAACTTGTGGATGAAGTCTTGAAATGCTTATACCACTATGCAAAAAAATACAGTGGGCGCATTCCTTAATCAGAAGGGAATGACCATGTATGCAAAGCTTCCCCACTCAGTGGAAAAAGTTGTCTTTTCTTAGTCTTCCTTGGAAATGCTTACTTAGTGATATCCCAAGAATCACTCCGTGAAGGAAGAGACCTCACTCCTAGCAACTCCTTCCAAAATCTATTCAGTGAAGGGGGTGGGAAAAGGATCTATGATACAAACAATGTTCAACTCCCTGTAATCCACACATATCCTAATCCACCCATCCTTCTTTATGCTGATCACCATTGAACTTATCCATTCTAATTCCTCCACATCCTCAATGATACCGGATGTTATCATTTTTTCTAGCTCTTCTTTAACCCTTATGCGCATGTTAGGATTCATCCTATAAGGCCTCTTCCTGACTAAGCATGCACCATATTTCAACTTTATCCTCATTTCCCCCAATGAATGGTGTATTCCTTTCAACTCATGGTATCCACATGGGAATAAATCCTCAAATTTTTACAAGAGATCAATGATCTTTGATACTTCCTTGTCCAACAAGTAGTCCCCAATGATAGCTTCCTTGGGCTCCTTCTCCGAGCTGATGTTAACTTTCTTGGTTTTGAGTGGTTCATGATACATGTGTGCACATGCATTTGCACTTTCAATTACCTCGTGCATCCCAGCCAAATGGTCAACATTCAGGCCCTCCATCTCCTCTCCATCAATAACATATACCATCTTTCCTTTCTCCTTTTCAGCACATGCGTGCTTGAATTGTATGTCTTCTGGTTACTCCTCTTCGAACCGTGCTTCCAAGCTAGGTCCACCAAGTAAGTATACTAATCTATCTTTCACCATAACGCAATCCCCCAGAGTGAGGTGCTTGATAGCCTACAACACCTCATCAACTTGTTTCTTAGTACTTTGGTACTCAAATGTGTGAACTAGGTCAGCCACTAATTCCTGCCAATTTCCCGTCTGGCGGTGAGTTTCAGAATGGATGTACCAAGCATGTGCACAACCTTGTAGTGTTGAATAAAGCTTGTGCACCCAAAGGGAGGGTGGTAAAGCTTCCACACCTTCCCCCCCAAACCCTCTCACATGCCTGGATGTGGGTTCATTGCCATTGTAATCCTTAATAGCGATGGGTATATTGCTCCTCGAGAATCAGACAGTGAGTGCAATTATAAATTCATGCCATTCCAACAATTTTTCACTATGCATGGCCCACCACCTCACTGTTGTGCCTATTAAAACATAACCCAACATACCTCATCGCTCATCCTCCCTCCACTGAGCTTCCATTTCTCTCAAAAAGACCTCAGGGTATGCATCCCAAGAATACTTGGTTATTTCCTTTCCTACCAGGCACCGAACTATATGCGCTATGGTTACCTTGGTCACCGATCCTTTCAGATGTCACCCAATCATTTCATAAGTCCTATGTACCCAATTATCACATGATATACTAGTATTATCACTGACATATTGAGCATCATCAAACTGGATGACTCCTTCTGTAGGGTGGATGGTCTATGGATCTCTTATGGAGTGCATGTATATTCTTTCCAGGACTTCCTCTCCAAGGGGCTTAGTATAGGGTGTGGACTTTCCATCAGTAAGTGGTATAATCAACCTCTCTTCCTTGTTTTCAAAACTTATATACCCCTTGTTAAACTGGAGATCTGTATTATTATTATAGCACCACAGGCACCCAAGTAATGCCGAGAAATTATTTTCCTCGGCAAGCACCAAGACTTCAAAATCCCTAGTGAACTTATTCCCCTGAATGGTAATGGTCACATCCTTCAAGACACCTATGGGAATTTCCTTTGTCTTATTTTCCATATACAACACCTTTGAAGATGGTTGTAATGCAGGTCTTCCCATTTGATGTCAGGCATCTAGAGTGAGAACATTAACCTTCGTGCCTGTGTCAATGAGGATGTTGCTAAGCAGCCATCCATTAGATACTACATTCAAGGTGATCTCTTTGCCATAATCAAGGATGTGAGGTGGGAGGTTTGCAGGCAGGATCTACCTTTCATACTCTTCCCTGGTGCGTGGTATCTATTCTCTCAACCATGCTCTTAGCAAGGGAATAACATTATCTTGCCTTAGCAGTTTACACACCTCCTTAACCTCATCCAAGTCATCCTTTGGTGCTTCTACTAGTCTTCTTTGCTCATCATTTCTAGTTTGCTCTTTTAAGCATTAGATCTCCCCTTGTAAGCTTCGAATTATGTTCATGGTTTCCTGGTAGACTTCTTTCGAGTGAGCCAAGTTTGGATACTTCCCATGTACTACCTCTTCCCTTGAAACCAGAGGTCTCATCTTAGGTGCTTCCTTTGTGTGTACGGACTCTGCCCTTATTGTTACCATAATGGGCTCTAGTTCTAATTCACGTATTACTCGTAGAAGCCATTTCTCTTCAACATTCTTAATACTCACCATGGTAGCACCCTTATCCTTTTGGTGCTGCTAACTCATATGTTCGTATAACTCAAGGAACTCTTCATACTTATGTTTTTTCCCACACCAGGAGCATTATAGAAGATCTAGACATTCACGCTTATAATGGTCTATGGCTCCACAATTAAAGTATGTTCCATGTGGGAACTCACTTCTTCCCCCATGGTTACCACGGCCATGAAATCCTCTGCGAAATCCCCTCCCTCATGCACCTCCATCTCCATTTTCTTCATACTGACACTCATCTCCTTTGAAACTGTTGGCAATGCCAGTCTAGCACACACCAAGATCAACTGCCTCATGAATCTATTCAATCAATCTACAATCCTTGGTGTCATGTGTGGTTGAGGTACATATCTTGCAATAACCAGATAAATTTTTACAGATTTCGCACTATAAAAGGGGGCACCTACTTGCATCATGATCCCCATGACACATCTCACAAGTTACCGCTACGATGTGTACCACATTATGAGTACATATCCCACCATTATCCTTTGTGTGCCCTTCTACATCACAATTTGTGAACCACATCCCACCGCGAGTCTTTGGAACTGTGTTGGTAGATAATTTCTCCAACTGCTTAGCCATGGTAGTGATCTGAGCCTCTAGAAATGGGCTAAAACCATTTTCAACACTACCAACTACCTCAACGATCAAAGTGACTTCCAACACTTCACACGGGTCCGTGAATGTTTTATGAGACAAATCCCTCCTAAAGGGTGTGATAAGCCCTTTGACAAACCACTAAGCATGTTGTGAAGGGTGGATATCATAAGACAATTTAGACAATAGATTTTTAAAGCATGCATAAATATTCTCGCATGATGTCTACCATTTCCTGCTAGATTTCCTTGAGAGATTTGATGCTCTTCTGTTCAAACTCAGGTATGTGGAATTCCACCAAGAACACATTTTCCAGCATGGTATAATCCACAATAGGCCAATGAGGGTCATACTTTCTATACCAACTATGGACGTGTCCTTACAATTTTATTGCAAATTAACTGGCGTTTTTGATCCTGAGTCGTCATCCCCTTCGCACACCATAGCAGCTCGCACTTATGCACATGCTCTGGGGTATCTTCTATCCCACTAGAATTTGGTAAGTGCAGAGACATCTTGAAAAACACTTGAGGAGGTGGCTGAGGCCCTTATCCTCCTGACCCAGCCCCTCAATTTCATCCAGTGTTTCCTCCTCCACCAGACCCACTAGATCCTGAGCCACCAACTCCACCACTTCCACCTCCAGATCCTCCTGTGTTAAGTATAGGGCCTGTGTTTGTCATGCCAAATGTTCCTGTCATCCCACTAAATAGCATGCCAACAATTTGTGAACTAGTGCAACTCCCAGTCGTATTTCCTCCACCACTTCCTGACACCCTCCCAAAATCAGCTGTATATGTGCCTTGTCCAAACATTCCACCAAATACTGGAATAGTGTGTGAAGCCATAGAAGTCCCAAATGAGAAGTTGTATCTTCTGGGTGCCGATCAATTTCTTCCACTGATACCAAATGGATCAACTATACTTTTCCCTCATTTGAACAAACCAAGCGCCAAGTTTCAGTCGCTAGGTGGGGTTAGATGCATGCCAACGACTCTTCTTTCTCCACATGATAGGATCTCATCAAAATCTGAGGGGTTCTCTCTTCCACACTTTCCAAGATGGGGTAGCACAGACTGTTCAGGCTCCATATCCTCCATGTGAAACTATTCTACAAAAAATTTCTGCCTCCATGAATCCATCATAAATGCAACCTTGCACCATCTCACAATCTCCCTCTCATGCACTTCACCATACTTGACCCATCTCTCCTCCCTTTCCTTTTTAGTCATTGTATCAGCCATCTTTCTCCAACCTAGCTTCCTCACCAACCACTCAGAGTGGTTTATCTAGCCATTGGGAATGCCTCTAAACTCATGGTTACCATCAAGATTTTGATTACCAGGGGATAGCCCATAAAAATGATCCTCTGGGCTCCCACAAAAATTAAAACTCAGCAACTTCCAGACAATAATACATGGAAATTACGTATTCCAAAGTGTAGCTAGCTAATACTCCCTTCTACCAATGATTTATAGCACTGGTCCATGTTAGATCAACATCTTGTAAGTTCTGGTATGTTTCTTGGGTCCAAGGGTGTGATTTATAATACCACCCAAACCAAGATGCATATGTCGAGAGCCACTCAAATAACTCTACTAGGAAACAGAAGAAGAAGGTTTCATACAACTCATGATAGAGAGTGTCTTCCACCCATCTTTGGGTATCAAACTTAGGTGCAGTATTGAATCTCTGAGAAAACTCATCCTCTATACTTTTAAAACAATTTTTAACACCTTTAAGTGTTAAGCACTCTATCATCACTTTTTGCATTGACCATGATGTATGCCATGTTCCACTATAACTTTGGAAAGAGGTCTGGACAACATAACCAAGATGTAGTCATTTTTACACCCACCAAGAATAAGGGAACCTCATGCATTTCAGCCTATCACCCAGTGGGCACTGGGCGCTCATCCGAGGCACACGAGAGGGAGTCGAGTCTCTCTTTTATGTGAGTTTAGTGGAAGGCATCATTCATGATCTTGAATTAGTGATTTTAAAGGACATGAAAAAGCTATAGAGCTCAGAATGACTTCTATACCCTTTCAGTCATATCAAACTAAAAGCGCTTAAAAGAATTAACAAAACTAGGAAGTTGTAAATCCACAAATAGACTTAACATTCAAATAAGGTTCATGATTATACAAGAGCAAAAGAATAATAGAAATATGTATATAATACAGAGAGAAGATATTAATACAATTATCATGGTAACCTTATCATATTCATTCATCGCATTCCTATAGAATATCATAGAAGGGGAGATTGTAGTCATGTGCCATATCTAGATCCATACATGAATACTTTCGAAACAAAATTTGCATTCCCTATTCCCTTATTACATCCTTACTATAATCATCTACCCCTTTTATCCAATAGTTCTCACAATAATTCTATAGAGCTCTGCTTCCTTCTTTGTCTTCTCCTCTTTTCTTTGATAAGGGCACACACATATATAGGCATCTCATCTCCAACAAACTCCTCTGTAACTTTAGATCTAGCCCCAAGTGTCAAGGTGTGGATTGCCTCATGTGCATGCCTCTCCATGTCATGATTAGCTTTTTGGATCTTCTTATCGCAAGGTATACTCCTTCCAGGACACCCTGTTGCCAGGATGGAACCTTATCCAAACATAATAGGTTCTTCATGTGTTATGTCCAAAAGGCCAAAAATGGCTAAGTCCTTAATTGTGCTTTGTGGACGCGTGTCCTTGGTTCTCTAAGAACCCTTCTTGAATCCTACCTTACGTCCATTAACTTTCAAACTTCCTCTGGCTATGTAGGCCTACGCACCTTTAAGATTTTGTAGCTGCATTAGGGTCACAAAAATCACTCTAGTAGGTGACCTACTTCAGCGGGCGTGGGGTGAAGTAGACTCCTGGGAAAAGATTGAGGTTAAAATAAGTAAGGAGTTCCCACTCCTCTTGTAGTAGTAGCAAGATCTTTGATTCTTTCATTTCTCTATGATTCATTATTCCATTCTTTACTTCTTCATTCAATTTATTTGGGTTCCACCATTTGTTATTCTTTAAAGGAGCAGTATGCTTCCAAGGACAAAGAAAAATCTTAGTTTGGGGTGATGTTGGGCCTTAAAATATTGGCTAAGTACCAAAGGGCACGTGAGCACACAAGACCAATAGGAAGAAGGGAATGCGAGGAGAAGCATACATGACAAGGGATTAGGAGAAACCAGGGCGTTTGTAGAAGACAATACATAGTGTCTAAGGACTTAGCCATATTCAGCGTTCTGGAGCCACTTGAGGAAAAACATGACCCGACTAGGCATGCCGAGTGGATAAGGTACCAGGTTGAAGAATTTTTGGTCAAGGAAAGAATATTCAACCTATGGAATATTCCTAGGACAAAATCATTCTAGAAAGTAGAAAGCTTGGATAAAAATAAACATGCACCATTGGAGGACCACATTGACACTTGGCATATGATCTTTTCCTAAAGAAAGGCATGGCAGTGGGTGTTGATCCTATAAGAAGGGATACTTTGGTAAAAGAATAGAGAGACATGAAGGAATGAAGAGAGACACCAAGACATATAGCATGGGAAGATCGAAGCTCTTTAGAGAATACTAGGAGGCCCTAGGAGTTAGGGTTCTCATTAGAGGACTGTAGGAATGTTATAATATCTAAGGGATGGGTCTGTAAAAAAAATTAATAAAAAAGCATAGCTATGACCTCTATTATATGGGTTAGATCCCTGTTTTGATACATTTTGTCTGATATGACCCTTTTGAATGTAATGTGGTTACTTAGACTACGATCAATATAAATATATGGCTATGTTTTGAATATTTGGTCCAGGGATGTAAACCATAATGTTATTTCCTTATATTTTATGACATATTTTTTCTTTGTATTTCATGTCATGATGTTTCTCTTGGTAGTAAATTCTTGGGTATAAGGATATGATAGCTCATGTTTTCTTTTAATTTAATATTCACTTCTCTGAAAATAATCCTCTAACAATGGCAAGATCTTCTCACAATGCTCACATAAAGGAGGGTTTTGGCACCCGATGGGTGATAGGTTGGCGCGCATGGTATTAAAAGTTAGTAGATGGGTAAAAATGAATACACAAGTACAGTGGTACTTGAAGTTGGCTAATCAGGATATTTGGTGTTGGACTCACCCTTGCATTTATGCATATCAGATCATGATAGTTTAGGAGGTTTAGAAGGTGAAGATACTATGGGCATTTTTTCCAAAGAAGAAACACGTTGTTCAAAATCATTCACCTTGCAAAAATGAGTAGGAATAGTATCTATAGAAACCCCTTCACCAAGTTCATAAGATTATGAAGGAATCTCCTTCATAGTGAACTCTTCATTGCAGATGAAAGGGTATATGTTGTCAACTACACCTTTCACAGATGGCATCCTCTTGAGCCATAATTTCTTTAGTACTTCGGGATTCTTATGATGCTCCCACATGAAAAGATGAAAGTACATCATTTATAAGACAAAAAACACAAGACTTATTCTGATGATCCTTCAAATCAAATCCACACAAACAACTTTGGTAGTCAATGGCCCATTATAGTCCTCTAGGTCTTCAATATCAAATAACATCCTCACAAATTCCTATTCGGTTCTTGTCAAGTCAAAGATTTGATTCAAATATTTAGAGGATACATCCTTCAATATCAATGCTAATGTCATTCCTTCCATGTTGCAGACAATTAAATCCACCAAGATTTTTCACAATCAAAAGAAGGGATGTAAATTTGTAGAATAAGTTATGGAAATTTATAGTAGAAATAAATTTGGTGAGATAATTTGAGCTCAATCATGATAAGTTGATCGATAATATTTTTTGTAATTCCCGCACGAAGGATATAAGTGCAAAAAAAATTGATATCATATAGTAAGGAGGAAATTTTCTTGATATGATATAACACATGAAAAAACACAGAGCTCATAAAGATATGACTATGAGTCTGTGTGTATTTCAAGGCGGATTCCCAAAAGGTGAGAATGATTAAATATCAAAGAAAACCTTTTGGAGGTGCTCAGAAATCATAAAAAAGTCTCTCAACCTACCTGAAGAAGAAATAATTAAACAAATGATACCAAAGGGTGACATGACATCCCATTCATTCTAAGATAATAAAAAAATACAAATCATTTGTAATTCCTCCACATGGCATCACAAAATTACAATACCTTCGAAGGAATAAGAGTAGATCAGGTTGTGTGCCAAAAAGAGGAATATTATTTTGAAGATTCAAATTTTTGGGGGGGAAAAGGCAAAGGTAAGAGAGAGAGAGAGAGAGAGAGAGAGAGAGAGAGAGAGAGAGAGAGAGAGAGAGAGAGAGAGAGAGAGAGTTATATATATAAGAGAACAATGTTCTCATATCAAAGGGGGGTTAAATTTTTCTAAATTCTTAGATAAAATAGAGCAAAACCGGTTGTACTTTTCTTGAAAAACCTGTATCGAACCGAGAGACCCGTGATTTGTTTTATTTTGTCCAAAATTTCACATGCTAAGATGATTACAAGTGTAAAATCATTGGAAAGCATTGAGGTCATAGGATTTATGGCCCCTTACTAAGAAATTTTAATTTCTTAAAATTAGTTGTGTGTTTTCTCCTGAGCGATGTTGTCTTTGTTTCTAAGGTAAAAAAATTTGAATCAACTACTTTCCTTCCTGTTGCAATCTTATGTTGATAGTTTCTTTGAATTACACTAGATCTTGTCTTAATTAGTGGCACTATGGAAAATGGAATTATACTGTAGATAGATATTTATTTTTTTGGTGTGATAAATAGTTTTTAAATTCAGAGTACCTCTATTTTGTTGAGAAGATCTTAGTAAGATTTTGAGTGTATCTTGAGTGTAGTTGAACGTGAACTGTTTATTTTTATTGAGAGTTTAGCATGAACTTTTGTGTTTATATTATCAAAGGTTGTGTGAAATATTGTACTCTTGGGATTACATGAGTGCATACCTTCTATTAAAATTGTTGTTACTGGTTTGTGATGTGTTCCTCTTGCCTTAGGGAAATTTCCAAACATTTGTAAGGTTTTCTTGAGAAACTTATATAATCAACTTTATCCTACTTTAATATCCCATTCATACGCAAAAATTACAAACTACAACAATTAAATCATTCTAAATTACCCATGTTTTCCTTGCTTATAACCATTTTCCAAGGGATTTTACCATTTTTACTGTCCCTTTCCACAAATATGCAAAAGGAAGCTAGAATATAAATTTTCTAGAGTAACCTTAGTCTTATTTTGAAATACATTTGCATTATTTAGTGTGAAAACTCATGATATTTAAATGATGCTTGCATTGACAGTGTTTATTTAGGACTATCCTTCATATTTACAAGAGAAAGATTAGAGACTACAATTTCATCCACCTTTATCACAATCACAGGTTACAAAATGGGTCTTCTCACCCTAGTTAAAGGCATAACCTAAAGTAGGAGGGAAGGTCATACTCTTTGTGAGTGCAATCCAATATCTCCTAATTCAAGTCTCTAAGAGTCTGTTAAACATTTCCCCGGCTACAAATGACTAAATCCTTATATTATATTTCTCTGAACATCCAAATTAGTTTGTCAATGTTTCTTGGCTCTCAAGATGGTACAGAATTAGATACAAACAAAATCCTCTAAACTTATTCAAGGCTATGATTCCACTACTCGCACATTCATTAGAACCATCACCTTACCCCAATGAGTTGGACCTAAAACTCTTCCCACAGTATTTCATGTCCTTGACATATTACTTCAGTTTAATTACTTACTTAGAAAACCATGGATTCACACTATATACATTGTTCCTTCTATAGTTCATCGGTGTGTTAAATTTTTCTATAATGGCTATGAGCATACTATTTCTTCCAGTCCTGACCCATTTAAGTTTTATCTCATATATCCCATCACTTCCATGCCTATCCCTCTGTATCATCCTATTTCATATCATAATGTCAGTACATATGATGTCAGTCAATATAGTTCTCCCACCATTTCTTCTACCTCCACACCCCTTCTTTCCATCCCTACACATAATTTCAATATTATATCACCTACCTCATTTACTTCTACCACTATCACTACCCCGTCTATTATTACTACTCCCTACTCTACAACTAGCTCCAATCCTCCTAATATCCTTATAATGTTATCCCACATGATAATTCCAGTACTGATGATTTTGATGATTATTTGTATGTGTTTGAGCTTACTGATGAGAACCTATGCAATATCAAGTTTACTCCTCTAGAAATATATGAATCCTACTTCTAAGACAATTTTTTTGCTACTGGTCCATGTGAATATCAATTCAAACAATCTCCTCCTTCTACTACATATATGATACCTTTTTAGGATTCTATACATGCACTAGATCTCATGCCTTATCCTCTAATTACATCTACTCCACCAGTTAATCCATTCACATTTAATTTATTCATACATTACTCTAATTGGCCCCATGCTCCATTTTATCTGACTTTCCCTGACACTGTGTGCAAACATAAATTTTTGTCCCACTTAGGATTCACATTTGATGATCGCCTTCCTCCATTTCAATCACTTCACATATATCATGGATATTTTCTCATTACTACTACTTATGGCCTTCATATCTTCCACTTGTCCATATTTATTTCACATACACATAGTTCCTCTCCACTCACCCTTGGGAAATATTTGCTTGACTACATTGATGGCACTCTTGATTCCTATCACGTTGATATCTCATTTACAATGCCTTTTTCCATGTTTTTATATGCAACTATTCATTCCTTGGCTATACGTAAAATCTCACTCATTCATACGCACATGATTTTCCAAAACATCCTTTTACTAATGAAGAATATGCTATGGGAATGTATGATTTATGCAACATTATATCCCTCTATGATCACCCTCATATTATTGCCTACCAATTCTCTAATCGAGATCCTATCAGTTACGAACCTGACACTAAAAATCTTCTTGATGATGTTACCTGAATCTGTAACCATCACACACTTGGGGGGAATCATGCTTTTTCCCCCTTCTAGCACCTTCAATTATCTCTAGTTTCTACGCTTACACTTCACGCTCCATGTCTACATTTCCTAGCATACTAACTTTTTTGGTACACACATTATACCATCCTTACCCTATGACACACTATCGTGCTATGGTTCACACTTGATTTTTGAGGGAACACTACATTAGTGAAGCTCAGCACACATTACACACTTCACGCACTGTGATTCATGAGATATATTTTCTAGCATCTACTTGCATGTTACACACCTATTTCCTAATGATGCACTTGTGTTCTTTGGTTCATTCTTGACTGTTGAAGGGCATTATAAATACACCTCATTTCATTCACATCCACTAGGGGCAACACGAATCCTTCCATTTTCCTATCTTACATACCATGTCATCACACCATCATAGAATTCACATATCTTGGTTGCATTTACTCTTGTTTTCTTATATTACTTACATGTTGCACTTTGATTACTATGCTAGATGGCTTCCTAATATGTCATTATGTTTATCATATACACATGCATGATCATTTGGTATTTGGAAATGAATATAGATATCTTATACATCTTTACACAATGTATGATGCTTTATATTGAATCCCTTTCTATTGCCACCAAGGCTCTTGGGGGCATCTACCTTTACTACTCTCGTACATTACAGGTTCTAATGTTTCATCATTCTCTACTTCTTCCTACTAGCACTTAATTTTCATTGTTATATACACATTTTGACATACTATTTATCTTTCTAACATGATAACGGGTGTTTCATGTGTAGGATTTTATATGCAAGACTATATATAACCATGGCTATCAGTCACATTTTTCTTGATATTATTTTTTATTATTTACAGGATATACCTTATGTCTTATGTGATCATTATATGATTTTTACCACTTTAGCCCTGATTGCCTTGTGACATTGTGAGTGATGCCCTATGTATGAAACCTATTTTTTTCATTCCATATTGTTTGCACACTTTCTTGTTACATTTCTTTCTATTTAATGTTAGCAATTTTTACTACTAACGGTTGAACTAACCTACTTTCTTTTCATGTGCCTTGGTTTCTACCATACACATCCCCTACCCCCTACAGGTATCTCCAATTTAGATATACATATCAGTCTCCAGTCATCCCCTTACAGTTTTGGCATGCACCCCAAATAATAGGGGCATACATTAGGTGAAAAATTCACCCCTACAATAGTTCAAATCTATAGTTCATATCAACATAGTACATAAACAACACAATCATATAGTCATAGAACAGTTTAGAACCATATTTGGACCTCACACATATGAAAAAAACTAGCGCCATGACCTAGACAGTAGAACCTAACACTTGTTTCCTCTCTTAAGTGATAATGTCCTAAGGGCATAAGAAGTAAATATCTCAGTACAACACAATCTTCAGCACAATTCTCCAGTAGCAAACACTTGCCTCCAAATATAGAATTCATTTTATCTCCTATAATTAGTTACAATACGAAACATACAGAACAACATGAAACTAATTTGGATGTACAATCTGTAATGGTTCTCATTCAGGAAGCATTCATGGAAGGAGAGAAAAACTAGACCTCACTCCCCAACACTCTTCTCTTAGAGTGAAATGGCTCAAATAACTTGCTCTTGGCATGAGATTGCCTAAACAACTCACTCTTGGTGTGAGATCACATAAAAAACTCATTCTTTGCGTGAGATCACCCAAAAACCTCACCATCGACATTCAAATCCAATAGCATCTCCAAGTAAATTAGGGAAAAAATCCTATCTTTTACTCTCTTATACATTAGGTGCATACTTTCCTTTTACACACTTTTACATTGTTACTTACTTATACACATTTTACTTTGATTTTTCATATACAAAACTTTCACTACTCTTTTTTTCTCTTGTTTTGCAAGTCTTTCCTTATATGAAACAAGATGTTTCTCACATCGACAAGCACAAGATCTAACACATACACTCCACACCTAGGGTCTACCCCCTTTCTAATTGCATGCTTCACTTTATAATCACTTCACTCCTCACATGTCCACTCGTCATGTTATCGGCTACACTCTTCTCTACATGATCACAATGTATGCATCTTCTATCTACTTTATGTTATAGAGTATTCACTCAACAACATAAAGTGGGGGGAAAATGTAGACACAAAATCTATGCACTTGGGTACATTTTTAGGTCCTAAAGTATACTAATATATACATGATGCATAAGAAAGAAAACTAGTAATTGAAAATGTAGTTTGGGCATTTAAATTTTTCTCTAATAATTTTATTGACCATACACACCATATAACCCTCTCGCTATTTGATTGATTTATATTTTATGGCCACATAAACTAGTGCCCATTTAGGATAGAAGTGCCCAGGAACTCCTATCCCTTCTAGGCACTCCTGACCATCTCTATCCTTTTCTCACTCTTTTTGGGTATATTTTACTTATTGGGCATCTTTTACACTTTGAAGTTAGCCTTTGAGTTTTCAATTATGAAATTAAAGAAAGGGAATCATATATATAGATAGTTATTTCTCTCAAATAAGGGACCAAGCACTAAGCATTACATACTACCACCTAATCTTTCATCCAAGGGAACAAGAGCATCAAACGCATCCATCTATCATTCACTCAAGCGAAAAGGGTTGCATCACTTCTACATACATAACATAGGAGGGGAAGTCTATTCTATTTCATTGCACACATTCTATACATTTTCTGCATTCTCCATCTAGCCCACTATTACTGTGAAAATTTCACAAGGGCATCGTAGGGAATCATTTCTACAAACACACAATAAATACAAGGATTCTGAGATGTAGTGCAATGCTAGATCATAAGTTCACTCTTTGGGTGACCTTTGGGGTCAGTATGACTCCCCATTTTACATTTTCCTTTTTAGGTTTGGTTTGGTTTGTGGGTATATACAAGTGAACTTATTTCCTGTAGGTTACAAGTACATACACATATCAAAAAGATAATCCAGAGCGAAAAAATAGAGACTAGCAACAAAGGTTATCTAGACTTGAAAGATCTAGATCCATAACATATACCCATAAACCAATGCTTAGATCTAGATAGTAGCATTGTGTGCCCCTATCCTCTTATGGGTGATCCTATCTAGCACAATTCCAAATCTTATACCCTCCACTTTATAATGACAACATTAGTTATAACCTGTTTTAGTATTTTAGCTTCCCAAATCACTTCCTGTTTGATCATAAATAAGATAAGTGCACATATCTTTCCTTCTTTCTTAGGGTTTCATATTGCACATGCCATATTACTTGAGTCTTAATATATATTATTAGTTTTACATCATTTATTACAGTAGCTACTTTGTAATCATATTTAATTCCATTTACATTAAATTAACTCACAAAGAGCACAAGAGGAAGCTATTTGATCAAAAAATCATAGAAGGTGGAATAATATTTCCATTATTTTCTAGCAAGGAGTTCACACAAACCATTTCCTCATACCGATTCAAAAAGTATGATTTCAAGGTTATAATATTGGAATTTAGATACCCAATTCCCTCTCTTTGCACTAGGATCCTCTTGCATTAAAATAGAATTGTTATCTAAGTTAGGGACCATGACACTAGTATGTGAGTTCAAGAGATAAAACCTAAAATTTTTCAAATCCTTGACCGTTTTCTAACCATATTTCTCATGTTGTGAACATTTAAGTTCATGTGCCTTCAAATGTACACTCACAAATATAATTCATGACTAAGTTTTATCTTCATTCTCCTGAACAAGGTAGATGAGATGGTGTTCTTGAAAACTTAGCAGTAAACAATGAATTCCTTGTTAAATTCCAAACGGACAAAAGTGGGTGCCTTTACAATAGCACCTTTGGTTGATTCAAAATATTCCTTACCTTCCTTTCTCCATCAAAAATATTCCTTAGGATTCATCATATTGATAATCTCCTTGGTAAGCTTGAAAAATTTAGGAACAAACCTTCTTAATAAATTTAACTTAAAAAATAAAGAATGTACACTGGGTTTACTCATGGGTAGAGATAATATTTAGATTCCTTAAAATCTTTCTAGATTAATTTTTGTACCATGATTTCTCACAATATGACCAAGGATATTTCCTTCACTTATAACAAATATTAAATTCTTTGGGTTAAAGAGAGATGTGATGTTTTCTAAAACAGATCAATACAAACACTAGCTATTCTAGATGTTCCTCTCTCTCATTTAAATATATCATGAGATAGTACAAATACACCACTATGAATTTACCTCTCAAATATTTAAAACTAGCCTCTAAAATATATCCTAGAAATAACACCTTATACATGCATTATGCACCTTGTACCTCTGAATCATATAATGAAAATCATAATCCTACACCCTCGACATCATCTCAACAAGCTCCAACTAGGTATTACACTGAATACCTTGAATATTGCATTCGATCATCAACTATCACACTACCACCTACTAAAATCTCTAACCCTGTGGGATGGAAACCTTATTGGTTCAATTATAATTAATTTTGTGCTTACCATCGGGTATTAGGGAATTATAGTGAAGATTACAAAGCCATTCACATCATTATCCAAAGCCTTTCTAATAAAGGACTCCTCCCAATAAATAACGATAATCCTGGTCCACCTGTCAAATCAACAAAATCAAAACATAACATCACACCCACTCCTAAGGTTCCAAAATCAAATAATCCAAAGAAATAATCTAAAATACCCTTTAACAAAACTATGGCTTCCTCCAATAATCCACCTTATTTTTAAAATGACATTGTCCACATAACCACTAAAGCCTATACGTCTAACTTGAAGGATCAAAATCAATACATCTGAAGGTATCCATCTCTATGGATCCTTCTAAATCACCTAATTCATTATCATCTAGCACTAAATTTTTCATACTTGTTTTCCCTCACAATCAGTCAACAACATCTATTCAAAATATTGTTCCCAAATAGCTACATCAGGCACCCGTTAAAATTTCCCTTTATGAGCTTGTTCAAAACTCTACACATCTCCAACCCATCATTGAATCCCTCCAATAAATATCATTTCCTTCTGGTGATCCTCATCCTTTTTCTAACCTTTTCAGTGCCTTGAATATTTCCTCTACCATTTCATTCGACAACTATGAGATCCCATCACTCCAACCCAAAGACCATGATCTTCCTCTTTTAGTCACTGCCTGAATAAATGATACTATTGTTAAAAGAGTTATTACTGATAATGGAACTATCATAAACATCATATCATCTCACGCATTCCAAAAAATATAACTACCTGACACCGTTTTTTCCCAATCACTCCCCATTCTAAATATGTTTAATGATATTGTTTCCATCACACTAGGAACAATCATCTTACCTATCAAAATAGGTCAAAAAATCCTTCATGAATTCTTCTACCTTATAGAAGGATAATTCTAGTATAACATGTTGCTTGGTCATCCTTGAATACACACATTGTAGTGTGTCCCATCCACTCTACTCCGATGTATAAAATATGAACATGAAGGTAATACCATTATGGTCCCTACCAACCCAAATCAATTTTAAGCTTGTCACATGATATACAAACCCAATGACATCATACTTCCTTTGTAAAATCCTATATCTACAAATAAATCTTCCACAAGTTTGTTGGTCCCTACATTCAAACTACAAAATGATGACTCTTTTAATGACATTATGTAATGCCTTTCACTGGGAGAGTATCACATCCTAGCCTTTAACACGCTTTCCACACCTAAAACAAATGGGAGGACTGAAAAAAACCACTTTACAAGTACCACATAGGAAACATCATCTCCTTTTGCCCTCCATTCTTTCAAACAAATTATATGGAGGAAATGAATGCCCTTCTACCCACCTTGATGATTAACCAAATGAAAAACCGTTCTTATTATACTTTTCATATTTTTAAAAACCCTAGTTTTCCCAAACATACCTCTTCCATTGTGTATGGAAAGGATTTGTTTTAGGTTTATATGATCAGGGTCCACATGACTTACCTTTTGAAGGCTGGAAATAACCTTACAAAAAATATGGCTTGGGATTTAAAGTATCTCCTTCCAAACCACCACCATCAACATCTAAATCTCAAGCACTATTGTCACCATTAGTAAACTCCTCCTTGACAATGAAGACACTTTATCCATCCCTCCTAACATTTTTTAGTAAACACCATCAAAATTGGACCACTAACCTACCAAGCTAATGAAAAAACTAAATCTATCCCCTTAAGCTTACCTTACATGATAGAAGAATATTCTTCTAATGTTTATATTCTCCATTGTCATGAAGATGATGACATCCTAACCTATATGGGTGTTGAGGATAATTATCTTCAGAAGAACCTTCATTCTAAAATGTTTACTCTCCTTAATGAATCCACAATCGATGTTAACATTGGCTCACTACAATAGCCACACATTGTCAAAATCATCCAAGCCTTAGACTCATGTGAACTCAAAGAATTCACCACATTCCCATCAAAACATATTCAAGCTATTACATGGTCCTATAGTGATATGCTTGGTATAAACCCTAACATCATCATCTAAAATATCATAACCATACCAGATGCCAAAGCCATGAAGATAAAATTTCATAGGATGCATCATAACTTCACACTCCTAATAAAATAAAAACTCCAACGTCTTTTTTCAGCCAACTTCATACTATCCATTGATTATCCATAATAGGTTTCTCAAATTATACCAATCAATAAAGCCACTGGAAACTTACGTGTCTACATGGACTTCTAAGAATTGAACCTTAATTTCTCCAAATATAATTTTCCACTGGCCAACATTGACTAGCTCATTGATTTAAGAGTAGACCATGAAATTCTATCTCTTATGGATGGTTTTTATGGTTACAATCCAATCCTCATCACACCAAAAGATCAACAAAAGACCTCTTTTATCACCCCATGGGTAACCTTCTGCTATAGAATAATTCCCTAGGCTTTAAAAATGTAGGAGCTACTTATCAACATGCCATGACCTTATCCACAAAATTGTAGAAGACTATTTCGGCAATATCTTAGGTAAATCCAAACACCAGAAAGACCATTTATCTATTCTTGAAATGATCTTTGCACATCTTCTACAGTTTTTCCTTTTCCTTAATCTTGTTAAATGTGCATTTGGAGTTCTTTGAGGAAAATCCTTGGATTCATAGTGTCTATCAGGGGAATTGAAGTTGACCCCACTAAATTTAAAGCCATTCTCAAAATTCCTCCACCATCTAATCTTAACTAGCTTCGTAGTCTTCAAGGAAAACTTTGATTCGTCTAGTCATTTCATCTCACAATTATTAGATCATTTTCAACGTTATTAGATAATTTTCAACCCTTCCATAATCTTCTATGAAAATATATCCACTTTAAGTGGGATGATAATTGTCAACAAGCCTTTTACATCCTCAAACAATATATTTTATCACCACGAGTGCTCACACCTTTACATGATGGGGATCTATTCTATCTTTGTATCTCCATGACTGACCATACCTTACGATCCATGATTGCCCACCAAGATTAACAAGGTAAGAAATAGGTCATTTATTACATAAGCCACACCTTTCATGCATAAAAACTCACTATTCAGAAGTTGAAAAGTTGTGATGTGCTTTGTACTTCATAACTTATAAACTTCATCATTATTTACTTAATGACAAAAAATATTCAATCATAAGTTTCAATCCACTAAAATTTATACATTCCAAACCATATCACAATGATTGCATCACTAGATGGCTCATGCTCATGACTAAAATTTACCTATAATTTATCTCCCAAAAGTCCATTAAGGGGAAAATCCTTGTCAATCAGATCATAGAATCTCCCCTTTCATATAATCAATTACGTTATGAATCAATCAACACTCTCAATCAAGACAACACCCCTCTTAAAATGACCTCGTGTTTTGACGATTCAAAATGTAGGTAGGGGGAGGTGCTGGAATATTCATAATATCACCTTGGGACACCCCTATTCTATTATCTTTTAAACTAAACATTGAATGTACTAATAACATGGTGGAATTTGAAGCCCTTATTATGGGACTCCAAACCACTACCTTTCTAGGTGTAAAAATCCTAGATATATATGGTGACTCACAAATTTTCATCAATCAAATCAAATGAATGTATCAATGTAAACTGAGGTCCTTAAAAAAAACTATCATTGAAGATATCATACATCTCTTTCACCATAATGAAATTAAAAAAACCCCTCGATCATCCAATAAATTCATAGACATAATGAATTCTATTGCCTCTCCCATTCCTCTATCACTTAATGATTCCAAACTCTTCATCGTCATACAAAAAATAAATCAACCATCTTACACTAACATTGATCTTCCAACCATCAATCATATATAAGATAACTCATCTGATACTTGGTATAATTAAACATACGACTATCTTTCCACCAGAAAACTACTATCATATCCATCCCAATATGGCACAAGATATTTTTAATAATGCACATATCTCTATGTCATATTAGGAGGTATCATTTACAAAATAGTATTTAACGGCCTCCTGCTTCGGTGTCTAAAAACTCTAAAGGCATTTTTAGCTATCCAAGAGTTCCACGATGACATATGTGGTGGACACTTTAACGGTTTGGTTGTCACCAAATGCATTATATGCGTGGGCTACTATTAGCCTACACTTAATTAGGATTTTTGTGACTACATTAATAAATGCGTCAAATGTCAACAACATTCCAATCTCACATATGTTCTTATTCACACTCTTCATCTAGATCAGGATATTTGGTCCTTCTCATAATGGGGACTTAACCTCATCGGCCTTATTAGCCCCCACTCATCACAATGACACAACTCCATTATTACAAAAATTGAATATTTAACAATATGGGTGCAAGCAATCCCCCTCATTTCTATAAAAGAAAATAAAATTGTCAACTTCATCAATCATCACATTATCTTTCAATTTGGTATTCCTCATAATCTCATCAAAGATAATGGAAAATCATTCAAAAAAAAAAAATCAAATACTTTGTCACACCCACAACATCAAACTTATCTTTACTACACCATATTATCCACAATAAAATGGTAAAGTAGATGCCTCTAATAAAACACTCAACAAAATCCTAATGGAAATTGTTGATGAAGTCGAGAAGAATTGGAATCTGTAAATGTCCTTCACATTTTGGACCTATCGAACTACCATCCATGCCCCTATAGGTGCTACAAAGTTTTCTTTAGTCTACTTAATTGAAATTTTTCTTCCCTTGAAGTCTATATTCCATCATTACACATTTTTCTTAGATATTTCATCTTCGATGAGGACTACCATCAAAAAAATTATCACAACTTGATCTGTTAGATGAACGTCGTTTAACCACACTGAAACACATCAACATAAAGAAAGAATGAATCAACATGCTTATAAAAACATCTCAAGAAATGTGACTTTATTATTGGTTATCTTGTTCTCAGATAAAACCAACATGTCACTAACATGAAAAATATCAAACATGGAAATGTTTCTCTGAAATGGCTTGGACTCTATTTTATCACTCATAAATATGGGTCTGGGGCTTAACACCTAACCTCCCTAGATGGTGAACCTAAAAAGTATCCTATTAACGTACTGCACTTGCAATCATTTTACTATTAACTTATCAACTCACGAGATATTAGTAAAACTATGATATTTGTCTATCAACCCACACATCCTATCACTCCCAAAATGATGTGGAATCATGTGTCATTTTTTGTCAATTTACCTTTCAACTCCTTAAATACAAGCACCATGGATCTTCTTTTCACATATTCCTCATGGACAAGTCCCCTACTCACAAATGGGGAACCATGTAATCATTACTCACACCTTCCCCTATCTTATCATATTTTACGACATGAAAAGGACATAGGTGTAGCTTACATGCATACTTATCCCCTTCTATATGGTCACCCTAGGGTTTCCCTCAGCTTAAAATCAAAATCTCTATGGGATATATATAATCAAAATATATACCAATCCTTCGAATGATGGCTAACAAAAATAAAAAATGTCAAATAAAGATGTAGACCACTTCCTCGAAGGATGGATACCATAAAAATAAAAAATCAATAAAATCATAAACCACTCCCTCAAAGGATGGATACCAAATAAAATTCATAATAAAGGCTTCCCATATCGATCAATCCTCATATCAAAAAGGTGCTTTCCGTATCGATCAGCCCTTGTAAAAAAATAAAAAATAAACCATGGTAGCAAATCTTCCCACATTGATCAACTTTCCAAAAATGTAAGCTTCCAACATTGTTAATCTTGTGTCATATACAATAAAGTTGGGGAAAAACCCATTGGAATTATTCAGAATAAATCATTTCCCTATGTCATCTACGCACGAGATCTTTCCCATATTGAAAAATGATAGGTCTCAACAATACCATATTTATCTATGATCCTAGTACGACTAGCCATTATGATTCATACGTTAACATCTAGTATAAGGATGCACAAGTAGTATCATATGAAAATCATTTTACCATCATTCACTATATGATTCTAGAATAGTAAAGAAGAAAAAATTCCACAATAATTTCTTATCCATTGTATGAGTGTGTAAATCATACAACAAGATTACCATAGAACAAGATGTAATTGATTATGGGAATGGGTATTTTTTGGTTTCCATACCAAATAAAGAAAATGTGGTTAAATTTTTGTTGAAGGGATATTGGTTTATTGAGAAGTCTCATATGGTTATCTAGAAATGGGAATTATTAACCTTTAAATCTTACCTTGAAAATAAGATGTTAAAAGTTGATTCAAAATTTCTTTTGGATTCTTTGTACGAAAGTATTTTTAAAATGTGTTGAATTTCTCTAGAATTATGAAGTCCAAAATATAATATTTCAGATTTTAGATTTAGTATTTTAGAGGTTTTCTCTTTCAAGGAGGAGACCACTAAAGAAAAAAATTGGTTCCAAAGTTTCCAACTCCGAAAGCCCAAAATTCTAAAAATTCAGAGTTTTGGACTTTCGAGATTCACAAGTATCCTTTGGTTGTTTTCAAATTTTTTTCCTTCGAAGTTCCAAAATTTTAGACCTTCTAAATTCTAGGTTTCAGAATTCTTTGTTGCTCCTTTTGAAAAATATCTTATCAAAGTTCTGAATTTTGAAACTCCAAAGTTCTAAAATTTTAGAACTTCACACTTTCGGGTTTCGGAGTCTTCCATGATCATTTTGATAATTTATCCTCCTGAGTTCTAAAATTTGAAGTTCTGAAATTTTGGAACTTTATACTTTCAGGTTTTGGAGTCCTCCATCATATTTTTTCATAACTTTTAATCACCGGTTCCGAAGTTCAAAAATTTTGGAACTTCAGACTTTCAGGGTTTCAGAGTTTGATATTCTATGGGCATTTAATTCTCACCAACCCTCCCATGTGTGTGCTTCTAGGAATTAATTTAGGGTTTTTATATATAAACTCAAGTTTTATATGTCATTTTCACCTAATCTTTTACTTTGACACATTGATTTTTTACCAAAATTTTGTACTTTCAAGGCATTGTTTTCAAGGTAAATTTTTTTGCATTATTTCTTCTTGATTTATCATCGATTTGGGTCTTCTTCCTTGTTTATTTTATTTTTTTTTCCTTTTATTACTTTAGAAATGGAACCCTCATCATCCGCCATGTTTTCCTTAAGAATGTTTCCTAATTTCCACAGCTATAAAATTCAACATGTGCAGGCATCCAGTCTAGATTGCATGATAATTTCTTCTAGATCTCGACAAGTGTTTGATTCTCATTCCTTAATAATTAGTGAGTTTGTATTTCACATATTGTTCTTTTGAAATTTCACTTTTAGAGTTTTAGATTCTCTTTTCAGACTTGCAGAGATTCCCTTTTTTGAGTTTTAGAGGTGTGCCTTTTTTAGACTTTTGGAGCTTCCAATTTCGGAGGTTCAGGATTTTTGGAGGTTTAGGGTTTTGATTTTCAAAGTTTTTTAGTTCTGGTGGTTTTGGATTTTTGGTCATTTTGCACTTCGAAGCTAGAATCTTTTCAGAATTTCAGACTTCGGCATTTAGGAGTTTTTGCAGTATTTTTTATGAAATTTCCAAAGACCCTTTCAGATTCCAAAATCTAAAATTAATGTCAACCTCCTCATTAAAAGGTAAAGAAAAGATGAAATATACATTTTTAGGAGTATGCTCCTAACTCATGTGTCTTTCCTCAGACTTGGGAAATATTTGAGATACCGATCTTGGGTAGGTAGATTTTTGAGAACTTTTGGGAAAGGTTGAGAGATCTCCTAATAAGAAATATTAGATGTAGGCTATATATGATATTGGGATTTCTCTCACGTCTGCCAGTTTTCCTACATCCATGCATTGTCCCAAATTCGTCTTGACCGCAGTAGCCCATTTTGATGAAGATTCCAGGATGGTGAGGAATGGTGATGACAAGGTCATAATTCGATTGGACTCTGATTTCTTTGAAGATTTTTTAAAAATCCCCGATGTTTAGGACTATGTCACAATCACACCCAAAGTTGCATTTTAACATTGGGACAGGGAAACCGAATTGTGTGCAAGGGTCATGATGAAGAGCTACTTGGAAGAGTGGCACCAAGTTGCCTAAGGACTATATTTTGATCATGATTTCATCCAAGAAGTAAATGATATCATTTTGATATTGAGTAGACTTTTCGAGTCTTGCTTCTATAAAAGAGTTTCAGGAATGGATGTTACTGTACATTTCCATTATCAAGAAAAACAAAGAATTCATACGATGGGGAGAGCATATCAGTAGCTCTATTGTTTTCTATTGAATACAAGTATTGTCTTCTAAAATATTTTACATGAATTCCTTCTTGGTATATATTGCAGTTGCCATGGGGGAATTCAATGGGTTAAATACCAAAGGTGTGAGGAGTGCCTTACATATTTTTAATTTTTATCCTCAAATCATGATAGATGAGGGAATCAGACATTTTCAAAGACTCAATGATGCCTTCTTCACTATTCTTCTTTATCATTTTGACAAGGATTTATATAATAAAATATTTTTTTATGATAATTTCAAAGAAGTACGAGAGTGTGGAGCCATTTATTTTAATTTTACAACATTTACATATATCAAGATTCTGGGTTTCATGGGTGCCCCGAGAAAGATACCCAATGTTCCCTACTAACAAATGGGTTTAGCTAGAGTTCAGGTTGGGCAATTGTTCGATTATCACAAGATCCAAAACAAACAACATAAGGTAGGAGTCCATTTTACCATTTCAATTGGTATATATACTTGTGCTAGTATTTATAAAGAAAATCATGTGGATGTGGAAATGTCTGAAGTGACTTTGTGAACTTTTCATCCTAGAACCAATTTTGACTACTAGGGAAAGTTTAGTGAAAACAGGTTTATCCAGTTCTCACATGCCTCATGGCTAGATAATATTTGGATTCACTATCGATGATGAGTTCATTATCTAGAAATGAGAATATGAAATGCTAACTTTGGATGAGGTTAGACAGTTTGGCATCTCATAGGTTCCAAAGGAGATGGAGGATGAAGAAGAAGTATTGGATGCTAGTATACAAGGATTAACAATGATTTCCAATCAACCATTAATCCATGGATTGATTGGTATAGAGATTAAATTTGTGATACTAAGGAAAGGGTGGGACCCATTTCACAAATAACATATGATTGGTTGGCTAGCTTAGGAACTTCACCCAAAGGGTTAGATCAATCTATAATAATAGAAGCCCAACCCAAAATTAATCTTCCTACAACCACAAAATGGAAAAATATCTACCTAAAGGGCCAATATAATTCCTAAGAATATTTCATTAGTTATTGGAAGTTCCTCTCTTTCCAAGGCCCTTTCTTCCAAGGTTGTTTACCATACAATACCACTATCAAAATTTGTCGAGGTTATTAATTCTCTAGTTATATCACAAAATATTCCACCCCATCATTACTTTGTCATTATCAATTCCTCTATCATTAACTTCCACTCCTACACTCATTTCTTATTTTCCATCCCCATCCATGGCCTAAGTATTTTCATCCCTTCTTGTCCTCTCAATGGGATAAATGATTGGGTCTTCAGTTTCCACTTCACTCCCTCTGTAGCATTCATTTCCCTCCATTTCAGCTTCTAGCCTCATTGTATCCACTCCTGGGGATATTCTCACATCTTCCCCATCCATCATTACCACCTCCACTTCATTTCCAACTAATGTTACTAGTGCTATTGTGTTATATAGTGCTCCAGGTACTGAATCATTTGTGCCACTTCCATATGCATCTGCTATACCAGAATGGTTGTATCACCAAACTCAAAAATAGAAGAAGAAGGTGCCTCTGGTATATGTAATAGATCTAGGTATATTAGAACCTACTTTGAGGAGACAGGAAAAATGGCCAAAGATCATTTCTAGTTTATTTTTAAACTAATTAAGAGAGAGTCATGGAAATTTCTACTCCCGTTGAAGGAAAGACTAAAGAAACTATCATAGTAGTGGATTATCAAATTTATAGATTTTCACTAGGTAAGGCGACGCACGAAGGTGCCAAACAGGACATGTAAAAATGGATCTCAGGAATTTGTTAGAGAAGTATGATAAGGATTAAGATTCTAATGATGAACTGAAAGTGAAGGTTGAACAACTCACTAATTTTGCTGAGAAAAGAAACACAACCCACTCCAACCACTAATCCTTCAACTATAACTATCTCTGACAATTTCTTCCACTCTGGGTGATATCTCATATCATGAGATTGAGAAGATAGGTCATAAGGGAAGTATCAATGAATGGATGGATGGAAGCACATGCTTCAAGAAGCAAGAAGTGAATCCTTTGAACAAAGAAGCTATTGAATTATACAATGATTTACAAAATGAAAGAGCCTCCATTTGTAGGATGGATGAAGTATTTTATGAAGATAACAATAATTTGAAATTGAATTTGACCACATGGTGTGAGATTAGAGAGGAGGATATAGATCTACTTCTATCAAGAATACGTAATTGATGATATTTCAAAGTTTGTTTGAGTTTCAGATAGGCCATGAAATTTATATCCCAGGTTGTTACAAGATTTGATCAAGAAATTTGAAAACAAATGACGTAGAAATAATGGATGTTCTAAATGATATCTTAGAAGAGTTTGATAATATCAACTCCAAATTTTTCTATGAGAATATTTATGTCCTTCTAGTAGATCAAATTAAGTCAAATTTCAAATTTTTGATAAAGAAAGATGATGAGGTAACTAGGACTTTCAATAGTGATTCAATTGATTGGTTGGTTTCATGCCAAAATTTCACAAGTCCACTAAAGAAAGTGGTGAATAAACTCAAAAGGATTCTAGCTAAAGTGGCAAGAGAAATTGAAACAACATATGTGGTGAATATTTAAGCATGTGGACCAGAAGAAGAGGAAGTATAAGGAATTATATAATGTTTAATTGATTACAAGCATCAGATGACTATGTGCGAGAAAGAGTAGGAGAAATTCAAAGAAGGAAAAGGTATTGTATGGCCCAGATAAGCTAGGTGGCCATGAAAGGATAGTTCCAGGCTCTAGATCAGTCCAAGTTGTAAGGTTGACTTAGTCAAACCTTTGTGAATACTTTTCTATTTTTATGGAAGCATGTTCCCTAGAACTTAATCATGTTCTATTTTTAGTAACTTATTAGTTAATGTCCAACTGTAATGGCTAAACCTACAAAACTTATAAATAGTTAAGTGCAAGAAGTTTAAGGACATATACAAATCATTGGAAAGTGTAGTCATTTTTACACCCACCAAAGAACAAGGTAATCCCTACGTGTCATCCTATCACCCAGTGGGTGTTGGGTGCTCACCCGAGGCACGCACAGGTGCACTGATTCCCTTCTTTATGTGAGTTTAGTGGGAAACACCATCTATAATAGGAACTTAAGGAGAGTGAGCGGAAATGAGACATGCAATCATCATAGATCTCAGAACGGCTTCTAGACTAATGCATTCATTCTATACAGAAAGATACTTAACAAATTATAAGACTAAACCAAAATAGATAGGAAAATGCATAAGGATTCATACTCATTCCATAAACATACATGAAACAGAACTATGAAGATATATGTATAGACCATAATCATTAATGATCATATTCAAATAATTTGGTAACCTCGTTACATCAATTAGATCCATTACAGAACATCACAGTACGGCAGACCAAAGTCATACATCATAACTGGATTTACATCCCTTAGCTCTCAAAAAGAAAATTTACTATCCCAAGCCCCTTGATGCATCGTTCTCCTATATTTTATCTACCCAACCCAATACAACTCCTCACAACATTTCTGTAGAGCTCCACTCTCTATTGATCTACATACATTCTCTTATATGGGTGATTGTATTTATAGGCCTCTTGAACTACCAACCCACCTTTTTTTGGGTTCAAATCTGGCGCCAAGTGTCCCAATGTGGTCCTCCATGGGAGAATACTCCTCCAAGCCTGAGATCTCCAATCCTTGTCATGATGGTCCTATAGAAGCTTCCAACATAGGGTATATTCCTTCCTAAGCCAACTTGTTGCCAGGCTGGCACCTTATCCATTCATCATGCGCAGGCAGGTCATGTTTTTCTCGTGTCCTGCCTAATATGCCAAATATGGCTAAGTCCTGAAATGTTGTTTTGTCAACGCATATCACGGGTCCTTCTAAGACCCTCATAGAACCTTGCTTTGTGTGCCTTCTCCTTGCATGCCAACCCCTCAACTTATGCCTTGCATTCTCATGTGCCTTTTTGTACTTAGTCAATATTTTAAGGGACCAACATCACCCCACACTTTACCTATTCTTTTCCCTTGGGAACACTTCTTCAAAGAAAAGAAAAATAGAATTAAAATACACTTAATGTCTTGGAAAAATAATAAGGGAATGAAGAGTTAAGAAAGATGAAATAATGGGGAAGTGTTTTCATTACTGCAACAAGATAGGAAAATATCTTTGCAAGTCAGCCTCCAACTAGTTCCAGCCATAAAATTCATTTTACGCTCTCTAGCAGAGGTCATCGACTAGGGTGCTTACCTCCTCAAAATCCTGTCCATCTCCTCAAGTGTTCATTGTTTCAAGAATTCCATCCAATTCCTTGCCCACATCCTCAAGTGCATCCATCCTTATTGTAATCTATGGGTATAACTCCGTCGTCTGGTTTTTAATTGAACCTCATAAGGTTTCATTAGATTTTGATTTCTTCTCAACCTCAGCTAGGATCCTCTCCCGCTTTGCTCTATTCCCTTTGTTATTATCTTGGAATTCCTTGAGCTCTACCTCATGAGTGGCAACCAGAATACTCAACACTCTATCTCTGTCTGCGCAATTGTCATATGCGGCCTTGGCAATATGCGTAGAAATTTTCACATCAACAAGAATTTTGCTATACTTGGCAATGATCGTTACAACCTTCAATTTTTCCTCCTTTTCCAGGTGTGATACTACTTCTTCCACAGATTCTAAGGCCAATGGTTTCATTTCCATGGTGAGGATACGTGTCAAGTCCTTAAGGCACTCTAGGGTAGATCCATACTTCTGTGCGGGTGGTGTTAGATTCAGATGCTTCAACATAATCACATATGTGATGGATTTTACCTTCTTATACACCTCGTGTACCTTTTCCTTCTTGTACCTTAACTCACGCTTTAGTTGAGTGCTGACCAACTCTTATTACTTCAGATATTTTATTCTCCAAGCTAGCTCTTCTTCTTTCTTTTCTAGTTCAACCTCTAGAAATTTAACTCTATCATTTCTCCAAAAAATTCTAGCTTCTACCTCAACCAAAAATTTGTTGAGCATGTTACATACTTGTTCATCTGAAATCTGTTGAGTGCTCACAAAGGGGTTGTCTCCTTTTAACTCAGGCACCTTCATTATTGCTCCTTGGCTTACTTAGAATTATGGCTCATCGATGTGGGACTCAATTTCCCAATAGAGCATCTTCCTTGTCTGAGGGTATGCACCTTCGTCATCAAACGAATTCATGGCCAAGAGTTTCTTTATTGGCACTGTGCTTTAGAAACATGTGCACAACACCTTGTTTGGATCATTTATATAGTCCATTCTTGGTCTTTGGATCTCCATGCACTTTCCTCCTATGTGTATTCCCTTAGGAACAATTACCATCATACTAGGGCCTCCTAAACTACCGTGATCTTTTCCTACACTTCCTTATTTTTCTTCTTTCATCATCCACTTAGCGTTGTGCTCCAACTCTTCCACCACTAAGGTCTCAATGATCTTCTCTACTTCTTTCTCTACTTCTTTGTTTGCTTCATCCTTAGTGAGGCTTGGAGTCCTCTGATTCTTCATGCTAATCTCTTCACTTCCTCCCATGTCTTGGGCACCCTCCTCCTCCATGGATTCCCTTCTTTTGCACAAAGTGATAGTCATTATTATCATCTTCACCTTCTTCTCCAGAATCATGTACGCTAAAAAACAAGTGGTTCTTGGTCTCCTTCAGGTTCATCTTCTTCATCATCATCCCTCTCACCCCTGTAGCTCTCTAAGCTCTTTATGTCCTCTGAATCTGCCTCCTCTATTACCTTTTGTTTCTTCCTAACTAGGCATTCTAGTATAGGAGATATTTATTTATATTCCTCCCTCTCCGATGACTCCTCCTTAGTTATGGGATTTTCTGGTTCTTGTGTCTTTTCCTTGATTGGATAATTTTTCTTACGCAAGTAAATACTTGTTCTAGAACTTGTTCTTAGAGTGCCCACCATTTATGTACCTTGCACACTTGGCACATTTTTTGTTATCTCTTCCATCTCCTTTTTCTTGGGCATGGTCTTCTTTCTACCTGTTGGGTATTCAAGTATAGATATCTTGTTTTCAAGATAAGTTCCCTTCTCAAACTTGGGCCTTATGTGAAGGTATCCACGCACTATGGACCTCCCTGTAATAGGAAGACTCAGAGGTTTCATCATCTGAAATTCATGCGATACATACTTTTCCATGTACACATGCTTGTTGGGGTAGACCAACATTCTGCGCATCTCCCTATGGTCCTGATCCATATTTCCAAGGTCAAACTTCAGCTTATTGTATTCCTTGAATCTATTTACTCCTGCCTAGATGTAGTAAGCAATGAAGGAGAATGGAATTTTACACCATGGGCTCATGTTCTCATCAACTAACTTAAATCTACCAATGCAGAAGTGTTGGTATACTATGAATTAAACTTCTCCCTCTGGGAGCACTGGTAGTTGTTCTGGGATCCTCCACTCTGCCCCAAACACATCCCTTAAGCACTTATACCATTTCTTAAGATGCAGCTTGTGAATGGCCATCATGCTATTGCAAGTGTATTTTTTGAATCTCTTTGCGGGCAAGGGGTCTTCCTCTAGGTAGTCCCAAACAAACTTATCTACCACATCTGACACTCTGATCTCTAAAAACACAATAGTTAAGAGGAAATTTCCAAAAAGTATCTTAGCACCTTCCTATGCACTACTAATGATCTCATCCATGATGAACATGGAGAAGTTGTATATGGCACCTTCTGAGATCCTTCTGCAAACATTGAGCCATGACTTGTTCACTTGCGTCCACCTTTCTTGGTCATTAATTTTTATTACCAAGTGCATAGCCATTCTCATCACCGAGTCTTGGATATCTAAAATATCAAAGTACATTAACCCCTTCTTGTATGCATATGTGGCGACAATTTCTTTGATGGCTTATTTTTCACATAGGTCACCCTCTATACTTTCTCCTTCACAGATGAGACCTGTGAATTTTGAAATCAACTGAGGATTTATGTGCATCTTGCACCCCACGAAGTGAAATTCATCTTTGTGTATGCACAACATTAGCCACTAATCGAGGTGCTCAAGATTCCCAAAGTAGGGAAACTCATAGAGTTGCAACAATCCTACCTTCTCCAACTTCACTTTTACTTCATCACTATAAATGGGTAACCTTTCTGGTGTCCTCTTTTTTGTTAGGGGAACTAACTCCAACGCCATTTCTTTTTCGTTCACATTTGTGCGATGGTTATAATCACATACTCTCATTTTTCTTAAATGGGATTCCCACTCCTTTCTAAGAAAAACCCCATCTGGGTACTGCATTTTTACATACCATTCTTCATTGGTACTTGTAGTAGTCTCTTGTTATTTTCCCTTGCCCTTTCCTTTTCCCTTATTAGGTTTTACAGATAGTTTCTTGGGTGTCATTGTGTAGGTTATTTTTTCACTTTAACCTCTCTTCCTCTGCTTCTATACCCTTTCCAAGCTTAGATCTCAAACTTGTGAACAAAATCATTTTCAAACCATGCCCTAGCTACCAAACCCTAACTGGAATATCCCTTTCACAAGACAGTGCTTCTCCATAACTCTCTCTACGCCCATGAACTACTTCCCTCATGGTTTGCAAATCTAAACTAGTCACTCACAATTAAATTTTTCCAATTTTTCTTCACACGGATCAACTCTGGAAACCCTAGTTCGTAAAATCTCTTCCTTCTTCATATTTACAATGTGAATAATGAAATTTTCAACTTTCTATTTATAGTTTTTCATACTTTTTAACATTAAATGCTACCTCACCTACCATCATAATTCAACACTTAATACAGATTTTTCAACAAAACCGTACTTTAGCACCTTAACTCATGTGCCCAACCTTACACAGAAAATACCCCAACCTTCTGGCACGTAATCAATCCATCTTGATAGGAGAATCTTGTGCATGCATCACTAATAGTGAAGGTACTTTTGTCATGATTTTTTCTCTCACCTACCTCATGTTGCTTTTCTGCTTCTTCCTCTCTTGTACATGGATCCACAATTTATCCTTACCTAGACTCCAACCATCCTTTTTCACCTTTCCTTCCATGCACTTCCTTCCCCAGGGCCATCCAATCGGGATTTCCAACGTAATCCCTCCTGGTGCTTCACACTTTGTAATTTATTTCATCTTACTTCACCCCACACTAAAACAATGTGCGGTCCTTTGCGCATTCACGTCCTTCAAAAAGTAATGAGGTAACCAAAGCCCAAAAACAAAACAAAACAACAAGAAAGGGAAACACAAGAAAATAATCCTAAATTATCTGGCAACGCTGGCTTATTAAAAAAAACCTAGAAGACTTATTTATAGTAGGGATTCAGCCTACTCCCATTAAAGTGTCTTGGCAATCTCATCCCATCTAGTGCTTATAACTAGCATATGCTTGATTCAAGAATGTACGAGATGATATAAGGACCCAACCAATGCACCTTTCACTTCCCAGGATGGTGTAGAAACTTTGAATCATATAGTAATACCATCTACCCAACCTCAAACTCCTTGTTCTTAATGTGATGATTGTGTCATGCCTTTTGTTTTGATTTTTCAGTTGTCTAGCTCCACTTGGCTAATGATTGTCTCTCATCTAATTGCATTAACTTGCAAAGTCTTTCCTCTAATGCTTGTTCATCATCTAATCCTCTTGCGTGCACTATACATAGTGAAGGTAACATAAATTCAACTAGTAGGATATCCTCCACGCTAAACACCAATTGAAATGGTGTGGCCTTACTCAACCTCTTGTATTTTTTCCTATATTCCTAAAGAACGGTTGATACTTTGTCATCCCAATCATGTCTTCCAACATCATAGATCTTAGTCAATGTGTGACTAAGTATTTTGTTAAAAGCATTGGTAGTTCCATTTTCTTAAGGGTGATAGGGAGTGTTTTTGTGATGCGCCACCATGAATTCTAATAACAGAATCCTGACCGTTTCATTGAGGAAGTGTGTACCTCTATCACTTGTCAAAACTCAATGGGCATCCATACCTGCTGATTATGTTTTCCCATAAAAATCTAACATCTTTAGCCACTCGTACAATCCTCAATAGGCACTAGCTCTACCCACCTCATTAAATAGTCTAAGTCAAATTTGAAAATTTACCATGATCTCACACCCTCCATGAAGCTGTTCAAGTAAATGTGGAAGTCTAACAAAGATCAGATAAATTCACTTCTTTGAATGTTTTTAAAACTGGCTCATTAGTCTGCAAGGGCATTTTGATAAATCTTTCCATTTTCCTATCTGCACGGCGCTAGAAAATTTTCATTGGCCTTGTCCTAATTTGAATGAAATTTTCAATATATGGTCTACCAGCCATTTCCCTATCAGTAGAATCCTTGGCTCGTGAGTTGAAATTTGAAACATAGGGTCCTCCTAAAATCCCACCATGTGCCTCTTCCATAATTGTAATGTGCTCTACATGTTCTAGTATCCATCAGTGCAGAACCTCATCGGTGACCCATGTTTATACAGATCCTCATCAAATTTGGGCATGTCCGGAACCCATGGGTATGTGCCAACATATTCTAATCTGGAAGTGGGTTCGATAAAGAACTTTGAGGTTTGTAGCCTCTTTGTAAAAAAAAGTGAAAAGTCCTCCAAATCTGAGGGTGCAACCCGCAGCCCCGATCAGTTGTGCATCTAAACGAAAGTCTCTAAAATGCTCTGCGCACCCTATCATTAGAAATTCAATCCTAGACAAATGAGGTGGACCGTCAGGGAAATTTGAGATTTTGAGCCTAGTTTGATAAAAACAGGTGAACTCAAATTCTTGGAACAATAGTGACCCACTGATATATGCACCCTTTTATCATGGGCTTAAAGTTGAAAAAGTCAAATCTTAATGCCATATGGTCAGTTGTTAAAGTATAAATGTAGTTGGAAGCGGATACTGTCTGGGAGATTTTGAAGGGCGTAGATATTTGACAATGCCTCTTTGCTAAAAAAATGGTGAAAAGTTAAAAAGTGATCCGGTAGCCAACTTCCAAACTTGTAAAGAAAAAAGGATCATGGGAAATCCATTCACTAGCCCGCATGCAAGTACGACTCCAAACTGGTGGAGGCTGAGGCATCGGCAGAGCAACATTGAAAGTTTGTGAGCCCACATTAAAAAAAGGTAAAAATTATAAAAATGACCGCGGTGACGAATCCTATCACCAATCAAAGTGTTAAATTCCACGTGTCAAGCACCATATCCCCAAGTGGGGTAAGTGGGCCAAAATGTTCCAGAAATGCCATATCTCTATAAAGTCACAAAGATACAAAAGGATATCCCTCCATGAACTTCGCTATAGTAAATTGTCTGCCCACATGTATGACCTTGATTTAAAGTTTCAAAGCGCTTTGACTAGAATGGCTCCCTCAAATTCCACAATTCCTACAAAACAAGTGTGCACGGATCTACATTATGAAAATTTTGGTTTTTCTACATATTGGTGTTTCTTCTCGAATCAATGAATCTGAATGGATGCGAATGATTGAAAAGATAAATGTGTTAATGTTGAGGGATTTCTTACTAACAACCGAAACCTAGTTCATAACATCATTTCTTGGAATAGATTGTAACAATGGTCCTTCACTCACGCCATTTACTATGGGGGAAATTGATCTTGGTAAACTCATGAGTGCATTGTACTTAGGATGAAAGTCAAAGGAAAGCTAGTACCATTTTCTCCCATTTCACTCCTTCTTCTGAAATTCCTCCATTTCTCCACTATGTAAAACTTTTATTGAAGAAAAAATTTCCCACTCAGTGTCAAGAATTCATCTTCCTGTAGTCCTCTTTCGATGAGGAGATTTTATAAACTGGTGAGTTAGCAATCTTAGAATCTCGTCTTGTTTCCATTTGTAGGGTTGTTTCAAAATCTCATGACATGCATGTGATGCAAATCAGGTTTCTAACTAGATGTGTGCAGGAATATAGATTTCCTACTTGCACAACATTGAGTTCTTTCTACCTCTTTTCTCACTCCCTTTCCCACTTTTAAACAATGTATTCCCTAGATAGAGATTGCTAGCTTTACTGTAGGGTCATTGGAGTGCCCCTGTTATATCCCCGGTCAAAATGCCACCACATAAATCCATGCTTTTTCATGCATGCATACACAGCAGCTACATCGAGATGCATAAGTAGAATAAACTTATGATTCCCATAGCGTGATGGCACCGAGGAATTCACAACATCTATCTTGCCACCTGAACAAATTCCCTTGCCAACATACTGATGTAAGATCATGCACAGTATAATCAAAATTCGTAGTGCATTGCCTCTGCCCACCTTGTCAAATAATCAGTACAAGTGAGGATATACCGTGAGCCAATCCTTCACACCACTGGCGATTACTTGGTCTGAAAAATTTGATAGCAATACTTCTACAAAATGGTTCCACGTTGGCTATTGAGTTGCAAGGGATAGTTTCAAATCCCTTTTTCCAAGTTTTCACAAGGTCGCCTGACAATGAGAAGACAGGGACCTTGCAAAACAGGAAATGTTCAATCTTGATAAATGAAGTCTCCTCTTACCAAAACCATAAGAGTAGAATCTTCCACGCGGTTGCATTTCCTACATAGTTTCAGATCCTACAATCCCAACCATCCTCCTCTAGGTCGCATAATTAGTTCATGTGCATCATGTTCAAAAAATAGTACGCATCCTGGTGAAACGGCAGACTGTCTATCATGAAACAGCGATTTTGTTTAGATCTCCACTAATTAGCATGGTAGTTGCATGGTGCATATCTGTCTCACTTATTCTCCTGCCAGAGGCCTTTCTCAAATTCCATCTAACGCCATACATGTTTTACCAGAAATGCAAGCAATGTCCATCCAAATCCAAGTAGAGAATTTCACCAGCTAACCATAAATAGTTACGCATCGTGGAAATCCGAGCCTCTGGATCAATACTCTGTGCATCCTCTCCTGAAGATTTAGGGCAAAAAACTAGACCAAATGATCAGGATCCTGAAATTACTCTTTCCCTGCGTTCTGACAACTACCACGACACGTGTCAGGCATTGATTGGCCACGTAATAGTACCCTTTCGACATATGTGCCCTTATAGAATGGGCTTGTTCACTTGAGTATTTCAATGCCTATAACTGGTTAGTGTAAAATATTCCATGGATTCCCTGCGCCCCCGCCATTGGGATACGTGTCTGTGAACTTGTTGGAGGACGTGGCGTAGGATCATCCTTGACTTTTAATGCCTTTGTGCTTAAGTCGTAGTCATAATTTTCTAAGTCCTTCTACTAGTGTCCAAACTTCCCTGACCTTAGCAAAGCACAAAGGCATGATCTTGATTCAATCTGCGGGCTTCTCCAGGATGTACAAGTACCACGCGTCCATTGGTGGTTCCTGAGGTCATCCACACTGAACATGGGACAAGGATTATCTCCAAGAAGGGAAACGTAGGATTCGGGCTTCGGTGACAATCCTATCCTTGCAGCGAAGACATGTTGCAATGTCTTCTGACTGGCACCTGGCTCCCTAATGAAAGGAACTTTTATGCGTCTAATGAAACTCTTTGTTCCAAAGGTCAAAGCGATCTTGGAATATCCCTGTTTTGGCTGAACCGGTTATTATCACGTACTCCGCGCACTATTGTCCTAAGAAATCTGTCACGGACTACCCTTTGACTAGTAGGCTCCCTCAATCCACCTGACAATGTACTGCAACTTTTGCTAAACCGGCTGATCTACTAGTAGGCTTCTCGCTTACATATGATGTGCCCCAATAATGTTCCAAACTGGGGTAGAAGCAAGACTTAGGCAATTTTCTTGATGTTAAGGGATATCCTCAACGGTTCGACACCTTTCAAACGATCAGTTCCTTAACTTTCACAATGGTCCTTCACTGGACCCATAGGATTTAGCCAATCATCCTCTGTAGACTTGGAACCAAGCTGGTTATCTGATGAAGTCTTAGAAATATTGTACCACAATACTGTTGAGAACACAACATGTGCATTCTTCAACCCAAAAGGCATGAGTTAGTATAGGGAAAACTGAGGGGACCCACTTAGTGGTGAACAGTCATCTTGGGCCTCTGAGTCAATCTATTCATGAATCCTTACCTGGTGATAGCCCAAGAATCCATCTGTGAAAGAGTAGACCTCACATCCTGCCACTCCCTCTAATATTTTTTCAGTAAATGGGGTTGGGAAAGGATCTATGATACATACTACATTCAGGTCCCTGTAATCAACAAAAATCCTTATCCTTTCATCCTTCTTGATGCTAATTACCATTGGACTTATCCACTCTGACACTTCAATAGCTTCAATGATTCCCGACGCTATCATCTTATCTATTTCTTCCTTGACCTTCACACACAGGTTAGGATTCATTCATTATGGTCTCTGTTGGACTGGTTGTGCACCCTCCTTCAACTTAATTCTCATTTCCCCAAGGAATGGTGAACACCTTTGAGTTCATGATACCCGTGCAGGAATAAATTCTCAAACTCACATAAAATATCAATGATCTTGGAGACTTCCTTCTCCGACCAATAGTCTCCGATGATAGCCTTTTTAGGCTCTTCTTCTGAGCCGATGTTAAACTTATTTATCTTTAAAAGGTTCATGATAGGTAGTCATGCACCCATTCATCAGCACTGTCTATGACACCTCATGTACATCCCTACAGAATGGTCAACACTCCAATTTTTCCCCTTCTTCCCCATTGATTATATAAACCATATTTCCTTTTTCTTTTTCCACACATGCGCACTCAAGTTGGACCTCTTTTGGTTCTATCTCCTCAAATCTCACCTCCAATTCAAGTTCACCTAGCAAGTCTAGTAGCTTATCTTCTACCATGACACTATCCCTAATGGTAAAGTGCTTGAAAACCTACAATTCCTTATCCATCAATGGTTTTGTACTCTAATACTCGAATGTTTGAATGATAGCAACCACTAACTCTTTCCAATTCCCTATCTGGAGGTGTGTCTTAGTGTGAATGTATCATGTGCATGCACAACCTTGAAATGTAGAATATAGTTTGTGTACCCATAGGGATTGTGGTAAATCCTTCGTGCCTTCTCTCCAGACCCTCTCACAATCTTGGATATGGAAAGAGGTGGGTTCCTTACCATGATAATATTTGATGGTGGTGGGCGTATTACTTCTAGAGAACCAGAAAAAGAGGGAAATTATCACCTCATGCCATTCCAAGAGGTTGTCCTGAGCTATAGCCCACCACCATGCCACTGTGCCAAGAAAGACATAACTTAACATCCCTCTTCATTCATTATCCTTCTTCCACTGAGCTTCCATCTCCTATAAAAATATCTCAAGGAAGGCTCCTCCTGAATACTTAGGTAGTTCCTTTCCTCCTAGGCACCGAATTGTATGCACCTTTGTCACCTTTTTCATTGATCCTCTCAAATGTCATCCGATTAACTTATAAGTCCCATGCACCTAATTATTGCACGCTATAATGGTGGTGTCACTTAAGGACTAAGCAATCTTAAATTAGATAACTCCCTCTGTGGGATGAATTATCTCTAGATTCCTGATTGAGTGCACATATATTCTATTCATGACCTCTTCTCCCAGGGGTTCAATATAGGGTGTTGATTTTAAATCACCGAGAGGTATGATGACCTGTTCCTCCTCATTCTCAAATCTTATGTACCCCTTGTTGAACCAAAGATCCACATTGTTCTTATAGCACCATGGGCACCCAAGTAATGTTGGGAAATTGTCTTCCTTGGCAAGTGCCAAGAATTTCAATTCCCTAGTAAACTCATCCCCCCGAATGATGATATTTGCATCATTTAAAACACCGATGGGCATTGCCTTTTTTTTATTCACCATATACAACACATTTGAAGATGGTTGCAATACAGGTCTTCCCATCTGATGCAATGCATCCAAGGTGAAAACATTGTCCTCCACACCTGTGTCAATGAGGATATTACTAAGGAGCCATCCATATGCGAATACATTTAATGTGATCTCCTTATCATAGTTAAGGTTATGAGGGGGGAGGTTTACATACAAGACATTCCACTCATTCTCTTCTCCAGAAAGTGGTACCTTCTCTCTCAAATATGCTCTTAGCAAGGGAATAATATTCTCTTGCCTTAGCATTTTACATACTTCCTTGACCTCATCCAAGTCATCCTTTAGTGCCTCAACCTTCCTTTTTTACTACACCCTCCTAGACTACTCCTTTAGACACTGGATTTCTCCTTGTAAACTCTGAATGATGTCCATGGTTTCTTGATATACCTCCTTTTAATGCATAGGGTCTGGGTACTTCCCATGTACCACTTCTTCCCTTGAAACCAGGTTCTTCTTCCTTGGCATTTCCTTTGTGCACATGTCCTCTACTCTTATTTTTACCATAACAAGTTCCAAGCCTACATCACGTGTCACTTATGGCATCCATTGTGTGTCAGCCTTCTTAATGCTTACCATTGTAGTGCCCTTGTCTTTCTAGTGCTGTTCACTCATGTGCTCAAACAACTCAGGGAATTCCTCATACTTGTGATTCTTCCCGCACCATGAGCACTGTAATTAGTCTTGACACTCATGCTTGTAGTGGTTTATAGATCCACAATTAAAATAGGTTCCACGTGGGAAATCACTTCTTTCTCTGTAGTTACCAAAACCATGGAATCATCCACAAACTCCCCTTCTACACATGTGTCTATTTGCACACTCCTCATAATGGTGATCATCACCCTTAGAACCACTGGCAAGGATAGTTTGGTGCACACCAAGATCAATAACGTCATGAATCTTGTTAATCAGCCTACATTCTTTAGTTTCATGTGATGTGGATGTACATATCTTAAAATAACAAGATATATTTTTACAGATTGCGTGTTTTAGTACAGGGTACCTACTTACATCATCATCCCCATGACAAATCTCACAATCTACTATTATTGAGCATACTGTCTTCCAGGTGAAACTATCCTTTGCATTCCCATCCACTTTATAATCTATACACCATATACCACTCTAAGTCTCATGGGATGAGTTTGTAGATAACTTCTCTAGCTATTTAGCCATGGTAGTGATTTGAGCTTCCAGGAATGGGATAACACCAGTATCAACACTTCAAATAGCTTTGATGTGCAGAGAAGTTTCTAACACCTCACACTGGTCCTTGAAAGTCTTATGAGATAAATCTCTTATAAATGGTGTTATCAACCCTCCAAAAAACCATTGAGCACATTATGAAGGGTGAATGTCATATAAAAATTTTTATAGGAGAGTTTTAAACCACGTATCATACTCCCACACACTCTCTGCCATTCCCTGTTGAATCTCCTTTAGGGTGTTGATGCTCTTCTGTTCAAACTCAAGGATGTGGAATTATGCTAGGAAGGCATTTTCCAACGTGGTGAAATCTACCACCTTCTGATGGGGGTCATACTTCCTATACCAGTTATGCACGCATGCTTGCGATGTTGTTACAAATAGGTTTTCCTTCCACTCTGGGCTAATGATCCCTTTCACATGCCATAGTAACTCACACTTGTGAACATGCTCCGTAGAATATTCAATACCTATGTAATCTGGAAAATGTAAAGACATCTCAAAAAACACTTGGGGGTGGTTGGGGTACTTGTTCTCCCAAGCCAGAGACTTGGTTTCCCCTAGCATTTCCTCCATTGTTCCCTCCACCAGATCCACCAGAACCACCAGGCCCTATTCCTCTTGACCCACTAGATCCACCAGATCTAATAGGTCTTGTTCCTCTTGACCCTGCAGATCCACTAGATCCATCAGGTCCTGTAGTTGTCACACAAAGGGTCCCCAAAGTTCCACTAAAATGCACACTGACGGTATGTGATAATGTCTCACTACCAATAGTGTACCCTGCGCCACTCTCAAATGCAAGACCGAAGGCTTTTGTATCCGCACTCTGATAGAAAATTCCTCCAAACATTGGAATGGTATGTGCAGCCATAGAAGTCCTAAACAAGAAATTATATCTCTTGGGCATAGATCATTCACTTCCACTGATACCAACGGGGTTAACGATACTTCTCCCTTGATTTGGAAAACCAAGTACCATGGTTTGGATCACTAGGTGGGTTCAGATACATACCAATGACTCTTCTCTCTCTACACAAAGAAATATCATTAGAAGCCAAAGGGGTATCTCTTACGCACTTTCCAAGATGGGGTAGAAAAAACTTCTCAGGTTCCACATCCTCTATGTGAACCTCAAATCCTTCCCATAACATCTACCTCCATATATCCATCACACTTACAACCTTGCATTGTCTAGCAATCTCCCTTTCACATGATTCACTATACTTGAGTTGTCTCTCCTCCTTTTCTTTCTCAATTACAATATCTCCGATCTTCCTCCACCCTAGCTTCCTCGTCTAGTGCTTAGGAAGGTTTAGCCGGCCATAGGAAATGCCTCTAAACTCAAGGTAACAATCAAGATCTTCATTTTCAAAGGAATAACATGTAAAAATGACCCTCTAGGATCCCTCATAAATTCAAACTCACTGACTTCCAGACAATAATATGTAGAAATAGCATACTCTAGAGTGTAGCTAGCCAGTACTCCATTTCACCAATGATTCGCATCACGAGTCCACATCAGATCTACATCTTACAGCCTCAGGTAATCTTCTTAGGTCCCTACACACGATCTATAATACCATCTTGATCTATCCACATATGATGAGAACCATTCATACAACTCTACTATGAAGTAATAGAAAAAAATTTCATATAACTCATGCTAGAGGTTCTGTTCTACCCATCTACATGCATCAAACATAGGTCTAGTGCTGAATCTCTAAGAAAATTTGTCCTCCGTGCACTTAAACCTTGTTTCAACACCCTCCAAGGTTAAACGCTTTGTCATCACTCATTGAAAATATCATGATGTATGTCTTTTACCACTATAAATTTGAAAATAGGTCTTGGCAACGGAACCAAGATGTAGTCATTTTTACACCCACGAAAGAACATGGGAATCCCATGTGTGCCGACCTATCACCCAATGGGTGCCAGGAATTCACCCAAGGCATGCATGGGCACCGAGTATCTCCTTTATGTGATTTTAGTGGGAAACATCATCTATGATAGGAACTTAAGGAGAGTGAGCAGAAACGAGACATGTAATCACCATAGAGCTCAGAACAACTTCTAGACCAATGCAACCATTCTAGATAAAAAGATACTTAATAGATTATAGGACTGAACCAAACTAGAAAGGAAAATGCATAAGGATTCATACTCATTTCATAAACATACATGAAACATAACTATGAAGATATGTGTATGGACTAGAATCATTAATGGTAACCTCATTACATCCATTAGATCCATTACAGAACATCACAGTATGGTAGACCGAAGTCATACATCATAACTGGATTTACATCCCTTAGCTCTCAAAAATAAAATTTACAATCCCAAGCCCCTTGATGCATCCTTATCCTATATTTCATCTCCCTAACCCAGTAAAACTCCTCGTAACATTTCTGCAGAGCTCCGCTCTCTATTGATCTACTCCCTTTTTCTTCTATGGGTGCTTGTATTTATAAACCTCTTGAACTACCAACTCACCTTTATTAGGCTTCAGATCCATCACCAAGTGTCCCAATATGGTCCTCCAGGCCTGATCTCTCCACTCCTTGCCATGATGGTCTTCTAGAAGCTTCCAACGTAGGGTATATTCCATCCTAGGCCAACCTATCGCTAGGTTGTCAGCTCATCCATTCCTCATGCGCAGTCAGGTCATGATTTTCACGTGTCCTACCTAATATGTCAAATATGGATAAGTCCCGAAACCTTGTTTAGTCGGCGTGTATCACAGGTCCATATAAAACCCTCCTAGAGCCCTGCCTTTCCCGCCTTCTCCTTGCATGCCCACCCCTCAACTTAGGCCTTGTGCGCTCATGCACCTTTTTTACTTAGTCAATATTTTAGGGGCCCAACAAAAAGTTACTCTTCAAGATTGTAAGATTGCTTTGAATACTTTGAAGCCTTTCAATTATATTGAGAACAATATTTTTCCATGAAATATCTTATTTATTGTGTTAATAATTGATCAATGTATGCTTTCTAGATGTGCAATTCCTTGGTCTAAGTGATTACCTCACCTTTATTTTAGAATATATTATTTCAATCTATGGGAGAATGATGTAATTATCTTAAATATCAGTTGTGAAATGTTATATTCCTTCTGTTATTAAGTTACATTATCGTTAATTGTCATAGAGAGAAATGGATGTATGCCATGTGCATATCATATATTGTCCTGAATTATTGATTGTGCACTTGAACAAATTTTATCTATCTATTAGGTATGCTTGAGGTCTTACAAGGGAATGTATGTTATTTTGTCTGTGGTTTATTATTTTCCCTATCCAAATAATATAAGGTGAATTAGATTTTGATGGTTACTTTATCCTTTCTAAGTTAACCCTTTTCGATGTCAAAATCAGTAAAATTATCTAATTATATTCTCTTGGTGTATCACCATATTTTCCTTATTTTTTAATTTATAACCCTAAACCCTGTGAGTTAAGTAGATTAGAGTCATTTTAAATTTTTCTTATCCTTGCATGTCAATCTTAAATCAGGTGCCTAAAGTTCTAAAGGAATTAGGCCTTCTCTGTAGGTTCATCCCAAGGTAACAAGGTCCCACACGTTAGGGATGTTCCAACATTGCACGTGATATTTCAAAAATTTAACAGGTGCACGATCTGAGTGACAACAGTTTTTGGCATGCCCGGGGGGATAGAAAGAGAGTTGGTACTTCTCTTCATATTTGCATAGCTTAAAGTACCTGACAACTCCATATCTCTTGATTTTGTGTCTCAGTGTGTAATATATGCAAAGAATTCAAACAAGAGCTTTTGCTAGATGAGAGGGGAACTTAGCAACATATTGAATTATCTTTGTATCCTCTAAGAAGAAAGGCATTTCAGGCTCACCAGACACATCATCTCCCCACATGTGTCATTCTAATCCCCCTGACAAAAGATTCCCTCCACTCAAGAACAATCATCCTATCAAAAGAATGACATGGAACCAAGTTTTCCCCCTTTCCAATGCAAGTATTCCTCTTTTGTTAGTTCAACATGATCCTATACCCACTTTAGCACTCAAAATTTTACCCTTATATATAGGGGAAACTCACATTACTCTAGTGGAACATATCCTTGATGTAGCTAGCATTTGTGTAGTACATAATATCATGAGGAAAACATTGTGGTTAGACTTCTTTCTACTTATTTCAAGGGAAAAGCACTTCAGTGGTTTCAAAGTTTCAAGGTTGGAACTATTACCACTTGGGATGAGTTAGGGGAAAAGATTTGTAAGAAGTTCGAAGACAAGAGTGATCACCTGTCACTCTTGGAACATCTAACTACTATAAAGTGAGCTCCCCAAGAATACATGAGAGATTTCAATTTTCGGTTCCAAAAGACTTGGAATAGGATTTTGGAACTCATAAAAACTTCTCTAAAAAATTCATTATGGTAGTTTTTTTGTTCTTTGAAAAATGATATAGCCATAATGATCCATTGTATGGGAGGCATTGTATTACTAGATTCCTACAAGGTTGTCATAAGAGTTGAGAATTCCTTGATCCAGGATGGGAAGATAGCTCCATAGCCACCAATGTCTTTGTCTCCCAATCTTACAAATACTCATCCCACTATTTCCCCCATTCTAGTAGCTTCGAAGTAGCCAGCTTAGTCAGCCCCTTCCTCTTCAAATACCCTATTTGAAGTCAAGTCACTACTGCAAACTTTTGAGAATGAGCTTGTTGCACTCAAAAGGCAAAAAAGTTAATAAAATCACTCATATCAACCACAAAATCAGCAGTACCAAGCTAACCATCCTCCCTTTCAAGGAAATAACCAACCTCAAAACCAAGTTGTAGGTCAAGCTATGAATGTCAGGCCTCTAAATTTCAAGAATGCCCTCACTGTTAGTTCTTTTAAAGCTATTGTACATGTCCAAAATAATCTAGTTTAAAATTATGAATGGTGATATCCTTGTTATCATCCTCAAAATCAAAACATTTTCCTTAATGGAGTTCTTATCCAATCCCTTATGGTTCAAAGCATATCCACCCCTTCGGGGTTTATAGAGAAATCACCTTGCACAGGAAATAGTAGATCAGCACAATGGTACCCAAAGAAACCACTTTGCTAAATTGGTAAGAAAAATATTTTGGTGGGGTGAATATAGATGCTTCATCCATAGCATCGAATACTTGTTCTAAGAAGAGGGTGATGTAACTCCAATATCCCAAAGATGACTAGGATTCTACTTCACAACCTTGGTCACAAGTAGTGGTTGATAAGGATGCGGGAAAGAGACAACCAAAAACACCTACTAGTCAAGCCACAAGGAAAGAAGGTTCTTCAGGTGTCACGATACCCAATAAAAAATTTCCAAAAGAGGAATCTGATGCCCAAAGAAGTGTCAGAAAAGTAGGAGAAATTCCATTCAATATTGTAGAACAAATGAAGAAGACCAACCTAAGCATTACTGTGTGGGATGCACTCTCAATTCCTTCTCAAAGAAACTTTCTGTGAGATGATTTGAAGAGTTTTGGTACAACTGATAGATCATCGGGTCATGGAGTAGTAATTGCAACAATTTTGTGCCAACCAGAAGGGAAAAGTATTCCTAAGGCCAACAAACCACTGGATCATTAGCAATCATTTGGTACATAATTACATGATAGATTATGGTGCCAGTAGTTCTGTCATGCCCAAATAGATTACAAATGTGTTGGGAATACAGTATACTCCAATCTCTAGGGGAGTTATTCAGTTAGATGGTATTTTATTTTAGACCTTCAGAGTCATCAAAGGACTCCAGTTTACCATCCATGCGTGCCCCATTTTTTCATTCACATAAGACATATTGGTTATCGATCTTCCTCCTCTCTTCACCATCTTCATATCACGAGATTTCACTTGCCAAGATGGGTGGTTACCTATCATTGATTGGTCACATATGATCCTCAGAACTCAGGTATGGGATGAAGGTGACTATAAGGCATAACCAATTTTCCATAACCATGTGGAGCCCTACACTTCAGTCCCATAAATGGGAATTATGCCATTGGTGACCCTGAAGAAGAAGATTTCGATCATGAACCAACTACTCATGTAGAGTAAGTTCCTTATATGGTGCTAGATGAGGTAAGTGTAGATCATCAATACGATCCCTACACTAATTTATTGGTAGAGGAAGAAGTTGGTTTGTTGTATTTAGAAGAAATGGGATTGGGAACATATTGCATTCACAAGGAAGGAACAACCATACCACAACTTGTCAAAACACAAAGCAATCTTGAAGGATTGTGGAAATTGTTCTTCGATGGCTCAAGGAGTAAGAATGGATCTGGTGTTAGTGTTATGCTAATTTCTCCAGAAGGAAATAAATACTTCTCATATTTCTGATTGTAGTTCAGTTGCACTAACAATGTTGTAGAATACGAGGCCCTGGTATAGGGAATTCAAATTGCTCAAAAGAGGGGTATTAAAGCTCTGGCTATTTTTGGAGATAGTGAGTTATTAGTTCATCAAGTGATGCCATGTAGTGCATCAAAAAATGATCTTTTAAGATCATACAAAAATCGAGTCTGGATTTAATCAAATATTTCAAAGCTTTTGGGATCCATGTTGTTCCTAGAAAATAAAACAAAGACATTGATAATCTTGCTACAATTGGTTCACAATATGAAATACCGGTTGATATCAAAAAGGAAGGACAAAAATCTATCAAAATAGTGGTTCGATCCAGCAATCCCTGATAATGTAAATAGTTGGCAAGTGTTTGATAATGACCAACAAATTGTCATGTTTCTACAAGTAAAGGTGGATTTTTCTGTGAAAGGTTAAGCTAAGTTACATGAAGCATATGGTGATAAAATCATTCAATTAAAAAGTCAAAAATCTACCAAAAGGCTTAGTTACTCTGGAATCCATCTTCAATTTAGATGATCAAGCTAAAAAATAGAACTAGAACATGGTGGTCAAAGAAGACGATTTTTGAGGAGGTTGAAGTGGCCAGTGAGAAATTTCTGAAGATTGGTAAAGTATGTACTTCTGAAGAAAAGGAATCTTTCATGAAACTGTGTCAAAAGTATCATGACATTTTTGCATGGAGCTATAAGGAACTGCGTGGTTTTGATCCAGGGCTAGCACAACATACTATAGAATTAGACCCTCATGCCAAGCTAACTCATTAGAAATAGAGGCTAATTAATCCCAAAATAGAGCCACTAATGAGAAAGGAGCTAACCAAATTCATAAGGGAATGTGTATAATTTTTCCTATTAACCATTCATCTTGGGTGGCCAAACTAGTTCCTGTACAGAAGAAAAATGGAGAAATTCAGCTATGAGTGGATTTCAAAGATCTGAACCATGCCTCATTGAAATATCATTATCCTCTTCCATCAATGGAGAAAATTCTTCAAATAGTAGCAGGAGCTCAGACGTTTTCTTTGCTTGATGTTTATTCAGGTTATAATCAGATTTTGGTTCAAGAATATGATCAATTTAAAATGGCCTTCACCACCAAGTGGGGCACATATGCTTATAACAAAATTTCATTCATCTTGTCTAATGTTGGGGCTACTTTTCAAAGATCCATAGACATGGCATTTAAAGGACTAATCAATGATATCATTTTGGTTTACCTAGATGATATAACTGTGTACTCTAATTATACAGGTGATCACATCACACATCTGAGAATTTTTTTCCAGAGGTGTAGGGAATTCAGGGTTTTCCTTAACCCTAAAAGTGTATTTTCATAGTGCACAAGCAGAAGCTATTAGGGCATGTTGTTTCAACAGATGGACTATCAATCGATCCAGCTAGGATTCACTCAATTTTGTCTCTCTCCCTCCTAAGTCACAAAAGGGACTCCAAAGCTTTCTAGGGACTATAAATTTCATGTGGAGATTCATTCCTCAATTTGTAGAATTGGCTAAACCACTGACAACTATGTTGAAGAAAAATATGCCTTTCTCATGGACAAGAGAAGGGAAGGAGAGTTTCAAATCCATAAAAATGACCATCTCTTAGGCTCCAATGTTGGTGAACCACATGTTTGATAAATATTTTATCCTCTATGCTTTTGCAAGTCAAGAGAGCATTTCAGGCATACTTACTTAGCAAAATGATGACTTGATGGAGCATCTAATTACTTTTTTAGTCAATACCTCAAGGACTATGAGCTCAAATATTCATTCGTTGAAAAAAATGTCTTTAGTTATTCGAGCTCTGAATAAATTCAAGCACATGTTGTCCAAAAACAAAATTCACTTGATGGTTTCTCATCCTGAAATCAAGGACTTTTTACTGAATAAAGAGATGAATGAGAAATGTGCTGGATGGATCACGAAGGTGATGGAGTATGATGTACACATCAAAGTTACCAAACTAGTTAGAGGTAAAGGTTTGTGTCAATAGATTACTGCACACATGGAATCAAAAGGTGATTTAGATGTTACACTCTTAAACACTGATAAAGGTGATGATCAGGTTGACTGGTTATCCAAAATGAAGAATTTCCTTTTCTCAGGAGTATATCCTGTGAACATGGATAAAAATCAAAGACAAACCATCCAACTTTAGTTCTATTCCATATGTTCTGGTAGTTAATGTTCTCTTTCGAAAGGATTTGAACGGTGTTTCTCCTTCACTGTGTATGATCGGAACAGGTAAGTAAGATACTAGAAGAGTTTCACAATGGTATATCTGGAGGACAATATTCTGTGTGAAAAAACTGCTGCCAAGATCATGTGAGCCAGTTACTATTGGCCATGGATTTCTTCAAAGATGCCCATCTCTAGGTAAGGAAATGTAAGGAATGTTCCCTTTTCACTAGACAAGTAGAAGTTGACATCCCTTCCACTACATCTAATTCAAGTAGATCAACCTTTCGTTCAATGGGGGTTGGATTTCATAGGGATGATTAATCCTCCATCTAGTGGCGGACATAAATGGGTTCTTACTACAACAGACTACTTTACTCGATGGACAAAGGTAGTAGCATCGAAATAAATACAATGAAAAGGAAGTCCTTGATTTCCTAGAAGGTATAATGACAAGGTTTGGTGTTCCATTTACAGTTATTTCAGACGATGCAATGGCTTTTCTTGGTCTGAAGCTAAGTGAATGGGATGTTAAGAATGGGTTCTACCTCAATAATTCATCCAATTACTATCCACAAGGAAATGGATTGGTTGAGTCTAGCAACAAGAACCTCATAAGGATTATCAAATGCACACTGGAGACTAACATGAAGACTTGGCATAAATGGCTTAAAACTACCTTATTGGTAGATCGAATCACACCTAAAAGGGGCATTAGGAATTTTCCTTTCCTTCTTATACATGGAAGGGAAGCAAAAATTGTTCTCTCCTTGGAGTTACCTTCTTTAGAGTAAGCTCATCAGCTTGAGGCTTATGGAAATGATTCTTTGACCAGTAAGGTTTTTTGAACTCATGGAATTGGAAGAAGTATGGAAAATGGTCTATGAAGAGTTTGGAGCAACATCAGGCTCAGGTTAAGAAATCTTGTGACAAGAAATCATCTGACATTTTCAAGAGGGAGATTTAGTTTTCAAATGGGATGAAGATAGAGCCAAACTAGGAAAACATGCCAAGTTTGAAGCTCTTTGTAGTGGGCCATACATCATCATGAGTTGCAAAGAGGTGAACTCATTTCATCTATTCGTAGACTCAATGGATAAGGAACTTCCCATTCATGTGAATGGGATACATCTCAAAGCTTGATTTTGAGATTATTTTACGCCTGTGCAAGGTTTTTTTTACTTTTCCTCCATGTGCTTTGCACATCTTGGGTTTGTTTTTCTATTTATTTGGTTTATACTCTGAATATAGAGTTCTTTCTGGACTCTTTTGCCCAATGGTTTGTATAAGGCTACTAGCCTAAAATCTTAGTAGGTAAGCATTCCCTAGAGGTTGCCAAAAATGTTAACCTTTTAATCTTACCTTGAAAATAAGATCTTAAAAGTTGTTTCAAAATTTCTTCTGGATCTTTTGCAAGGAAGTATTTTAAAAATGTGTTGAAGTTCTATGGAATTCTGAAGTCTGAAATTTCAGATTTTGGAGGTTTTCTCTTTTGGGGAGGAGACTGCCAAAATAAAAATTCTGATTCTGAAATCTGAAATCCCGAAAGTTAGAAAATTCAAAGCTTCAGACTTTTTGGATTCAGAAGTATGCTTTGGAAATTTTTAAATTTTTTGACTTTGAAGTTCCAAAATTGAAACTCTGAAGTTTCAAAATTTCAGAGATTCAGACTTTCAGGTTTCAAAAGTATACATTGCTCCTCTTGAAAAATCTCTTGCCAGAGTTCAGAAGTTTGAAACTCTGAAGTTCCAAAATTTCAGAACTTCAGACTTTCAGGTTTTAGAGTCCTCCATCATATTTTTTCATAACTTTGAATCGTGAGTTCCAAAGTCTGAAACTATGAAGTTCCAAAATTTTGGAACTTTGGACTTTCAGGGTTTCAGACGTTGGGGTTTTATGGGCATTTAATTCTCACCAACCCTCCCATGTGTCATCTTCTAAGCATTAATTTTGAGTTTTTCTATATAAACTCGAGTTTTATCTATCATTTTACCCTAACCTTTTACTCTGACACTATGATTTTTTACAAAACTTTTATACTTTCGAGGTGTCATTTTCAAGGTAATTTTGTTTGGGTTATTTCCTCTTGGTTTATGATTGTTTTGGGTCTTCTTCCATGTTTATTTTCTTTTATTCTTCCTTTTTCTTATTTTACAAATGGAACCCTCATCATCTGTCATGTTTTCCTTAATAATTTTTCTTAATTTCCACATCTAAAAAATCCAACATGTGCATGCATCCAATCTAGATTGCATGATAATTTCTTCCAGATCTCTACAAGTGTTTGATTCCCATTTATTACTTATCGGTGATTTCATAGTTCATAGATTGTTCTTTCATAGTTTCACTTTAAGAGTTTCAGATACGCTTTTTGGAGTTTCAAATGTATTCCTTTTTCAGAATTTTAGAGGTTTAGGATTTTCAAAGGTTAGGGGTTTTGATGTTTGGAGTTTCGGAGGTCTATTGGTTTCAGGTTTTTGAAGAGTTTGCACTTCAGATCTAGAATATTTTCATACTTTCAAAGGGCAAAGAAAAGATGAAGTATCCATTTTTAGGATTTTCTTCTCACTTGTGTCTTTCCTCAAACTTGGGAAAGTATATTTTCTAGACTTCTAGGAAAGGTTTATAACTCCTAACAAGAAATCTTGGATGCAAGCTATATATGATAGTGGGCTTTCTCTCACTATCGATTTTCCTATATCCATGCATTTTCTCTAATTCATCTTGGCCATAACAACCCATTTTGATGAAGATTTTAGGATGGTGAGGAATGGTGATGGAAAGGTCGTAATTTGATTGGAATCTGATTTTTTTGAATATTTTTTTGAACTCTCTGATGTTGAGGACTAAGCTATAATTGAAGATTTGGACAAGGAAACCAAATTGTGCATAAGGGTCATGATGAAGAGCTACTTGTCCAAGAGTGTTGCTAAGTTTCCTAAGATTATGTTTCGATTAGATTTCATCCAAGAAGTAAACGATCTCATTATGTCATTGAGTAGATATTCAAGTCTTTCTTTGAAACATGAGTTGCAAAGAGGTGAATTTTTTGTCTATTCGTGCTCAATGGAGAATAACTTCTCATTCATGTGAATGGGATACATCTCAAAGCTTGATTTTGAGATTATTTTACGCCTGTGCAAGGTTTTTTTTACTTTTCCTCCATGTGCTTTGCACATCTTGGGTTTGTTTTTCTATTTATTTGGTTTATACTCTGAATATAGAGTTCTTTCTGGACTCTTTTGCCCAATGGTTTGTATAAGGCTACTAGCCTAAAACTTAGTATGTAAGCATTCCCTAGATGTTGCCAAAATGTTAAACCTTTTAATCTTACCTTAGCATAAGATCTTAAAGTTGTTTCAACTTCTGCTGGATCTTTGCAAGACGTATTTAAAAATGGGTTTTGAAGTTCTTGATTCTGAGTCGGAAATTTCAGATTTTGGAGGTTTTCTCTTTTGGGGAGAGACTGCCAAAAAGAAATTCTGATCTAAATCTGAAATCCCAAGTTTAGAAAATTCAAAGCTTCAACTTTTTTGGATTCAGAAGTAACTTTGGAAATTTTTAAATTTTTTGACTTGAAGTTCAAATTTGAAACTCTGAAGTTTCAAAATTTCAGGATTCAGACTTTCGTTCAAAAGTATACATTGCTCCCTTTGAAAAATACTCTTGCACAGAGTTAGAAGTTTGAAACTCTGAAGTTCCAAAATTTCAGAACTTCAGACTTTCAGGTTTTAGAGTCCTCCATCATATTTTTTCATAACTGTGAATCGTGAGTTCAAAGTCTGAAACTATGAAGTTCCAAAATTTATGGAACTTTGGACTTTCAGGGTTTCAGACGTTGGGGTTTTATGGGCATTTAATTCTCACCAACCCTCCCATGTGTAATCTTCTAAGCATTAATTTTGCGTTTTTCTATATAAACTCGAGTTTTATCTATCATTTTACCCTAACTTTTACTCGACACTATGATTTTTTACAAAACTTTTATACTTTCGAGGTGTTCATTTTTCAAGTATTTTGTTTGGGTATTTCCTCTCTGGTTTATGATTGTTTTGGGTCTTCTTCCATGTTTATTTTCTTTTATTCTTCCTTTTTCTTATTTTACAAATGGAACCCTCATCATCTGTCATGTTTCCTTAATAATGTTTTCTTAATTTCCACATCTAAAAAATCCAAACATGTGCATGCATCCAATCTAGATGCATGATAATTTCTTCCAGATCTCTACAAGTGTTTGATTCCCATTTATTACTTATCGGTGATTTCATAGTTCATAGATTGTTCTTTCATAGTTTCACTTTAAGAGTTTCAGATACGCTTTTTGGAGTTTCAAATGTATTCCCTTTTTCAGAATTTTAGAGGTTTAGGATTTTCAAAGGTTAGGGTGTTTTGATGTTTGGCTGGTTTCGGCGGTCTATTGGTTTCAGGTTTTTGAAGAGTTTGCACTTCAGATCTAGAATATTTTCATACTTTCAAAGGGCAAAGAAAAGATTGAAGTATCCATTTTAGGATTTTCTTCTCACTTGTGTCTTTCCTCAAACTTGGGGAAAGTATATTTTCTAGACTTCTAGGAAAGGTTTATAACTCCTAACAAGAAATCTTGGATGCAAGCTATATATGATAGTGGGCTTTCTCTCACTATCGATTTTCCTATATCCATTGCATTTTCTCTAATTCATCTTGGCCATAACAACCCATTTGTGATGAGATTTTAGGATGGTGAGGAATGGTGATGGAAAGGTCGTAATTTGATTGGAATCTGATTTTTTTGAATATTTTTTTGAACTCTCTGATGTTGAGGACTAAGCTATAATTGAAGATTTGGACAAGGAAACCAAATTGTGCATAAGGGTCATGATGAAGAGCTACTTGTCCAAGAGTGTTGCTAAGTTTCCTAAGATTATGTTTCGATTAGATTTCATCCAAGAAGTAAACGATCTCATTATGTCATTGAGTAGATATTCAAGTCTTTCTTTTGAAAAATAGTTTCAAGAATGGATGTTCATGTACATTGCCACTATCAAGAAAAATAAATAATTCATATGATGGGGAGAGCATATTAGCATCTCTCTTTTTTTTCAATTGAGTAAAGTCTTGTCTTCCAAAAACTTTTACATGACTTCCTTCTTGGTATATGTTACAACTGCCATGGGGGAATTCAATGGGTTAAATACCAAAGGTATGAGGAGTGCCTCACATATTTTTTATTTTTATCCTCAAATATCGATGGATGAGGGAAGAGAATATTTTTACAAAGTCAATGATGCCTTCTTTGTTGTTCTTTTTCATTTTGACAAAGATTTTTATAATCGAAGGATTTTTGATGAGGATTTCAAATAAGTATGAGAGTGGGGAGCTATTTATCTTTAAGTAAGTGAAGTTTAAGGACAGATAGAGATCATTAGAAAGCTACTCTTTAAGCTTGGAAGAGCTCTTTGAATAATTCGAAGCCTTTTAATTATATTCAAAACAATATTTTTCCGTGAAATATCTTATTTATTGTGTTAATAGTTGATCAATGTATGTTTTTGTGGATGTGTAATTCCTTGGTGTAAGTGATAAGCTCAGCTTTATTTCATAATATCTTATTTCAATTTGTGGTATAATGATGTAATTATCTTTGAAGATTAGTTGTGAAATGTTATATTCCTTATGTTATTAAGTTACATTATCGTTAACTATTATAGAAAGAAAGGGATGTATGACATGTGCATATCATATATTGTCATGAATTATTGATTGTGTATTTGAACAAATTTTATCTATCTGTTAGGTATGTTTGGGGTCTTACAAGGGAATGTATGCTATTTTTGTGTGGTTTATTATTTAACTTGTCAAAAGAGTATAAGGTGAATTAGATTTTGATGGTTAATTTATCCTTTCTAAGTTAACCCTTTCTGATGTCAAGATCGGAAAAATTATCTAATTATATTCTGTAACATCCCCATTTAAGAACATTAGAACAAGTAAAAAATTTTTTTTGATCAATGCTTCCTAGTTCTAAATACATAGTTTAGAACTCACAAATCAAAACCACCATTCTTATAATAGATAACCATATGTAGCTGTAATGACTCGGAGTACTTCCGATCTCTTCATGAGTATCAAAGAGTTGGCATTTTTATTTTAACACATCACTCTTGCAGTTCTCTTCCCTAATCCAGGATTCAGAATGCTCTGTCCAAGGAACCTATCTGAATAATTGTTACCATTATTCATCGGCATCTCGTCCCTTAGATTAGGTGACATAGGACAACGCAATCAGTAGCTTGCGATACTTTGGCCAAAGATTTGAAACATATTTATTATGTCTCGTATTCCTTGACGGCATACTCGTCAATCTAGAATACGTCCTTCACCCCATTCCTATGTTATGTAGAATGTCTTACGCTGACTTCTGTCAGCTTTCCTGTCCCAAGTTATTCACTCAAGAATAGATTAATAATATGGCAACGTTATAAGGATTCTCTCGAGAACTAGGGATACGCTAACATACTGGGTCAACCCTAGTTAACCCTGTGTGTCAAGGTACCCCGAGTCTCCAGGGGCAGCCTCATAACATGACCATGTTGGTAACCAGTCTTGGAGTAAAAAATTGTTCGAGTTAAACGAGTAAATCTTAATGATCAATGCAAAGGGTGTCGCCATAATTCACCTGCATTGTTGTATCTTCGAGAAGATCCTAATCTTCTCAAAGGTACAACCTTGCCATCGACTTGTCCCATCAACCTTCAAATCCACCTCAAAAATATCTACTTAACTTTAAGGTGTTACTTACGTGGAGTTTAAATTATACTTTAAGACACTCCTTTTTAGGGTAGTCTTTTCCCAACCCCTGGGTTCCTCATTTTAAAATTGCCTTTCTTATTAAGACCCATTCCACAAAGAGAAGTTTAATACGATTGAGGTCTCAACAAGGAGATCATTGTTTCACAATAATCTTAATCTACGAAATTGGGTAGTAACCCCAAGTCTTCTCATAAGATTGCTAACTTATCCCTTTTGGGTTTATTCCAGATCTTTAAAACTGAAATATATCTTACTTATTAGTGTTAAGATATAGTGATTTTAAAAACATTCTGTTGAATATATTTACCCCTGAGTAATTATAAACATGGCAAAAAGGCATGTCGGAGGGTTTAGAAAACCCGACATCAAAGGCATGTCGAAGGGTTTAGAAAACCCGACATCAAAGGCATTTCAGAGGGGTTGGAAAACCCGACATCAAAGGAAATCGGGTCTCGGAGTCGGGAAAACACGACGGGGAAGCACGGGGTGAAAACATGTCGAGCAACCCTCCGAACCCGATGCGCATGCAGGTTCGTCTTCCGCCCCCGAAACAAAGGAAAGCTCAAAAATCTGGCAGAAGCGGGTTTCGGGAGAACACAAACATCAAGCAGCATGTCGAGGCATCCTCCAAACCCGATGCAAATGCAGAGGAAGATCCCGAACCCGACAGGCAAAAGACCCTGACACGGGAAATATTCAGATCACCATAACTTTTTATACGGAGCTCAGATTCACACAAGGTTGGAATTTTTGGAAAGCTCTCGGCATCCTCTACCCAACTACGACTGGATATCTTTAATTGGGTGGGAACACGTTCTTAAAAATGCAAAAATATAGTTCGCCATATTTTGAGGTTGTTGGGGATCTCACCTACCGACATGATGAGGAGTTAGGTGCAGTCTTAGAGGTGGTTGGGGCAGAATTCGAATCATTCTCTTCTCCCTCCGTTTTTTCCTCATATAAATGGTTAAGAGAGACTCTTTGTAAAGGGTTGGAAATTTCTTGTTTTGGCCCCTCCCTTCTTCTCTTTGGCAGGTGGAGTTGTGGAGTTCAAACCTCCTATTTGAAACTGTAATGCAACCTTTGCCTCTTGGCATTTTTGCAGTGTATTGTATTAAATCTTCAGAGCAAATAAATGCATGACTGTGGATGTTTCTCAACCCTCTATGTGTTTCATTTTACATCCTCCTGATCTTTCACTGTGAATATGTTTATCCATGCATGATATTGCATTGCATTTCTATGGTTTGTGTTTATTGGTAAAACATATGTTCTTCATTCCTCGGTGCATCACCTCCGTAGTTTAGGTTTTATTTTTATGCATTCTCTACCCTGTCTCCTTGGCAAGTTAGATTAGGTTTTTGGTAAACCCTCTGCATTTTATTCGTGCATCTGAACAGAGGAATAGGAGCTGGCCTTCATCCGGAGAGCTTTTCTGATTTCGCAAGGTCCCACACTTGGGAAAAGCTCCATGTTGTGCAATCGCGCTGAGAGTCTCAACCCGTCGTGTTGCAAAGTCCTAGGGGTGCTGCGATTCGACACCAATAGTTTTGGCATGCCTGGTGGGACCAAGAGATCATTCCATAAAAATTTGAAGGAGTTTTCATGAAATTTGCACAAAAAATTACAGTTTTTACAAATTTCAGATTTTGTACCTCCTAGCCTGAACTCTGAAATCAATTTTCAAGGGCTTAACTTGCTCAAAACAGGTCAAAATTTCAAAAGGTAGTAGATCTGAGGGTAACCTTCAAAAGGGTACCTTTATATTTTTGATATTTTGATTTTCAAAATTTTAGGTATTTAGTGATTTCGTGTTTTCGGGGTCCGAGAACATCAAAGCAGCAATTCGGGTTTTGGGGGATGCATTGCATGGTCGTATTCCTGACAGCAACAATTTCGAGTTTTTAGGGATGTCGGACATGTTCCAAGTTCCGACACATAGCAATTCAGGTTTTGTGAGTTGCATCGCATGACCTGAGTTCCGCCTGTACTTTTCGGGGATCCACAGTTGCACAACAAGGCCCGAATTCCGGATTGAAGATTGTCTCCTCTGGGTCCTTCAAAGTTTAAATTATATATTCAATATTGTCAAGTTTGGTGTGTAACTTGGCAAAATCCAGCCTTTTAGAGGCTTGTTCTCTAACACATCTGGTGACTCCGAAGGGATAGAGTTCAGTGGTGTAGCAGCACAAGTTGCCCAGGCACATGAGAAGAATTCGAACCAGGTCTAATACTCGAGAAGAAGGGCTAGTTTTCCACTTGCAACTTTCACCAGGCAGAGGAAGGAGAGGAAGAAGACCACAAAGATCACCATCTCCACCTAATAGGACTTTGTCTACACCTCCACCTAGTAGGCCTTTTCTTGCATCAACTAGGATTCTTAGGCCTATCATAATGGCGCATCTACCACCGAATCCCTTTGTCAATTTCACGGGAAGTAGTCCACTTTCCCTAAATGCTTAGAATCAAATTCCAGTTGCAGTGCTAAAGAATATACCCTATTTCACAGGAGAAAATCATACTACTCCTATTGATCACATCCAGGATATTGCTAATGCATGTGCAATCCACAAAATAAATGAAATGGATGTTGCAGTTAAGTTATTGGCTTCATCTTTCAAAGGTAAGTCCTTATAATGGTTTAGGAGCCTAACAGCAGGGTCTATTACAAATTGGAACCAACTTTGTTCAGCTCTTTACAACCAGTTCTGGGAGAGGGCAGACAATTTGTCCTTATTGGAACAACTGACAACAATCAAAAGGGATCCTAACGAACAAATGATAGATTTCAACTTTAGATTCCAACGGACATGGGACAGGATTCCAATAGCCGTTAGACCAACCGCCGAAGGAGCATTCCTTTATTTCTTAAAGGCTATAAATTCAGACATAGCCATGATGATCCAATCAATGGGAGGAACAACACTGCCAGGGGCCTACGACATAGCTATTAGAGCAGAGAACTGTTTGATCCAAGATGGCAAGCTTGCACCGAGGCCACCAATGCCTCTCTATCCGGATATGGGAAATCCTACAACCAGTCAAGCACCAGAGTTGAATCCCATTCCAACTCCTAGAAATCAAAGCAATAATGAGGCATCAACTTCTTCAAATACTTCAAAGGAATTGCAGGAGGTCATGAAATAGCTACAGAACCTTGGAAATGAGCTAGTGACTATCAAAAGACAACAAGCTCAAAGTGCTAGACCATATCAGCCCCAAGCACAGTACCAAGCTAGGCCCTCATACCAACAAAATAGACCACCAGCTCAGACTACAAATCAAAACCAAAACTAGGGACAACCTCAAGCTGCCAGGCCATTTCGACCATATGATCCAAATGTAATGACGTCCTTAAGATCCTTGGTCTCGACACAAGATAACATGGCACAGGAATACAACTGGTGTTACCCTTGCAATCTACCCCACAATCAGTCAACATGTTTCAATGGTGCACTAAATCAGGCATTGATGGTGCAAACCATTGGTGTGCCTCAAGAACCAAGCCAAGAAGGGAACCAACAGCAAGAAACGCAATAAGAAAGACCTCTGATAGAAACCACATTTGCCAATTGGTAAACGGAAGACTTCTGTGGAGTTAACCAACAGCCTTTCCAAGGCGTGGCTGCCAACACACGGTCAAAGAAGAGAAGCATAGAAGAGGGACAACCATCTAATCTAGTTGTTTCTCAACCCACTCTTACACAACAAGGGGTCAGTAGACCTAATGCAACTCCAAATGTGTAAAATCAGCTTAAGGTACCTGTTGTAGCAACACACACACCTGTTCAAGCTCTAGAAAAGGTTGCACCAAGTAAGGGACAACAAAAGGACAATTCATTCCCCTTCAACATCATCGATCAAATGAAGAGGACACATGTGAACATTTCCATGTGGGAATCACTGGCGATCCCAGGGCAATGAGATTTATTGCAAGCTGTAATGGCTAATTGGTCCGCCACAAATGTATCAAACCAGGGACATGAGAAAGTTCTCACTAATGCAGTGCAACATGATGGGGGCCAGACAAGAAAAAATTTGAAGCCTCCACCATTCTATGTTTCATTGATTGTTGGAAACCACTTGGTACACAATTGCATGATAGATTCAGGGGAAAGTAGTTCAATGATGCCGAAGCAAATAGCGGATCAACTGGGTCTGAAGTATGAACCAGTGTTAAAAGGAGTAGTACAAATAGATGGAATGGCAGTGGGAATAGTTGGGGTCATCAAAGGGTTCAGCCTAACACTACATTCATGTCCTAATGTTACAGTTCTGCAAGATGTGTCTGTAATTGACCTCCCGCCACTCTTTGCGTTGTGTTTATCAAGAGACTTCACTGCAAAAATCGGTGGATATTTATCTGTAGATTGGTCACACATGATTTTTAGGACAAGGTATGGGGCCAAAGCAACCATTAAGTCAGAATCAATTGCCAATTTCCATATTGAGCCTTATGTACCAGGTCCTATCAATGCAAATTGCTCATCTTTTGACCAAGAGGAGTGTTCAAGTGATCTAGAAGCAGGTACTAAGGTCGAGGGAATTCCTGATTTAAATTTGGATGAATGGGCAAACAAGAGTCATGAATTTGACCCATACGAGGAAATTGAAGAATCTGAATTGGGTGTGTATTGTGTACACAAAGAAAATTCATCCACATCCGACATCATTTAGCTTGAACAAAAATATGAAAACAAAGTTTGGAAATTATTCTTCGATGGTTCGAGAAGCAGGCAAGGTGCTGGAGGTGGTGCAATGTTGATTTCACCACAAGACATCAAATATTTTTCATCTTTTCGTTTCCAGTTTTCTTTTTCAAACAACACAGCTAAATATGAGGCCTTGATTCATGGACTTCATTGGGCCAGGAAAAAGGGCATAAAGAACTTGCAGGTGTTTGGAGATAGTGAGCTAATTGTCAACCAAGTTAGGGGACAACATGCTACAAAGAACAACTTGCTAAGGAGCTACAAGAATAGGGTATGGGACCTCATTAAGGATTTTAAAGCTTTCAGCATTGTGTCCATACCCAGGAAGAAAAATGAAGCCGCAGATAGGCTCGCAACAGTTAGAGCAACGTTTGATGTGGCTGACAACATCAGAAGAGAAAAAACACAGCCACATATCCATGTGGTTGTGAGGCCACCAGTTCTAGATAACAACACAAGCTAGCAGGTGTTTGAGAACGATCAACAGATCATCAATTTTTTACAAGAAGAAGCTGAATTCTCAGCTAGAAATCAGGACAGACTGGAGTAGCAGTATGGGGATCAAATAGTGCAGCTACGGACAAACAAGCTTCCTAAAGGTTTAGTAACGTTGGAGTCTATCTTCAACCCTAACGACCAGTTTAATAAGGAAAAGGCTAACATACAGGTCAAGAGAGAAGATTCAAAGCCAATTCTGGTTGGGGAAGGCAAAACACTTCAAATTGGTAAAGTGGCCACTAAGCAGGAGAAATCAGATTTCACACAGCTTTGCCAAGAATTTCCAGATGTCTTCGCTTGGAGCTATGAAGACTTAAGAGGTTTCAATCTGAGGTTGGCACAACATACCATAGAATTGGATCTAGATGCTAAGCCCATCAGGCAGAAGCAGAGACCTGTTAATCCTCACATTGAGCCTCTAATGAAGAAAGAGCTAAACAAGCTAATAGAGGCAAGCATTATATTTCCAATTAAGCACTCAAGCTAGGTTGCAAACTTGGTTCCGGTCATATAGATGAGCGGAGAAATCAGGTTGTGTGTAGACTTTCGAGACCTAAATAGAGCATCTCTCAAAGACCATTACCCGCTCCCTTCAATGGAACAAATATTGCAAGTAGTATCCGGTTCAGAGAGATTCTCTCTCCTAGATGGCTACTCAGGGTATAATCAGGTGATGGTGAAAGAAGATGACCAATTCAAGATGACTTTCACCACCAAATGGGGGACCTATGCCTACAAGAAGATGCCATTTGGGCTATCAAATGCTGGGGCCACTTTCCAAAGAGCAATGGATATGGCATTTAAGGGGTTGATCAATAAAATAGTTTTGATATACCTTGATGACATCACTGTATTCTCAAAAAATGCAGTGGATCACCTCTTTCATCTATGGCAGGTATTTCAGAGGTGCAGAAGATTTGGGGTATCATTGAATCCCAAAAAGTGCATATTCTTGGCTCACGAGGGAAAACTTCTAGGCCATATTGTTTCAAAGGAAGGGTTGACGATTGACCCAGAAAGAGTTGAAGCAATTCGAGCATTGCCATTACCAAGTCACAAGAATGGTCTTCAAAGCTTCTTGGGAAGGATCAATTTTTCCGCAGGTTTGTTCCAAACTTTGTAGCTCTCGTAAAGCCAATAACACTGATGTTGAAGAAGAGCATGGCATTTAAGTGGACATCTAAAGGTAAGGCAAGTTTTGAGGCAATAAAAGAGGCTATATCTCAAGCTCCAACTCTCGTCAATCCAGATTTCTCCAAGGGCTTCATGCTATATGCCTTCGGTGGTGGAGACACAATTTCTACAATCCTGGCACAACAGAACAAAGAAGGATTAGAACAACCAGTTGCTTTCTTCAGTCAAGGCTTGGAGGAATATGAAACTAGGTACTCTTTCATTGAAAAGCATGTCCTTGTAGTGATTAGGAGTTTAAAGAAATTCAAGCACCTAGTCTCAAACAACAAAATCCAATTACTGGTCTCTCATGCGGGAGTCAAGGACTTACTTCTAAATAAGGATCTGAATGAGAAGCGTGCAGGGTGGATCACTCATGTCATAGAATATGACATCAAGATCAAGGTCACCAAACTAGTACATGGAAAGGGACTATGTGAACAGCTAGCCTTGAGTCAATAAGTTGAAGCAGATGATGAAAAAGAGACTGTCTTGGTACTACAAGATGGTCAAGAATATGAAAATGATGATGTGCCTACTCCTTGTTGGAATCAGAATATGATACACTTCCTACAGACAGGACTATGCCCTCCAGAAATGAGCAAAGCAAAGAGGAGATACTTCAGATTACAAGCTATTCCATATGTGCTTGTTGATGGTGTTTTGTTCAGGAAAGACATCAACGGAGTTCTATTGAGGTGCATTAGGATAGGTCAAATTGAGAGGGTGTTACGAGATTTTCACGATGGAGATTCTGGAGGAAATTTTGCCCCACAAGTAATAGCTCTCAAGATAATGAAGGCAGGGTATTATTGGCCCACGGTGTTCAATGACTGCTATACATGGATAAGAAAGTGTAAGAAATGTGCACTCTTCACAGGAAAAGAAAGACTAGTAGCACTTCCATTGCACCCAATCTTGGTTGACCAACCATTTATGCAATGGGGATTGGATTTCATTGGGGTCATCAACCCAAACTCAAGCCAAGGCCACAAGTGGATTCTCACGGCAACAAACTACTTCACCAAGTGGACTGAAGCAGTAGCGCTCAAAGAGGAAAATGAGTCTAATATACTAGAATTTTATGAAGGGATAGTGACCAAGTTCGGTGTGCCGGCCACTATCATATCAGACAATGCATTGGCATTTATAGGTTCCAAGATTATAGAATGGGCTGTCAAGAATGGAATCTATCTAAGCACCTCTTCCAATTATTACCCACAGGGTAATGGACAGGCAGAGTCCATGAACAAAAATTTGCTAAGAATCATCAAGAGGACTCTGGATGAAAATCAAAGAACATGGCATACCAAGCTAAAATCATCATTATGGGCTGACAGAATAACACCAAAGAGGTCTACAGGTAATTCCCCTTACAAGTTGGTATATGGAAAAGGGGCAGTATTACCTATATCATTAGAACTGCATGCATTGGAGTTCATGAAGCAGTTGGAGTTGGCTGAGTTCGAACCAATGGAGGCTAGGTATGCAGAGTTGATGGAATTGGAAGAAATTAGAGAACATGCAGTTCAAACAATTGAGAAAGATCAGGCCTTAGTAAAAAGGTGGTTTGATAAGAAAGTAAGAGCAAGGACCTTCCAGGAAGGGGACTTAGTTCTGTAATGGGATGCAGATCGGGAAAAACCAGGAAGACATTCCAAGTTTGATGCCATTTGGAGTGGCCCCTACATGGTCATGGAATGTAAGAATAGCAATGCCTTCCAATTGTCTACATTGGATGGAGAAGAACTCCCGATTCCGGTCAATGGAATCTATCTTAAACATTGCTACTGAAAAGAGAAAAAGTTTTACCCTTGTAAATATTAGATTAGGTTTCAATTCCTCTAAGTGCAGATGCACATTGTCTTGTTGTAGTTAGGTTTCAGTTTCCTTAAGTGCTTTGGCACAGGTTTTGTTGCTCCTAGGTTGGTTTTCTATAGTTCAGCGTGCTCTCAGAGAAGGAGTTGCGGTATCAAGTTTGGGATCAGATATCAGGTTGGTTTTAGGTTATTTCTTATGACTCCATGCCCAATGGATCGCTAAAAGGCCATTGATCTTCTACCTAGCAGGCATGTAACCCCGTTGAGTCGCCAAATTGTTGAATATATTTACCCCCAAGTAATTATAAACACGACAAAAAGGCATGTCCGAGGGTTTAGAAAACCCGACATCAAAGGCATGTCGGAGGTGTTGGAAAACCCGACATCAAAGGAAATCGGGTCTCGGAGTCGGGAAAACATGGTGGGGAAGCACGGGGCGAAAACATGTCGAGCAACCCTCCGAACCCGATGTGCATGCAGGTTTGTCTTCCGCCCCCGAAACAAAGGAAAGCTCAAAAATCTGGTGGAAGTGGGTTTCGGGAGAATGCAAACATCAAGAAGCATGTCAAGGCATCCTCCAAACCCAATGCAAATGCAGAGGAAAATCCCGAACCCGACAGGTGGAAGACCCTGACACGGGAAATATTTAGATCACCATAACTTTTTACAGGGAGCTTGGATTCACACAAGGTTGGAATTTTCGGAAAGCTCTCGGCGTCCTCTACCCAACTACGACTGTATATCTTTAATTGGGTGGGAAAAAGTTCTTAAAAATGAAAAAATACAGTTCGCCATATTTTGAGGTTGTTGGGGATCTCACCTACTGCCATGATGAGGAGTTAGGTGGAGTCTTAGAGGTGGTTGGGGAAAAATTTGAATCATTCTCTTCTCCCTCTTTTTTTCCCTCATATAAATGGTCAAGAGAGACTCTTTGTAAAGGGTTGGACATTTCTTGTTTTGCCCCCTCCCTTCTTTTCTTTGGAAGGTGGAGTTATGGAGTTCAAACCTCCTATTTGAAACTGTAATGCAACCTTTTCCTCTTGGCATTTTTGTAGTTTATTGTATCAAACCTTCGGAGCAAATAAATGCATGACTATGGATGTTTCTCAACCATCTATGTGTTTCATTTTGCATCCTCCTGATCTTTCACTGCGACTATGTTTATCCATGCATGATATTGCATTGCATTTCTATGGTTTGTGTTTATTGGCAAAACATATGTTCTTCATTCCATGGTGCATCACCTCCGTAGTTTAGGTTTTATTTTTATGCATTCTCTACCCTATCTCCTTGGCAAGTTAGATTAGGTTTTTGGTAAACCCTCTACATTTTATTCGTGCATCTAAACAGAGGAATAGGAGCCGGCCTTCATCCGGAGAGCTTTTTCAATTTCGCAAGGTCCCACACTTGGGAAAAGCTCCATGTTGTGCAATCGCACTGAGAGTCTCAACCCGTCGTGTTGCAGAGTCCCAGGGGTGCTGCGATTCGACACCAACACATTCAGTACATTGTCTTGACTTAGATCGAGGTTAGAGAGTAACATATTACTCTTCCCGTTCAGCTTCCTGAAAGGGTTTATTTTAACCTTAGCTTCTCAAAAATCAGTGATCTAAATTACAATTAGCTTTAAAAGGAACATAATAGAACTACTAAACAATCATAAGTATTCAGTCACATAACCTTTGCAAGGCTTACTTAGATAATTCACCAAATATCTCCAAGGTATACAATAATATACAATGTACTTTAAAACATTCGAACCAAAGAAGATCAATCCATCAAGATACAGAATGCAACCACATACAAGTAACAAATACCTTTATTTCATTCATTTCAAGCTAATCAAATACATTTTATGCATTCAGCATATGAGATACAATACTCAACAGCAAAAGAACGATCTTTCTTCATAGTAGTACATTTAGAGAAGTCAAATTGAAATTCATCATAAAACCAAATTAAATAATCTGAGCATCATATTAGATCTGCGTGCCTTTACCACTTATGACAACCATCTGACAAAATTGCCAACACGGGTCAGTTCTGTGAACTGAGCATGATAAGCACTAATTCTTAAAACAATTGCATTCTACCAACTGCTCTCATTGAACAACCTGTTTAAATGAAATCAGGCTAAATATCTTTCTACAATATTAACATGACTATAATGCATAACCTCTATTATAGTTGTCAAATAGTCCTAAATATTTTCAGATGACTCAACGTACATATTAGAGACTAAGAAGAACAAAATAATTTCAAAACATCCATCCATCTGTATCTCCAAGACAACAACAATCCAAAAATTTATTCCATTCTAAAGAGAATATCCTATCAGTTCGTATTTCAACAATTATGAATCAAACAAGTCCACAAGGTAGTTTATAATAACCGGCAAGCTCACTGACATAATTCCTTATTAATCATACACTATGTTAATGGTATAGACAAGTATAACCACCTATACAGCAACACACATTTTATGCCAGTCTCTCCATACCATACCACTGTCTATTCTTGTTTTACCCTTACCGTTGAGATCACATAAGGATACAAGAGAAGAAAACATTCATAGTTTCTAGACAAGGAGAGAATAACTTACTATTCATATAGTTATAAATATCAACATAACTTAACAGCAGAGGAGAAATAAATAGAGACATTCATATTCCATTCCAATCATGTTCATGACTATATCATCCTCTCAAGAGTAATGCATTTACACTATACACATGCGAATAAATCAGCTGAGACCACAAGAAAATACTACAGCTTCACCAGAATTCCAATATAAAATTCACCTATAGATTATTAAGCAATACAAGAGTTCACGCGACAAGCAATAATAAAATAATCTAACCCCAAAAGGCTCAACAAATCTTTCCATGTTATTCAACAACATGCAAAATATCCAATGCCATCGCCTATCATGGCACAGCTAGTAAATTTTTATCTCAGTCAAGCTTGAAGACTAAATAACACAATAACAGAAGACGTAACTGTGTGCAACCCAGCGACACTCAACGCACTGAGTCGAAATACTCAGAAACATTACAACTGAATCTAATCCCTACTATTATACAGCAATGTCTTAAATCAGAAGCCGAAATCAAAAAATAATAACCACAACAAGATCTTACAATAGAAGTCATCATCATATCATTATTTTCAACAAAGTTTCAAGAATCCTCCAACTCCCAGATAATACGTATACAGTAAGGACTCATATAGAGTCGAGTTAAAAAAAGTAAACACAGTGTGGACTAGATCAGAAGTCAAGCCATCACACAAATACGTAAGGGCTTCAACAGGAAGTCGGGTTCACATGGAGATACTTTCAAGGACTCCAACTGAGTCGTATCCAACAAGAATTCATAACATAGCTTACACAGAAGTTAGAATTGAACATCGAATTAATACGAAAACATTCAAAAAGGAAACTCCAACTAATTCAACACCATACAGTCTTCACAACTAAACTTCTACAGAAGTCAAAATACAAGATACATATTAAGGATTCCAACATAGCCAATATCAATAAGTATTCACAACCAAACTTATACAGAAGTAGAAACATTGGTTACATATCAAGGACTCCAACTGAGTTCATAACATATAGTATTCACGACTAAACTCCTACAGAAGTAGAAACGTATGTTACTTTTCAAGGACTCAAAAGGAGTCGAACCTAGTTAGTATTCTCAAATAAACTTCTACAGAAGTAGAAAAATACTATCTATTTCCTAGAATTCCAACTGTATCAATCTCAACAAGTGTTAACAGCAAGGCTTCAACAAAATTCAATACCAAACAAGAAAACATTTTATGGACTCCAACAGAGTCGAATTCGTACATTATCCTTGCAAGCATTTCTACGAAATCTAACCAAAATGCAAAACACAGCAAGATAATTCAACCGTACGAAACAAAATGTACACCCAGCAAGGGTTCGACTGAATAATCGAACCAGCATGAAGATACAACAAACTAATTCATACAATGCTACCATAAAAACCAACTGGACCAAAAATCATCTGAACAGAGTTGTTCTAATGAAATCATTTGAAGGAAAGCAAGATTTTTAAAAGTTAGGGCCTAACATGCCTGGTAATGTCGCTTAAAAATCTGAAGAAGACCTCTGAAAGAGCTCGAGCCTTCTCCTCTTTTTCCACGTTAGATTCAACAACAATAATTTGTTATTTCCATGCCTTATAAACTTTCCTCGACAGAGAAAAGAGCTAGTTATTCTCATAGTTGCCATGCAACACCAAGTAGACTGGTTTGAAGAACCAGTGATCAAATAGAGAGAAAACCGGAGTGTATGAAAACCAAACAACCAACTAGTTTTCCATTTTGCATGCCTTCCTCGAGCAATCCGCGCTCGGAAACCGAGTTCCTTAATTGCATTAACTCCAAAATTCTCACTCAATCTCCATTGCCACCGACTGCCATAGTTGGCGATGGACAAAAACAAACCAAAGATAATTTCCATAGTTGGCGACTCTTCCACGTCAAATTTCACTAGCCGTTTGAAACTTCCACCAAATCCCTTATCCTTCATACTTATCCATCTCATTTAATGCCATAGAAACTACCGCCCATGGCTCGCACCCCTTCATAGGTCCCTTTCATCCATGATCATTAGTTAGGTTAGAAACATAGGTTAGAATCTTAAGGTGATACTTAGTCTAACCTCCTTAGCGCTAGGTCACTAACCTTAGAACATTTAGCTTATAGTTTAGGGCTAGGTTAGATTAGCACTAATCCAACCCATAGGTTATAGTTTAGGTTTAGGTTATTAACCTTAATAGAACCAGTCTAGGTCTAACAAATAGAATCGTTCAGTATAAGAACCAACAGATATACATTCCCGAAATGGATTCAATCCAGCCTTGATAATAAGCTAGCAATAAATATATCAGAATTTATTACCTAGCTCAAGGTCTAGACCTTCCTGATATTACAATATCGGGAACCAATTCATTTGACAAGATCAGCTGAGTTAACTCCTGAATTTCTTATTCAACACATTCAGACCTTGCAACCTTCGTAAGGTCTATAATTTTATGGTTCATCCAGAATAAACTTAAAACATCTCTTGGATCAATGCCACTGATCCAAGGCTGAAATCATAAAGATGGGTAAATCCACAATTCATTTCGAAATCAGATTAAACTCAGTTACAAAAATGAAAGAAATAAAAGAGTCCAAGCATATCCTGGCTCAGTCAAAGATCTTCAAGAGCAAATAAGATACAATCCATATCAAGCATGACTTCACAATCAAAGGAACACGTCCTTTTTACAGAAGAAATCATATATCAACACTTGAATGCTCAGGAGGAAGTAACAATAGTTCAGAGTGTTACATGCTTGAGGTAGAGTCCTACAAGATTCATCGTCCCGATGATTACACATTTGATTAACCTTTTTAGGTCAACCAATTTATCAGTTCACAATTAGTACAATGAAGTGACTGTTTCCAACTTGAATAGTTTTCATCAAGATCCCAATGTCACGATCCATTTTATTCAGCCTGAATAATGTTTCTCCTCAAATCTGGATTTCATGTACCTATCATGAAAAAGATAAGTTCATATAAAAAAAATGTTTTGTCAACAGATTTAGGGATCTTGTTGAAAAAGAAAAGGAAAAGCAATTTTCATCTCTTCCATAATAGTTTCCCAAGTTGATACTTTCTTCGTTAAAATGGTCCCACTGGACCTTACATTGGTGTATTTCACGAATTCTCAAATGGAATTGGCAAGTTTCCAGCACTCGTGTGGGTTTAACCAATGATTATTATCTAGGGTATGATTGGACCTGCAATGGAATTCCAATTTAACACATGTGACAAATATGAGTAACGTATTTCTTAAGCAAAGAAATATCCTGAAAACATCATGCATGTATCAGATAAAGTAGGTGGTAATGCTAATCGCATAAGCTACAGGATTGATTATTTCGAAAATTTTGAATGGAATCCCACGAAAGGAAGGTGACAACTTGGCAGCCTTGCCAAAAGTTATAGAACTCTTTCTGGGTTTAACAGGGAGAAAAACCTTATCACCAATCTCAAACCTTCGATCAACCCGCTTAAGGTTAGCATAGCTCTTCTGCCTATCTGTTGCTTCCTTTAATCGTTCACGAATCAACTTTACTTGCTGTTCCATTTCAGTGAAGATCTCTGGTCCAATTACCACTCTATCCTCAATACTATCCCAACTAACAGGGGTTCTACACTTTCTTCCATAAAGTGCTTCAAATGGTTCCATTTTAAGAGATGAGTGATAAGTGTTGTTGTATGCAAATTCAACTAATGGAAGATACTCTTCCCATTTATATTATTGATCCATGCAATACATTCGCAACATGTCTTCCAACACTTGATTTACTCTCTCAGTTTGTCCATCTGTTTCCGGATGATATGCAGAACTGAAGTTTAGTTTCGTTCCAAGAGCTGTATTAAGCATTTGCCAAAATCTTGACGTCATCCTAGGATCCCTGTCAGATATAATCAACTTTGGTACACCATGTAACTTGAAAATTTCATGTACAAATATTTTGGCCAACACTGGTGAATCATCCTTTAGATTTCCAGCGATGAAATGAGCTACCTTAGGTAGTTTATCTACAACTACCAGGATAGCATCATGTTTATTCCTAGACATAGGTAACCCTTGTACAAAGTCCATGCTTATTACTTGCCATTTGTACTGCGGTATGCTATGAGGATATAATAGTCTAGCAGGGTGCATGTGTTCTGCATTAACACGCTGACATTCTAGACAATGAGTCACAAAATCAATGACATCCTTTTTCATACCTTTCCAAAAGTATTGTTGTTTCAAATCAGCAAGCATTTTTGTGATACCCGGGTGTCCAGAGAAAGGTGAATTATTAAATTCAACTAACAACCTCTTTATCAAATCGTTCAGCATAGGTACTTATACCCTGTTTTCATAATGTAAGATTCCTTCATTATCAAAATGAAAGCCCTTATACCTTTCATCATTAGGTTCTGCAGCAAGCACTGCTTTTACTTGTTGAAAGTATATATTAGATTCTGATGCACTTTTTACCTCATTCTTAAACTAAGTTCTTAATGTTATAAGAGCATAAATGTGCTTCCTACGACTTAGAGCATCTGCTACTCTATTCTCTTTCCCTTTGGTATGGAGCTAGATGGGAATCTACTAGGCACATGTCTGTTTCCAACTGAGTTTTCATCTAAACATCATTATAATCTTAATTCAGCTCATGCAGTTTTCTACTTTTGCTTGTATGTTCAGCTTTCTCCAGACATTGTTAAACAGTTGACAACCAATTTTCTGAAAGCAATGTCACCTACTTTAAGAACCCCAAAGGTGTAACATAGAGGTCAACTTCCGTGGAAAAGTTAGGTAAGTCAAGGACTGCCCCAAAAAGACACATACTCACTGTATGAATAGAGTTATTACCATACTGTATAGTCCAAGATTTATCCATTTTTCTAGCTTTTCTCTTAAGTTTAGAAGAAAGTTTATTAGAAATAAAACATTCAGTAGCTCCTGTATCAAAAAGAATAGTGACAGGTATGCCAAATAACTTACCCGGAACTTCTATAGGTGTCACTTACTTTTCAGCTTGCTTGTCTGCTACTGCAGCATGTATCTTATGCTGCTGATTACAATCATCCTTCTTCAAAGGGCACTGATTTGCATAGTGGTCTTTGCCACAATTGTAGCATCCTCTTTGTCAGGTCCCTTATTAGGCTGAAAATTCCCTCCAGCCTTGTAATTTTATCACATTAGTCAACTTACATAGGGCTTCTACCCATTGTTATAATTTTTGGCAAAATAATCCCTTAGCATTCCCAAAAAGACAGGCTTATTTGACTACTGGGGACAAGGGTTCTTACTAATTATCCCCTGGAAACTTAGCTTCCAAAGTGAATTTCCAAACTTTTTCCATGGTCCCTTTTTGGGTGCAAGTGAAGTTGAAGAAGGGTTTGCAGATCTTCAAAGTAAAGACGCACTTCCTCTTTATGCTAGCAGAAATAGCCTTTCAATTTCTGTTCTTGTCTTATGGCCTTTTCAAAAACTCCTTCCATAGTGGTTGGACTGTGAACATCACACCTCTTTCCCCTATCATGAATTCAATCCACATGATGAATTTCCTTATTCTAAACTTCTTGTCAGTTTGATACTACATCAGTACATCCATCACTTGAGGAGTTTGTAAATCACTCCCAGTATTCAGTTACTGTAAGCTTCCCTTGAGCTAAGTTCTGGAATTTTGTCATTTTCTGATCATAGAAACCCATTTGTGGTAGCCAAGGTTGCCTAAAATAGCCCTTAAATTGATCCCAAATGTAAAATTGGTGTCATGCCATATTTAGCTTGGCTTTATGGCTATCCCACCACACAAGATGCTTACGTGGGAAAGCTGATAGGATCCCCAAATAGCTTTGGGAATTTTCTCTGAGAAGTTTCTTATTGCCAAAGTACTTCTCCATTTCACTGAGCCAGTTCTCAGCTCCATCTCCTAATGTGGTAGAATCATATTTAGGTGGGGCTTATCATTGCTTTATATCATTAGTGAAAACTTCTACTGCCAACTTGGCCTTTTTGTTTTCTGGTTGGACATGTGCATTCTCCAGCATTAATATCAACACCCATATTGACAAGTTGTCCTCAGGAGGTTGCTGATTGTTATAACCAGCTTCATCATCCTCCTCATTTCCCAAGACTTGCTGTTTTAGTACAACTAAATGATCTCTTGTAACCCAATTCAGGGCAGCAAGGATCTCATCAAGCTTTTGGGTTATTGCTGCCCCTCCTTCAGGTGGACCATTATTCGCAACGTTCCCCCTTGTTCTAACCATTTTCTGTTACAAGAAAATTCAGGTTTTTATCAGATTATGGACACAATAGGTCCAAGAGCTACAACCTTCAGCTATGATACCAAGATGTAACATCCCCATTTAAGAACATTAGAACAAGTAATTTTTTTCTTTGATAAATGCTTCCTAGTTCTAAATACATAATTTAGAACTCACAAATCAAAACCACCATTCTTATAACAGATAACCATATGAAGCTGTAATGACTCAGAGTACTTCCGATCTATTCATTCCATGACTCAGTAATCCACTGATCTATTCATGAGCATCAAAGAGTTGGCATTTTTATTTTAACACATCACTCTTGCGGTTCTCTTCCCTAATCCGAGATTCAGAATGCTCTGTCCAAGGAACCTATCTAAATAATTGTTACCATTATTCATCGACATCTCGTCCCTTAGATTAGGTGACATAGGACAACGCAATCAGCAGCTTGCGATACTTTGGCCAAAGATTTGAAACATATTTCTTATGTCTCGTATTCCTTGATGGCATACTTGTCAATCTAGAATACGTCCTTCACCCCATTCCTTTGTTATGTAGAATGTCTTACGCTGACTTCTATCAGCCTCCCTGTCCCAAGTTATTCACTGAGGAATGGATTAATAATATGGCAACATTATAAGGATGCTCTCGAGAACTAGGGATACACTGACATACTGGGTCAACCCTAGTTAACCCTGTGTGTTAAGGTACCCCGAGTCTCCAGGGGCAGCCTCATAACATGACCACGTTGGTAACCAATCACAGAGTAAAAACTTGTTCGATTTAAAGGAGTAAATCTTGACAATCAATGCAAAGGGTGTCACCATAAGTCACCTGCATTGTTGTATCTTCAAGAATATCCTAATCTTCTCGAAGGCACAACCCTACCATCGACTTGTGCCATTGACCTTCAAATTCGCCTCGAAAATATCTACTTAACTTTAAGGTGTTACTTACGTGGAGTTGAAATTATACTTTAAGACACTCCTTTTTATGGTAGTCTTTTCCCAACCCCTGGGTTCCTCATTTTAAAATTGCCTTTCTTATTAAGACCCATTCCACAAAGAGAAGTTTAATAAGATTGAGGTCTCAACAAGGAGATCATTGTTTCACAATAATATTAATCTACGAAATTGGGTAGTAACCCCAAGTCTTCTCATAAGATTGCTAACTTATCCCTTTTGGGTTTATTCCAGATCTTTAAAACTAAAATATATCTTACTTATTAGTGTTAAGATATAGTGATTTTAAAAACATTCAGTACGTTGTCTTGACTTAGATCGATGTTAGAGAGTAACAGATTACTCTTCCCATTCAGCTTCCTGAAAGGGTTTATTTCAACCTTAGCTTCTCAAAAGTCAGTGATCTAAATTACAATTAGCTTTAAATGGAACATAGCAGAACTATTAAACATTTACAAGTATTTAGTCACATAATCTTTGCAAGGCTTACCTAGAGAATTCCCAAATATCTCCAAGGTATACAATAATATAAATGTACTTTAAAACATTCGTACCGAAGAAGTTCAATCCATCAAGATACAGTTGCAACCATATACAAGTAACAATCCCTTTATTTCATTCATTACAAGCTAATCAATTACAACTTATGCATTCAACATATGAGATACAATACTCAACAGCAAGAGAAAAACTTCCTTCATATAATACAATTAGAGAATTCAAATTGAAATTCAACATAAAACCAAATTAAATAATCTGAGCATCATATCAGATCTGCATGCCTTTACCGCTTACAACAACCATCTGCAAAATTGCCAGCATGGGTCAGTTCTGTGAACTGAGCATGATAAGCACTAAATCTTAAAACAATTGCATTCTACCAATTGCTCTCATTGAACAACCTATTTAAATGAAATCAGGCTAAATATCTTTCTACGATTTTAACATGACTATAATGCATAACCTCTATTATAGCTGTCAAATAGTCCTAAATATTTTCAGATGACTCAACCTACATATTAGAGACTAAGAAGAACAAAATAATTCCAAAACATCCATCCATCTGTATCTCTAAGACAATAACAATCCAAAAACTTATTCCATTCTAAAAAGAATATCCAATCGGTTCGTATTTCAACATGTATGATTCAAACAAGTCCACAAGGTAGTTTATAATAACCGGCAAGCTCACTGACATAATTCCTTATTAATCATACACTATGTTAATGGTATAGACAAGTATAACCACCTATACAACAACACATATTTTATGCTAGTCTCTCCATACCATACCACTGTCTATTCTTGTTTTACCCTTACCATTGAGATCACATAAGGATAGAAGAGAAGAAAACATTCATAGTTTCTAGACAAGGAGAGAATAACTTACTATTCATACAGTTATAGATATCAACATAACTTAACAGTAAAGGAGAAAGAAATAGAGACATTCATATTCCATTCCAATCATGTTCATGACTGTACCATCCTCTCAAGAGTAATGCACTTACACTATACGCATGCGACTAAATCAGCCGAGACCACAAGAAGATACTACAGCTTCACCAGAATTCCAATATAAAATTCACCTGTAGATTATTAAGCAATACAAGAGTTCACGCGACAAGCAATAATAAAATAATCTAACCCCAAAAGGCTCAACAAATCTTTCCATGTTATTCAACAACATGCAAAATATCCAACGCCATCGCCTGTCATCGCACAACTAGTAACTTTTTATCTCAGTCAAGCTCAAGACTAAATAACTCAATAACAGAAGACATAACCATGTGCAACCCAGCGACACTTCCACTGAGTCGAAATACTCAGAAACAAACAACTGAATCTAATCCCTACTAAATACAGTAAGGTCTTAAATCAGAAGCCGAAATCAAAAAATAATAACCACAACAAGATCTTCATAGAAGTCATCATCATATCATTATTTTCAACAAAGTTTCATCCAAGCCGAGATAATACGAATACAACAAGGACTCATACAGAGTCGAGTTAAAAAAAGTAAACACATCGTGGAATAGATTAGAAGTCGTGCCATCACGCAAACACTTTAGGGCTTCAACAGGAGTCGGGTTCACATGGAGATACTGCAAGGACTCCAACTGAGTCGTATCCAACAAGAAATCATAGCCAAGGTTAGGATTGAAGTCGAATTAATACGAAAACATTCAAGGTCTCCAACTAATTCAACACCAACAGTCTTCACAACTAAACTTCTACAGAAGTCAAAATACAAGATACATATTAAGGACTCCAACATAGCCAATATCAATAAGTATTCACAACCAAGCTTATACAGAATTCGAAACATTAGTTACATATCAAGGACTCCAACTGAGTTCATAACAATAGTATTCACGACTAAACTCCTACAAAAGTAGAAACGTATGTTACTTTCCAAGGACTCAAAAGGAGTCGAACCCAGTTAGTATTCTCAAATAAACTTCTACAGAAGTAGAAAAATACTATCTATTTCCTAGAATTCCAACTGTATTAATCTCAACAAGTGTTAATAGCAAGGCTTCAACAAAAGTCGATACCAAACAAGAAAACATTTTATGGACTCCAACAAAGTCGAATTCATACATTATCTTTACAAGCATTTCTACGAAATCTAACTAAAATGTAAAACACAACAAGATAATTCAACCGTATGAAACAAAATGTACATCCAGCAAGGGTTCAACTGAATAATCGAGCCAACATGAAGATACAACAAACTAATTCATACAATACTACCATAAAAACCAACTGGACCAGAAATCATCTGAACAGAGTTGTTCTAATGAAATCATTTGAAGGAAAGCAATATTTTTAAAAGTTAGGGCCTAACATGCCTGGTAATGTCACTTAAAAATCCAAAGAAGACCTCTGAAAGACCTCGAGCCTTCTCCTCTTTTTCCATGTTAGATTCAACAACAATAATTTTTTATTTCCATGCCTTATAAACTTTCCTCGATAGAGAAAAGAGCTAGTTATTCTCATAGTTGCCATGCAACACCAAGTAGACTGCTTTGAAGAACCAGTGATCAAACAGAGAGAAAACTGGAGCGTATGGAAAACCAAACAACCAACTAGTTTTCCATTTTGCATGCCTTCCTGAGAAATCCATGCTTGGGAACCAAGTTCATTAATTGCATTAACTCCAAAATTCCCACTCAATCTCCATTTCCACCGACCACCATAGTTGGCGATGGACAAAAACAAACCAAAGACCATTTCTAGATTTGGCGACTCTGCCACATCAGATTTCATTAGCTATTTGAAACTTCCACCAAATCCCTTGTCCTTCATACTTATCCATCTCATTTAATGCCATAGAAACTACCGCCCATGGCTCGCACCCCTTCATAGGTCCCTTTCATCCATGATCATTAGTTTTGTTAGAAACATAGGTTAGATCTTAAGGTGATACTTAGTCTAACCTCCTTAGCGCTAGGTCACTAACCTTAGAAACATTTAGCTTATAGTTTAGGGCTAGGTTAGATTAGCACTAATCCAACCCATAGGTTATAGTTTAGGTTTAGGTTATTAACCTTAATAAATCTAGTCTAGGTCTAACAAATAGAATCGTTCAGTATAAGAACCAACAGATACATTCTCGAAATGGATTCAATCCAGCATTGATAATAAGCTAGCAATATATATATCAAAATTTATTACCTAGCTCAAGGTTGAGACCTTCCTGATATTACGATATCGGGAACCAATTCATATAACAAGATCAGCCTGAGTTAACTCCTGAATTGCTTATTCAACACATTCAGACCTTGCAACCTTCGTAAGGTCTATAATTTTTGGTTCATCCAGAATAAACTTAAAACATCTCTTGGATCAATGCAAATGATCCAAGGCTGAGTCATAAAGATGGGTAAATCCACAATTCATTCCGAAATCATATTAAACTCAGGTGCTAAAAATGAAAGAAATAAAAGAGTCCAAGTATATCCTGGCTCAGTCAAATATCTTCAAATGTAAAGAAGATACAATCCATATCAAGCATGACTTCACAATCAAAGGAACACATCCTTTTACAGAAGAAATCATATATCAACACTTGAATGCTCAGGAGGAAGTAACAATAGTTCAGGGTGTTACAAATTTTATCTATCTGTTAGGTATGTTTGGGGTCTTACAAGGGAATGTATGCTATTTTTATGTGGTTTATTATTTAACTTGTCCAAAGAGTATAAGGAGAATTAGATTTTGATGGTTACTTTATCCTTTCTAAGTTAACCTTTTCCGATGTCAAGATTAGTAAAATTATCTAATTATATTCTCTTGGTGTATCACCGTATTTTTCTTATTTTTTTATTTCTAACCCTAAACCCCATTGATTGAGTAGATTAGATTCATTCTAAAGTGTTATTAGCCTTACAATTTGATCTTAAATCAGGTGCCCCAAGTTCCAAAGGAATTCGGTTTTCTCCAGAGGTTCATCGCAAGGAAACAAGGTCCCACACCTTGGGGATGTTCCAAAATTACACAGGATCTTTCAGAAATTTAATGGGTGTATGATCCAAGTGAAAATAGGAACCTTCTTTCAATCCTTTCAAAAAAAATCTTTGAGTTCCATGTTTGGGTTTATCTTCATGGGTTACCCCTTGAGTTTTGGGAACTGGAAGTCCTTATAGGAATTTCCAAAATTTTGGGTTCTCCTATAGCGATTGATCTTATCACCAAATCCATGACTAGATTAACTCATGCTTGATGTTGTGTCAATTTATATCAAGAGGAAAATATGGAGGGTAGTATGAAACTTCTTTCCAAACTTGGTGAATTGAACTAAAGATTCAAATATGAATGTTCCCCATTTGCATGCAGTAAATTTGAATCAGTTGGGCATGATTTCAGGGGTTGTACCGTTTCCAATAAAAACTTGGAATCATATCCTAAACCTCCTCCATAGAAAAATGGTAAAGAGACAAAAGAATGGAGGTGGGTTGGAAAAAATGGTAAATTTGTGAGCCCAAAAAAAGGTCCAAAGATTAAGGTCCCCAAAGAAGACAAACCCACATCCCCAACTTCTTAATAGACTCATAGGGAGGGGTTTCCTAGTAAGGAATATCAGGTCAAGAAGATACAAGATAAATTATAGGAGGAGAATATTTCTTCTCAAATATTGGACAAGGTTGAAATATTTTTTATCTCTGAATCATAAGGGAACTATGCTTTAAAAGTGGCTATGAGACCCTCTCCAGAGGAGCTTTCTTCTATTGGATAGAGCTCTTTTAGTTAGAGGTAGGATGATATTTTCATATCCTTAAATGCATTTGAAATATTAATGAGAGAAGAGGTTCTAAATATGATGAATCCATGCCATCTCTAGGCACACCGGTAAGTAGAAAAAAACTAAATACATGAAGTAACACCAAAGAAAATGTGGGAAAGGAATAAGCATCTAAAGGGAGGAAGAAAAATAAGGAAATAAGAGAAACATCAACTACGAAGGAAGAGAAAAAAGGGATACAAAAACCCTTGGGGGTGGATTTCTCCCAAGAACAAAAGAATAAACGATTGTGCTATCATGGAATATAAGAGGGTTGAACAACCCTGTAAAACATAGACTTATGAAGGATCTTAGGAATAAACACAATTTGGACATTATGCTGATACAGGAAACTAGTATGAGTATAGAAATATTTAAAAATATTAATAGGGTTATCTAGAAAGAAGGACATTGGAAAGGGGTGAGTTCTACTGGGGTTTCAAGAGGTATTGTGACCATTTGGAATCTAGAGATTGTTAAAGGTGAATTTATAATTTCTTCCCCTTGTCATGTGGCTATGAATTTAATTGAAATTGAATTAAAAAAATGGATTATGTCTAACATTTATGCTCTTAAATCTGTTAGAGGAAGGAGGAATTTATGAAAAGAGCTCTTTGGTTTCATATTTCTCTTCAAAGACATGGATTGGATTATTAGAGGATATTTAAACACACATCTTTCTTTGGTAGATATAAAGGGGGTATTATCTCATATACTGATAACATGGAGGATTTAGCTGACTTTTTAATGAGGAATGATATGTTTGACCTTGATCTAGGTGGAGCTAAATTTACTTGGATCAATAGAATAATGGGGTTTGATCTTATCCAAATCGGGTTAGATAGGTTTTTTGTTATCCATCAGTGTATGATAAAACAACTTTACTCATTATCCACTCTTCCTAGGATTTGGTCAGCTCACAATTTGATTCTTCTAAAGTTTGGAATGGATCTACCTAAGAAAGATAAACCATTTAGATTTTAAAATATGTGGTTGGAGCACCTGGATATTCATAATAGGATCTAATAATGGTGGGAGGTGCAGGTGCATGAGGTCCTGAGTTTTATATTGTTGTTTAAATTGAAGCATGTGGAAAGCAAACTCAGGGTGTGGAATAAGGACATGTTTGGTAATATCTTCCAGGAAAAAAGTAGGATTGCAGATGATCTATGAACTATTGAGGAGCTAATGGAGGAAGATGGGCTTAACCCAACTCTTAAGGAATAGGAACAAGAGCTTCTCATTGAATATCATGATATCATGGCCAAGGAAGAAGTATACTAGAGACAAAATTATAGGGTGAAATGGCTAAAGAGGGGGATAGAAATACTAGGTTTTTCCACTTCATGGTTACTACAAAGGCCAAACTTCTTAAAATTAATGAAATTAGGTGGGTAGATAGAAAAATTACTAAGGATGAGAATGAAATTATTATTTACTACTTTAAGGGTCTCTTTCTCCTGGGACCTATTCCAGAGACTACTACTTAGAATAAAGCTCTTGATTTGTTTCAGAATGTTATATCATAGAAAGATAATAGAGATATCTCCCTTATTCCTAGTAAAGAATAAATTGGGTTTTTTGTCTTTGATATGGAACCAGATAAATCTCTGGGACTGGATGGTTTTTTGACATTTTCCTTCCAACATTTTTGGGAAGTGGTCAAGAAAGAGGTGGTGGAAATGGTTCAAGACTTCTTCAAATCAGGGCACCTCCTCAAATAGATCAATAATAACTTTCTGGTTATGATTCCTAAAGTGACTGTAGCTAAGGAAATAAACTATTATAGACCTATCAGATTATGCAACACTGGCTATAAATTTATCACCAAAACAATCTCCTACAAGCTCAGGAAGGTGCTTTCGAATTTCATATATCTCAATCATAGATCCTTTGTTTCTAGTAGAAATTTTTTTGATAGCATCGTCATGATTCAAGAAGCCATCCACTCAATGGAGAATTATGGTAGATCATCTATGCTTGTCAAGTTAGATATGCACAAATCTTATGATAGGGTTTCATGTCCCTTCCTTTGAGCTATCACAGTCAAGATGGGTTATGCGACCTCTTCATCAATATGGTTATGAATTACATATCCACTACTAGCTTCTCTGTTATTTTTCAATGGAAATATTGAAGGTTTCTTCCAAGCAGTTCATGGATTGAGGCAAGATGATCCCGTCTCCCCTTTTGTATATATCATTATTTTTGAAACCTTGAGTAGGTTATCGAATCAAGATTTATCCCAAAACCTTATTCAAGGATAAAAATTTCTAATGGCTTACCTCTTATTTTTCTTAATCCATTTGTGGATGTTAACTATAGGAAGGTCTTGAAGGACTATGAGATGGTCTCTGGGTAGTTGGTTAATTTTTAAAAACTTGTGGTCTTTTTCATAAATTGGAGCGTCAGTTTTAGATTAGATTAGCTCGCATTCTTGGGTGCAAAATTAAAACCTTTCCAGATTCCTACTTGGGAATGGCTCTCATCCATAAGAAACTAGATCCTTATTTTTGGAAAAATTTGATAGAAAGGGTTAATAGAAATCTAACCACATGGAAAGGGGATCTTATTACCCAGGATGGTAAGATTCAATTCATTCAAATCTCTGTTCAAGGAATCCCTATTTATATAATGTCTCTCTTCAAACTACCTGCAGAAATTATTGATGCTCTAGAAAGGATCGAGAAAAGGTTCCTATGGGATGGAGTAGAGGAAAATTTTAAATATCCCCTGGTGGCTTGGGATTTAAAGTTACTAGACCAAAAAAATTTCGGGGCCTGGGTCAGAATAATATCAAATTAATGAATGAATCCTTGATAGCTAAAATTGGTTGGAGGTTAACCAAAGAGGAAGAAATTTGGGTGGAAATTATCAGAAAGAAATATCTTAGGAATATATGCATAATGGTTATCCTTGAGGACTTGGGGAAGCAATTGGAGAATGTTTTTGACACCATGAGTGAAAAAGGAGAAGTGTAACATCTTTGACATGGTTGTTACTATGATGACTTCTAATCTTGACATTACAAATGTTAATAGGTGATTTGTCTTCGGAACGAGTACTCTTATGATTTTTGGAAATCATGTTTGCAATGGATAATTCATTATTTGTTGAAAAGGATCATTTTGGTTGTGATTTCTACTTACTTGAAAATAAGTACATTCATCTCTTTGTACAACTTAAATTCACTTTTTAAAAGGTGATGAACTTGTATTGTGTAGACTTATTTTATCTTGTTTAAACAGCAAAACCTTGGATCAATTCCATTGATCCAAGGTATACCTCAGTTATTCTTACTTGCTCACCTTGTTTTCTTGACATTTAGAAATGGAAGGTGAAGCAAGACTGGAAATTGTTTTGTTTGCAATTATGAAGAATTCTTCTTAGGGATCCTTGATTGGAAACAGGCTTTAGGGTGATAGGCTTGGGCCTTCTTGTTAAATATTTAAACTTTGTATAGCATATAAGGATCATAGACCTAATAGTAAATTACTAAGGTGAATACCTTAACCTAATTTGGAATGTTCTATCTGAGGTTTGTACTATAACCTAAGGTAAATAAGATCTACCTAGGAACTAAGGTTGATTTCTAACCTAATAAAAATCTAACCTAAACTATTACTAACCTAAGGAGGTACCTATGGACTACTTGGCAATTGATAAGGTCGGTGGCATCACTTTTCAAGGCATTAATGGGAATTGATTTTGGTTTTTAATGACTTTGGACTACCAATTTTGGTGGAGGAATTGGGAGTTTAGTGGATGCCAAGTTGGCTTCACCACTAAATATAAATTGCATACAAAATTTGAATTAAAGTTTTGCCAAACTTGGATGATGGTGGCGTGGAGAAATAGGAGGGAAATTGATTATCCTTTCCATTAATTGATCTCAATTATGGCAAAGAAACTGCCTAGAAAAAATGCATGGCAGATTTTGGAAAGGTGTTTTGATATTTAATTCATTACAATTTTTGCTCTGTATGGGGTTTTCGGTTCTTCAAACCAGTAGTTCTATTTTTTATTTATCTGTATTCTTGGCATTCTTGAACTATTTTTGGACTTTTTGGAAGTATAAGAAAAAGTGGAAATATTGGGGTGGTTGATGTTACTTGGAAAAGAAGATACTGTTGAGGCTTCGCTGGGAAATTGTCTATAAATTGAGAAGAAGCTCTATCATGAATGATACGATCTACCCATTAAGTTGTTCTAATTTTTCCTAAATTTCTTCATTAAGGGAACTCTGCTCTTGGGGAACAAATGAGTTTTTATGTGTTGTTTGAACTTTCTTTTGAAAATTATTTTATCTGTATGGATTCAATGATATGGTAGAAATACATTGTGGGTTTGTTTCCTTTGTTGGAAAAATGAATGAATCATGCTTAAACCTTTGTTTGGACTTGAGATGTTGTCAAATCTTAAGAACTCCTGTTGGACTGTACTGAAATTGGATACTATGATTTAGTGCTATGTTATAAATATGTTTTGGGTTTTGTTTCTTGATTTGAAAAAGGTAGGAAACATGTTTAACTTTTTTTGAACTTGAGATCATGTTGAATATTGTGTACGTCTGCTGAAATGTGCTAAAACTGATAGTAACTTGTCTGATATTGGGTTGAACAAATCTCCTCAAATGCAATCTATTTGTTTAGCATGGTTGATAGTTTATCCTACAGGTGTGATTTGTGGAATGGTTTATTAAATTTAGTTTCATCTTTTTTGATGTGAGGTAGAGTGTTTTAAGATTCATCTTATTGATTCATCTTATTAGAATTAACTAGTTCTTTTTACTTAAGTAAGATATACATTTGATATTATAGGAACATGGTAACTTAGGTTGAATTGTTGAATAACTCAACAATATTTATCTTAAAGGAAATAGACTATAGCATTTTGGCTTAGGAATTCTTATTGTGAGCTCATATTCAAGAATTATACTTGCAGTCATGTTGTTGTTTCATTTGTTTCTCCTTGTGGTTGAATCTAGGTTGGGTTCATTCTTCCTGACCCAGTAGTTTGTTCCTTGATTATTGAGAAGTTACCTGCTTCTGAGGTTACTTGAATGGAAGCTTTTACTATTAATTATTTCTCTCACCTTTTTTGTTTCCCCATCAATGGATGGGTAAGCTTTGTGTGTCATCTCTTTCAAAATAAAATCATGGCTGAAAAAGGGTAAATTACTTAAGCGTTGCTCTATCTCTTCCTTTTTTGGGAAATTGGAGTAACTTCTGGAACCAATGCTATTAATTTTTTGAATGGATATCATATTCAATTGTTGGTTTTCATGCTATTATTGATTGTAAGATTAGGAAAAACCATTTCCCATTTGTAGCTTTTGTGCTACAGTTATTGTTATTGATTGTAAGTAGGAAGGCATCATTTTTGGTTTATGGCTTTCATGTTATAGTTTTTGTTATCAATTGTAATATTGAATAATTCGTTGTGTTTCAATGGTTGTTAGGAGTTAATTGTGTTCTTGGTCTTGAGAAATTAAATTTTTTTCGGTTCTTTTTCATCCTTAGGCAAGAGTACCATTATTTAAGGATTTAGTATTTAAACCGCATCCTTATCATTATTTGATATTGTTACCTCTTACTCCTCTGAGATTTGAATTATAGGTAAACTTACCCCTTGGCTATTATTTTTGTTCTCTTCTATATCTATAGGAAATAGTTCCTTGGAGTTGGGAGTTAAAGTATTTGTAAAAATGTTTCCCCCTTTGAATTCTGAAAGGAAGTTCTATGTTATTCTTTGTTTTCTCTGTTTTTTGAATAGCTATCTAACCGAGCCTGATCTAAACTCTATCGGGTTTTAAAGTAGAAAACAATGCAGATCAGAATTTTTTATAATAGTCCTTTCTTTAATTTAAAATGATCAACTCCCTTCTCTTTTTCCTTTCATTCTTCACATGTATCATTCCTGGGGAAGGAGCTGATCTGTTTGGCTTATTGTATGTTGAAGGATTTACAGGGTCTGTAGTAGATTGATAAATTTTTTATTTCTTCTCTTTGATTGTTACATTGGTAATGATTTAATTGTTGTGATGTGTGATTAGTTCTAAGTTCATGTCAATTAAATTCATCCTTTGTCAAATTTGTTGACGTTGATCCTAAAAACACTTAGGCTAGAGTTTGAATCTGAACTTGGACATAGTTTCTTAAATAAGAAAATCTTACTATAAGTTGTTGTTGGTTTATCCTAAATTTTATCACAAAGTTTAATTGAGCTGGGAATTTAAATATTTTAGGATGAAGTAAGTTAATGTTGAGTTAAATGAATTATTTTTCCATCTAAAGTAGTCTTATTCCTATGAGATATTAGAGTTAGTATCTTCTTTGGTTAGATGGAATTAATTAAGAGATGAATCATAAATATATATAAATGAAATGTAATTAGTGACCTTGTTGGAATATTATTTATCTAAAATAATTCTTCTATGAAATCATTAGTTGAAAGTTGAAGCTAATTATATATTGATCTTTTCTTAACGAGGATATATATTATCACTTTCTCTCTCTCTCTCTCTCTCTCATGACTATTATTTCTTATGATGTGTCTTTATGTAATGCTTTAAATGTTTCATAAAATCATATTTCTTTTTATGAAACAGTTAGTTAAAAACACATCATTTTAATGCTTAATGTTTATCATGATTAGTTCAATGAACTGACCCGTGCTAGCAATTTTTACAGATGTACTTTGTAAGTGGTAAAAGGAGACAAGATTTTTTATGATGTTACTTTTGTTTACCAAAGAGTCTGAATATTTTATGATGAAATATGATTCATTGTTGATAAGTATTTGTGGAAAGGAAAGTTGTATTCATAATTGAGCTTATTGATATTGTTTGACACTAAATATGTCTGAAGTGTTTGAACTTGTAATGTATGAATTCCACTTTGATGAATGGATTAGATTGTGGGTTTATCTGTATTTGAAGTGTCATACTTTTGGTATATTCTATGAATGGCAATGATAAGCTTCTCTATTCTTTAAATAAATATACATGTAATAAACCCTCTCGGGTTGATTTAAGATGAAATAGAGGATAAAGGTACTAGATGTAATATCCTCTTATTAATACAACTTATTATGTTGGCATACATGTTTGTTTATTCAATTATATCACTATGGTTTTTCTAAAATGATTTTAATAGGTAAATGGAATATTGATGAAAACTTGTAAAATGTCATGAGGTTCCAAATGAACCCTAACTCTTAATAAGTAAAAGGAAGACAACTATTTTGTTATGATAATCAGTTTTTTCTAGAATCCTTTCAAATTAAAACCTATTGTCATATTGGAAAGAGGAAGATGTAATTCCTCTTGATTAACTCCTTAATATAAATTAAACAATGAAAGGAATATTAACAAATGGAAATTATATATATAATAAGATATATATATATATATATATATAATATATATATATATATATATAATAGTAGAATTCATTTCAATGAAGTCTATTATAAAAGAATCTGATTTAGAACTTAAACAAGCTAAAACTTGGATAAGTTAAATAAGTGAACCACACTATTAGTATGTTGATTTTGTTGGTAAAATTGAATCTTAAATTAGGAAGTTAATGAATGAAAATCACATCTTTAATGTATCTGCATAGCAATTACAATTCATTTATTTCTTGCAACCCTAATGGTTAATGAAAGTAAGGATTTGACAAGGCTACTATAATTAGACTTTGATTAAGTAAAATAATTAAGTAATTAACTTCTTTCCTGGGTATGTACATCCAGATGGGATGACTCAGCCAGATTTTGGCACATGCCAACTGTAGCACCATACCTTCGTGAAGGCTTGGGTCTTCATGAGGATACTATGTTGTAGTTGACATGTTGCAACACCCTTCAGAGTTGAATCATCTAGATCTACATAAACTTGGACTTGATCTTAGTTACACACTAGGTTAGGTTGGAAGCATGATCTAGTGTCAGGGGAAACTCACGATGACTTAGGATAACTAGACACACTCAATCGAATTAGGTATATTGATTATGTATATGTACCTTTAGTCACCGTGAGTAGTCTTCTACACTAAATTATAATTCTAACCTTGGTTAGGGTTAAACCTTAAACAATTGGATTGAAAGGAGTCAGTGAAGACTATTTTAGATAACAAATGAAGTGGGGTGAAGGACGTATTCCATTTGATGAGTATGATGTCTAGGAATATTAACATGAACAGTATGTTGAAAATATTTGGCCAAAGTATCACAAGCTTTTGGTTGCATTGTCCTATGTCACCTAGATTTAAGAAGCAAGATTTTAGATAAGTATTGGTAACAAGTATTCAGATAGGGCTCTTAAAAAGAACACTTAATACCCTGAAAAGGGTATGAAAACCAAGTAGACCTATTATATAATTTAATGAGTTAACATGAGACATCGGTGTTTCACCGAGTCATGAAATGAGAGATTCATGTTTCACCAAGTCATTACAGCTACATATGGTTATCTATTATGAGATTTATTGGCATGGAATGTGTGTTCTAAATTATGATTATTTAGAATAGATAATATTATTTTAAAAAATTCCCATGTTTCTAAATTCTTAAAATGGGAATGTTACAAGAAGAGATGAGTTTTGAGGAAGTGAGCGCCCTGGTGGGTGACCTATGTCAGCAAGCTTAGAATGAGGTTGACACTTGGGGGAGGTTAGAGGAAGAAATAGGAAAGGATTTCCCTCTCCTCCTCCAGCAATAAACAAGTTCCCCATTTTTTCATTCTTTCTCCCAATTGTTCATTCCCTTATTCTTTCTTCTTATCCATTGTAGAGCCCACCATTCTTTATTATATTGAAGAGTGTTTTCAAGGAAAGATTACAGGTGTAGTGTGGGGTGATGTTGGACCCCAAAATATTAGCCAAATATAAGAAGGTGCGTGGCATGCGGGACCTGTTTGAAGAAGGGTGTACAGGGTTGAAGGTGAGTAGGGAAGGGTTATAGCAGGGTTTCGTAGGACACACGACACGTGCACGCAAGGAAATATTGGTTTTGGGCTTAGCCATATTTGGCATCTCAGGAAGCACACAAGAAAAGAGTGACCCTTATAGCATGTAGAGTGGATAAGATGCCAACCCGATGACTATAGGATCAAAAAGGGAATATTCCATGCATGTGATGGAAGGTTCCAAAAAAGCATCATTACACAGAGTGGAGAGCTCGGATCAAAGGAGGCATGCTCCATTGGAGGATCACTTGGACACTTGGCAGTTGATCTTCTACATCATAAGGAATGGTGGTGGAGGTAGGAAATCTATATATTAAAATGTGCGGATGGTAGAAAAGAGAGAATCTATGGGTATGTGCACTAACACAAGATAGAGAGTGATTAGTGTGGTAAACTAGTGGAAGAGAGGAGAAGCTCTATAGTAATAAAATGAATAATTCTATGGGCTAGGATTAGAGAAAGTATAGGAGTGATGACACACTTAGAGGATGGGTCTGCATTCTTCTTCATAATATAATGAATATATTGTATCTCTGATGCATGAATTAGCTCTACAGTATTATATGAGTGTTTTTTAAGACTCCAAGGGATGTAATGTGGATTATTAAACATGTTAATATTAATGGAAGGATCTATTTTAAGGAATATATGTGTTCATGAGTATAATACTTATGCATTTCCTTTGTGTATGAATCATTTCGATATGTTCTTGTTATTTCTCTTTTCTGGATGCAATGAGATGAAAACTCATCCTAGGTTCTCAGGATAATACATGGTTCTTTTCTATTCACTTACACTTGAATACCTATCATAAGATAGTGCATTCTCAAAAGAATCACATAAAGGAGAAACTTAGTGCCCGTGCATACCTCAAGTGAGAGCCCAGCACCCGCTGGGTGATAGGTCAGTGCACATGGGATTAGACTATTGGTCTAAGGGTATAAAAATGACTACATCTTGGTTCTATTACTGATACCTATTTTCAAATTTATTGTGAGAAATGACATCCATCTTCATCCATGTGATGTTTGATGGTAGATTGTATGACCTTGGACAGTGTTTAAATATGGTTTAAGAGCACAGACGATGATTTTTCTCAAAGATTCAGCACTAGACATGAGTTCGATGTGTAAATATGGGTAGAAGAGAACCTATACCATGAGTTGTATGAGACATTCTTCTATCATTTTCTAGTAGAACTATATGACTATCTTTTAGAATATGCATCCAGATCAAGTTGGTACTACAGATCATGTGTATGGTCCCAAGATGACTATAAGATGCTATAGGATGCATATCTGACTTGGATGCATGATGTTGGTCACTGGTGGAAAAGAGTGTTGATCATTTATACTCTAGACTATGTCATTTCTACATATTCTTGCCTAGAAGTTGTCGAGTTTGAGTTTCTAAGGGATCCCAAAGGCATTCCTTTTCTACATATTCCTTTGGCTATGAAGATATTGGTTATTACCTTAAGTTTAGAGGAATTTCCCATGGCTGGCTAAGCTTCTTTGAGTGTTAGGAGGGGAAGATAGGGTAGAGGAATACGGTGGACATTTTGGTTGAAAAGGAAAGGGAGGAGAGATGACTCAAGTATAGTGAATCTCGTGAAAGGGAGATGACTAGACAACATGAGGTTACAAGTTTGATGGATGTATGGAGGAAGATGTTACAGTAAGGAGTTGAGGTTCACGAAAGGAACATGGAACCTAAGCAGTCTATGTTATCCCATCTTGACAAACACAAGAGAGAATCCCCTTCCACTTCTAATGAGAGTTTGTAGCATGGAGAAAGGATAGCCATTGACGCACATTTGAACCCACTTGGCAACCAACCTCTGGCGCTTGGTTTTCCAGATCAAGAATGATGTATTTTTAACCCAGTTGGCATCAGTGGGAGTAACTGATTTATGCCTAGGAGATATAATTTCTCATTTGGAACATCCATGGCTACGTAGACCATTTCAGTATTTGGAGGAATTTTTTGACAAGGTGCAATTATGTAAGGTTTGGGTATCACATCTGGGAGTGGCAAAGGACACATAAATGGTATTGGGAAAATATCACAAACCATCAGTGCGTAGTTTAGTGGGACATGGGGAACACTTGGTGCGACCACTTCAGGCCCTTTTTTTACTATAGGAGGTGAATCTGGTGGGTCAGGAAGAATAGGAATTGGTAGATCTAGTGGATCTGGTGGAGGAGGAAACACCAGAGGAAACCAAGGATTTGGATCAAGAGGACAAGGGCCTCAACAACCTACACAAGTATTCTTTGAGATGTATTTGCACTTACTAGACTATAGGGGTATTAAGGATGCTGCAGAGCATGTGTACAAGTGTAAACTACTATGGTGTGTGAAAGGGATCACTACACCAGAGTGGAAGGAAAGTTAGTTTGTAATGATGTTACATGGGTGCATGCATAGTTTTTATAGGAAATATGACCCCCATCAAATGGTGGTAGACAACACCACATTGAATAATGCCTTTCTATCAGAGTTCCATAACCATGAATTTTAATAGAAGAGTATTATTGCTTTGAAGGAGATCTAGTAGGGAATGGCAGAGATTGTGTGGGATTATGACACGTGTTTCAAGACTCTATTGTCTAAACTATCCTATGACATTCATCCTCCTCAACATGCTAAATAGTTTTTTAGAGGATTGATAACACCATTTATAAGGGATCTTTTACACAAAACTTTCACAGACCCGCACAAGGCATTGAAAGCTTCCTTGCATGCTGAAGCTTTCAGGAGCATTGATGCTGGTGTTAGTGCTTTTATGGAGGCTCAAATGGTTTTAATGGCCAATAATTTGGATAATTTTTCTACAAATCAGTGCATGAGGTTCGTAGTGGGATTTGGTGTATAGACTTATTGTCGTGTAAATGTGTAACAAGGAAATTGACAATTTCCAAGCACGACAACAATACCCCAGTGTTAATTTTTTCAAGTCCCATCATTCCAAGACACCCCGAGTCTATCCAATTAGTCCAAATGACCTCATGAATAATTTAATATCATTCCCTTAGGTGATTTAGGTAATTCTATTCATTACCCCTATGTGATTTTAGGGAGTTCTGAAAATATACTATCTTTTGGCATTATTGGGAAGGGTTATCGCTAGCCTTCCCAGGATTGGAATTAACTCCCTGGAGCAGAACGAAAGGTAAAAATTAAACATGGAGATGAAATTAAGACCTTAAAACAAAATATAAATTATTTTTGAAGGTTTGGGGAAGTTTTTCAAGACTTGGAGCAGTCTGAGTAAAAAACAGGATTCACAAGCCTAGGCGGTACACATGCCTAAAAAAATGTTGGGCTTCAGAAGAATATTACAGGAACTCTGGATGGAGTTAGGAGAAAATAAATAAATCTACAAAAATAATATTCCAAGACCTAAATTATTGTTAAATTATATTTTTCACAATGCTTTGGCGCATCAGGTCTGCAAGCAGTTTTTCTCAAGCACAGGTGGAGTAAAAAATCAAAAATCTGATTTTTTAGGAATCAAATGGAATAATCAAGAAATTATAGCCACACCATTGGATTAAAAAGGAAATTTATAGTTAGTATCATATAAATTTTTTCCAGAAAAGTCTATCAGGAGCTCAAGTTATCATTGTTACAAGTTTAGGACTTAGCCAAATTTTTGGGAGGACATGTGTCAGCACCATGAGCCTAGCGGGATTTTGTGTCCCTCACGTCCCCCAATGTCAGAGACACCAACATTGGAAAAATATTCCAATCCCCATTGAATCCCTCTCAGCCCTCATTTTACCTCTGGGACCCTCATGTGACCTCCAGACTTGACAGTTCAGCCCCCAGGTGCTTTTTTGAAGCATTCATCCCCTACCGTCGGATCGGGCGCCACGTGTCAGCTCTAGGACCACCATGGAATTTTATGTCCCTTATTCACTTGAGGTGGGGGACATCAAACCTTTAAAAATTCTCTGAGCCCCTTTGGGGAGTCTTTTGGACACCCACGTGACCGCAGTTCAGCCCCCAGGTGCTTATTTGGAACGTGCATTCACTATCATCGGATCGAGCGCCACGTGTCATGTTCTTGACCACAGTGGAATTTTATGTACCTTATGCACCTAAGGTGGGGGACATAAGACCTTGAAAAATGCATCCAGCCCCCATAGGGAGTCATTTGGACACCCATGTGACCTCTTGTTCAGCTCATAATGCTTTAAATCAACTTTTCCTCCTTCATTCCCTGTCGTTGGATCTAGTGCCACATGTCGCTGTCTTGCTCGTTGTGGAAATTTATGTCCCTCACATCCCTAAGATTAGGGAAATAAATCATGGAAAAATTTTCCCAAGCCCTACCTGTGCATATCTTTTTGAAATTTTTCTAAGTGCCTCTTTTTTCGCTTCTAACTTCTAACAGTCGTATGTGCACTTCATTCCTCCATACTTCCTCTGTAACTTTCTTCTAGAACTCCACCATTTCAAGAACTCAAACCAGAACTACTAAATATTCACTCCCCTCCCACTCCATGAAATCATGCAGGTATCAGAAGGAATCCTCATCAAACACAGAAGGAGAAAACAAAGAAAACTCCATAACCATGAAATGAGAAGTTGAAGAAATCTCCCAAATGGATGCATGAAACAAAAATATATATTTTTCTTATAATTAATCTACCCAAGGCCATCAAGAATACACCTTCAAACTCTCCCCATGTGCGAAAAAGCATCCACAACAAAGAAATCTCCTTTCCGGCTCAATGAAGAAAGAAGTGGGATTTCTCATCAAACTGGTTGTCGAATCAAAGTAAGATTACACGTGAAACACTAGAAGATAAAACCCACATCAGAAATACAATTTTCTTCAAAAACAGAGGAGAAAACTAGACCTGCAATTTTGAGGTCCATTAATGGCTGCCATACCTAGGAACACTACCAGGTCCGAAAATAAAAAATTTAAAAATCTCCTAGATTATTAAGTGGGAAGGCCCGAAATTTTAGAGGGATGATATTGGGCAAAAATCCATATCAAAAAACTTTTTTCCATATCAATCCAACTCCCAGAGGCCAAATTTATAAAAATAGTAGGTCTACTACATAGGAACTACTATTTTGGGAAAGTCATCAACAAAAGAAACTGCGAAGGAGATGAAGACATTGGAAGTGCACTACGGCTGAGAATTCACCAGAATGGAAATTTTTGGCACTTTCTAAAAATAGTAAGAGGGCCCTTGAGCACCTGCTAAAAATAGAAATTTGACCCAAAGGAGTGAGGAATGCAGGGAAAAAGGGGAATCAAGGTCACAACAGTCAGCAAAGGATCGAGGGTGTTGTTTTTTTTACACTTACTAAAAATATTAAGTTACACTCAAAGATAATTTTTGGCACAAAGGGATGTACAAGGATAATCATTTAGGGGGACATCATTGTTAAGGAGCATCCTAATCATTTTTAACAGGGAATTCAAGGTCCACCTTAGTTCATTCAACTTAGTGAGTGTTCATGAGATAATTTGGAGGAGTTTCTCAGTGTGCAAGGAGTTTGAAGATTCAGAGTTTCACTGCATTTGGAACTTTCCATCAACAAGGATCAACAAACTTCATCAGGTGACATATCCTCTTCTTCTTCTCTCTCTCTTTCTCTCTCCTCTTCCTAAACTTTCTCTCACTTTCAAATGTTCTAATTCTTCATTGGATTTTACACTTTTTGATATTCCTTTAAGTCACTCAAAAGTGACTTTAGAAACATAATGTAAATTAAGTCACCTTGCTATTATAAAAGGGACTTAAATATTTAAAGTGGAATATGAACAGTCTTAAGTCATATTAAGGCATATGGAGGGTCATGAGGAAGATGATAAGTCACTTGTCATTCTAAAAATTGTAACACCATTCCCATTGCAAAGGGTTGGAAATTGATCTTGTAGACTCAAGAGTGCATTGCACCTAGAGAAAGCAAAGGAGATAGCCATTTTCTTCTACTCTCCTCCCCTCTTAAATTTCTTCCATTCCCATATTATGTACAACTTTGATTTGAGCAATCAATATAAGAAGAAGGAGTTTCTAGCTTTCTTTGACTAAGGGGTTTCTTGATACTTGGTGATCAATAAATTCTATTTGGTCTTGTTGTTATTCGTAGAGTTGTTTCTTCCCATAAATGCATGTGTTGAAGTTTCTAACTAGTGTCTGTGTAGGAATCTGATTTTCTACCTACAACATTAGTTCTCCTACCTCTTTTCTCACTCCCCTTTCCCACTCTACAGATGAAGAATTCCCTAACAAGAGTTTGCTAGCTTTTCTGCAAGGTCAGTGGAGTGCCCTTGTTAGATCCCCGGTCGAAAGACCACCACATAAATCCAGACTTTCTCTCGCATGCACATACGGTAGCTACACCGATTAAGTAGAGGGACTTAGATTCCTAGAGCATTGCCAAGAAATCCACAAGTTTTTCCACCAAACAAATTTTCCCGCCAACAAGACTATGAAGTGGAGGGACATGCAAAGGATAGTTTCCCTTTTAATTTGGTACACACTATGGTGGTAGATTATGATATTTTCCATGGGGATCATGGTGCAAGTAGGTGCCCTATACTATAACATGTAATCCGTAATAATGTTTCTTACTATTGTAATATTTGTGCCTCTATGACCCATGATACCAAGAATTACAGACTAATTAATCATATCTATGATGTTATTGATGTGGGTGTTCACTAAAATAGCCTTACAAGTAGTTCCAAGGATGATGAACATCATTATAAAGGGAAAGAAGATAGAGGAGCATGTGGAAAAGGTTTTTGTGGAGGATTTCGTGACCACAATAACTTCAGTGGAGGAAAAAGTGAGTTCCTACAAGGAACCTATTATAACTGTGGATCTACAGAGCATTAAAAATGTGAGTGTCCTATTCTATTACAATGCTCTTGGTGCGGAAATAAACATAAGTACAAAGAGTTTTCAGAGCTTTATGAGCATATGAACCAGCAACACTGGAAAGACAAAGGCACTAGGATGGTGAGCATTAAGAAGGATGATTCAAAATGGATGTCATGAGTGGCGCTTGAGTTAGGGATAGAACCTATACTAGTGAAAATGTAAGTAGAGGCCATGCGCGCCAAAGAGATGCCAAGACAAAGGACACTAGTTTCAAGAGAGGAAGTGGTACATGGAAAGTATCCATACCCTACTCCTCAAAAGGAGGTGTATTAAAATACTATGGACGTGATTCAGAGTTTGCAAGTGGAGATCGAATGTCTAAAGGAGAAATAAAAGTATTTAGAGTAAAGGAAGAATACCAAGTCTCCAAAGGGTGACTTAGATGTAGTCAAGGAGGTATGTAGGATGTTAAGGAAAGAGAATATTATTCCATTGCTAGGAGAATGGCTAAGGGAGAAGGTATCATGCACCCAAACAGAGCACAAAAGGTAGGTTTTGCATGAAAACCTTCCTCCTCATAACCTTGACTATGATAAGGAGATTACTTTGAATGTGGTTGTTGATGGATGGCTTCTAAGTAATATTCTCATTGAAACTAGAACAAAGGTCAATGTTCTTACCTTAGATGCATGACATCCAATGGGAAGACCCGCACTACAGCCATCTTCGAATGTGTTGTATATGGTAAATAAAACTAAGGCAATGCCCATTGGAGTTCTGAAGGATGAGGTTATCACCATTCATGGGGAAAAGTTCACTAGAGAATTTGAAGTCTTGGCGCTCACTGAGGCAGACAACTTTCTAGCATTGATTGGGTGCCCTTAGTGTTACAAGAATAATGTTGACCTATGGTTTAACAAAGGGTTTATCAGCTTTGAGAAAAAGGAAGAAAGAGTGATCGTCCCTTTAACAAATAGGAATTCAGCACCCTATAATAAGCCCTTAGGAGAATAAGTTCTTGAAAAAATCTATGTGTGCTCCATCAAAGATCCAGAGATAATTCATCCGACAGAGGGAGTTATCCAATTTGAAGATGCTCATTCCTTGAGTGATATCACTAGCATGGCATGTGAAAATTGAGCACATGGGACTTATGAGTTTATTAGGTGATAGTTGAGAGGATTTGTAACAAGGGTAACAAAGCTGCACTCAGTCAAGTTCCTAGGAGGGAAGAATTTGCCAAGTTATTCTGAAGGAGCATACTCTAAAATTTTCTTGTGAGAAATAGATGCTCAGTGGAAGGATGAGGACAAGAGAAGGGGAATTCACAATTATAACCTACTCAGAACCATAGTGCACTGGTGGGCTACACATTGGGAGAGCCTCCTAGAATGGTGCGAGGTAAGAATCACATTCTCTGTAAGGTTCTCTAGAAGCAATGCGCCAACTATCATACAAGAATACCATGATAAAGATACCTCCTCACTTCATATCCAAGCATGTGAGAATGCCTAGATGGGAAGCACAGAAGATTTACCACCTTCATTATGGGTTCATAAGTTTTATTCCACCATACAAGGCTATGCACACGCATAGTATATTCATTTAGAGATGCATCGTCAAATAGGTAATTGGCATGAGTTAATGGTTAATCTCATTCAATATTTTGAGTATAGGAGTACCAATCCATCAGTATATAAGGTGTTGCAAGTAATCAAGTGCCTTACAATGGGGGATAGTGCTATGGCAGAGGATAGTTAACTGGAGTTGTTGGGTGAGCATGATTTGGGGACACGTGTCAATGAATAATAATAAGAGGAAGTATAGATTGAGTGCGCATGCATGGAAAAAGAAAAAGGAAAAATGGTCTTTGTAGTAGATAGAGAAGAAATGGAAAATTTGGATGTTAGCCATTATAAAGGTATGTGCAAAGTCATAAACAATGCTAATGAGTGATCATGCACCTACCATGATCCCTTGAAAAAAAAGAAGGTTAACATTGGGATGGAGACAAAACCTAAGGAAGTTATCATTGGGGACTATTGGTTGGAAAAATAATTTAACCTTCTTTATTTTCAAGGGCTCATGGTAACTTCTTTTTCCAACCAATAGTCCCCAATGATAATCTATCAAGGATTAACTTAGGGGAGGACACACAAACAATTGAGGATAATGTGCTAGATGTGCAACTATTTAGGTTACAGTGCACGCCCTTAGACATGGATGATATCATATTGTTCTTAAAAAAATGTGTGGCATCGGAAGGGGTGAAGGATCTGGAGAGAAAGCAATTAGCTATATGCATCACACCCTACATGTTGATTAGTGGAGAATTGTATAACTTAGGTTGTGATGAGGTTCTACACCGATGTGTATTGGAACACGAGCACATGGAAATTATGGGGGAAGTGCATGGTGGTATTTTAGGAGAACACTATGTAGGAAATGCTACCGCGTGGAATATTTTACTAGTAGGGATTTGGTGGGAAACCATCTACAAAGATTGTATTGATTTTTGCAAGGCCTGTGACCATTTCCAGCACCTTGGAAAACTTGGAAAGAGGGATGAAATTACCTTGTGACCAATAGCCAACACTGAACCATTTGAAAAATGAGCAATCAACTTTATAGGGATGATTTCGCCAGTTTTACGAAGGACTAGTTTTCGGTATATCATTACTTGCACTGATTAATTGACACAATGGGCAAAGTCAATGCCTACATATGATTTCACCACAACGATAGCTACTAGATTCTTATGAGAGAACATAATCAATAGATATGGTTGTCCTTTAATCTTAACAAGTGATAGAGGTACACACTTTCTCAATGAAATGGTCAAGATTCTATTAGCATAATTTATGGTGGCCCATCACAAGACTACCCCCTATCACCCTCAAGAAAATGGAACTCCTAAGGTATTTAACAAAATACTAAGTCATACGTTGACTAAGATATGTGACGTTGGAAAAAAAGATAGATATGACAAAGTATTAGCCATTCTATGGGTATACAGGATAACATACAAGAGGTTGAACAAGGCCACACCATTTCAATTGGTGTTTGTCATGGAGGTTGTTTTTATAGCTGAATTCATGTTACCATCATTGCATATAACGCGTGTAGGAGGGTTATCTAATGAGAAAGCGTTGGAAGAAAGGATTGAGAAGTTAATGCAGTTAGACAAAAGGTGATCATTTTCTAGATGGAGTCAGAAGATAGAAAAAGTAATACTAAAGGCATGACATGATCATCATATCAAGAATAAGAAGCTTGAGGTTGGGTAGATGGTGTTGTATGATTCTAAGTATCTGCACCATCCTAGGAAATTTAAAGTCCATTGGTTGGGAGCCTACACCATCTCATACATTCTTGATTCAGGTGTTTATCAGTTAGAATCACTAGATGGGACGAAATTACCAGGTCATTTCAATGGGAGTAGGTTGAAGTCCTATTATAAATAAGTCTTCATGGTGTTTTTAATAATTCAATGTTGTCAGTTAGCTTAGAATTTCCCTTTATTCTTTTCTTTCTTGTGTTCCCCTTTCTCATTGTTTGTTTCCTTCATTTTGTGCCTTGTACACTAGTTACCACATTATTTTCCCAAGGTTGCATATGTGTAGAGGACCATGCATCTATTTTAGTGTGGGGTGGAGTAATGCAAAGCAAGGTATAGGCCTGCAATACAAGTTGAGTGGCCCAGTAGAAGGAAGTGTGTAAGGTTACGAAAGTGCATGAGGAAATGGTGGATAATGAATTATGGTGTCAATAAAGTTGTGAAAAGGACCATGTACAAAGGATGAAGAGCATAGGAAAAACATGAGGTAGGTATGGAAAAATATCAGGTAAAGGACATAAGAATTTCCTTTGGCATTATAGACGTGCACATAAGATTCTTTCATTATATTGGATTTTTGCACAGGTTTGGGTGCATGGATAAGGGAACTTAAATTCATCTTAGTGGAAAAATATGCATTTAATGTTAAAGTACGTTAGTAGGTGGCATAGAATTTATTTCTGGAGGGAAGAAAAAACTATTAATACAAGGTCAGGAAAGTCATTATTCTATCTCAATATTACAAAGTTTAAGCACTCTTACAAACTAGGACATCTAGAGAGAAATTTTTGCAAAGGAAGAAGAATGTGAGGAATTTAAGTGTGTGATTAGAGTGGATCTATAAACCAGGAGGAAGGAGTACATGGGCATGAGAGAAGGTATTTTTTGGTGCATCATCTTGTGGAAGGGTTTCCTAGTTAGGGTTTGGTAGCTAAGGCATGAAGATAGAAGGATTTATTCATGGAGTTGAGATTTAGAGTTGAGTTTAGAGTGTAGCAGAGTAGTAGAGCAAAGTAAGGAGTCCATAGTTTATCCCAATAGTAATCATGGCACCCAAGAAAGAAAATGTGTCACCAAAGAAACTGAAGGGTAAGGGAAAAGGAAAAAAACTGTTACCATCGCGAGCTCCAATGAAGAATGGTACGTAGAAATGAAATACCTAGATGGAGTATTGCTAGGAAAGGAATGGGTATCACATCTAAGAAAAATGACTGTGAGTGATTATAACCATCACACGAGAACAATTGAGAAGGATATGGCATTATATTTGGTCTGAAAAGCTAATAAAAGGACACCAGATGGGATGCCCATATACAACGACGAGGTGAAGGAGAAATTAGAGAAGGAATGATTATTGTAACTATATGAGTTTAATTACTTTTGCAATCCTTAGCGCCTTTATCAATGGTTGATGTCTCACGTGCATGAGGATAAATTTTATTTTGTAGGACGCAAGATGCACATAACACCTCAGCTGATATCCAAGTGCATAGGTCTTATTTTTAAAGGAGAGAGTATAGATGATGATCTTAGTGACAAGGAGGCTATCAAAGAAACTGTAGTAGCATATGACTACAAGAAGGGTTCGTGATACTTTGACATCAAAGAGATACCAGACCCTATTATGAGGATGTTCACACACTTTGTGACAAAGCTCAATGATCAGCAATGATGGACATAAGTTAAAAAGGCATGGCTAAATGTATGCTAAAAGATATCAGAGGGAAGCATCTATAACTTGTTCACTTTCATCACAAACGATATCATAAGTAGCGCCAAGGAGGGAGAAAAAATATTATTTAGTAATGTCCTCATCACCATTGTCATTTTAGAAATTGGAGTGCTAGATGGGACAAAAATATTTGTTTGGGAGTATCCAGATGAGAATCCCTTACCCACAAAGAGATTTGAAAAATACACTTGTGAAACCATGACGGCTGCTCACAAGGCATGCCTAGAAAAATGGTATAAATGAATGTGTGACACATTCAAGGTAGAGTGGATGATCCCAGAGTAGTTTCCCATGCTCGTGGATGGAGAAGAATAATTTGTAGTGTACCAACATTTCTACATTGGTAGCTTTACTTTGAAAAATGGGACTAAAGGTCCATGGTGCAAGATGCCCTTCTCTGTCACCATGCAATACTTCTAGGTAGGGGTCAACAAGTTCAAAGAAGTAAAAATACTAAGGTTCAACCTTATTGAAGTGGACCAAGATCACCATGAGCTGAATATAAAGCTCATGTACCCTAAAAATTGCACATACATGGAGAAGTTTGTCTCCCACGAGGTTTAAATGATGAAACCAATAATGCTACCAATCATTGAAAGGCCTACAACAAGGATATATCTTCATAAAAGTCCAAAGTTTGATAAATGTGAATACCTTTTGAATGATGTCTCCATCCAAAAAGACCCCATAGGGAGAAATAAGGTTGCACCGAAGAAGAGAGAGAGAGAGAGAAGAGGGGTAGGAGAAGAAAGCATCAAGTGTGTAGACTACATAATCTATGGGCACGCCTGAAGAAGTTGTGAAGCCTAGCACTTATGCATGGAGAAATAAGTCTCCTACCAAGGAAAAGACCCCAGAAGAAGAGGCATCAGAGCATGAATATCACCTCACCCATGAAGATTCACCAACAAAGAGATCACGTGTAAAGGAGAAAGAAAGAGAAGAATCTTTTGTATTGGAATCTCCAGTAACAAAGAAGCAAAAGGTGAAAGATGAGGCAGACTCAGAAGAGATAGACAGTCTAGGTGCCTACATCAAAAAAATATATGATGATGATCCTAAAGGAGGTGAAGACCATCCATTCTGTGATATACATTATTCTGAGGAAAAAGGAGATGAGGAGAATAATGATGAGGAAGAAGTTGAGGCTCAAGGCAAGGGAGTGAGTGAAGAAGTAAGCACCAAGAACCAAAGAGAAAGTAGAGATAGCCACAAAGAAAGAAGTGGCAGGAATCATGAAGAATTTGGTAGAACAAGAGTTAGAGAGAAGTGCGAATGAGATTATAAAGGATATGGAAGAAGAGAGCATTGGGAAGGAGTATGACAGTATGGGTGGGGATCTCAAATTGGTAGTGAGCTTCCGAAAATCTATGCAGATAGGTGGGAAAGACATAGTAGTAGCGTAAGGGTAGGGAATGGGATACATTTATGATCCCAACAAGTTGCTACACATGTGCTTCCATAGCACCGTACCAACAAAGAAAATCCTAGCAATGCCATCATTTGATGAAGAAGGTGCATACCCACGGACAAGAAAGATGCTATCTTGGGAATTTGAGTCGCATGTGGATGAGCCATAATTTGAAGTAAGTTAGAGAGTGCTAATGAAGGTGCCAGAAACCAAAGGAATAAATCTATTGGTGAATTCTCAGCAGTTATCAGATGAATAGGTATGTAACACACTTAACAAGGTTTCACTCGAAATTGAGTCCAGACTGTTTGGGAGAAATGATAGAGTAAGATTCCTGGAGGAGGAACTAGAGAAGAAAAAGAAAGAGCTCATGGAGAAGAGGAAAGATATGAAGTAAGAGGAGTTGATCAGCACTTGGTTGAGGTGTGAGATAAAGGAAGAAATAGCTAAGGTGTATGAAATTTCAAATAAGATGGAGATGATTAGAGATGCAATTGTCCTGAAGCACCTCGATTTAACACTTCCTGATCATAAGTATGAATCATCCTTGTAATATCTAGAGGATTTGACTCACATTCTCACAATGGAGAGGTGATCATTTACTTTATAATCTACATAGGAGACCTAAGTGTGCCAATAAAAATAAAATAAGATGAAGGTTGTCAAGATTTTGAATTGATACATAAAACTTCTAGCAGAATTGAAGGTCATCGCATAAGTCACTGAAGCTACTTATGAAAACTACATGGATAGGGATAGAGTGACAAGTATCTTGGTTTGCACCCATGAAATGGAACTCAAGAAGTTCCAAGATAAAAATAAGTGGAATAGAGTAGAGAGAGACAAGATCATGGCCGAGGTGGAGAAGAAATCATAAGCAATAGAGACCCTGCAAGGCTCAATCAAAATCCAATTGAAGGAACTCTTCCCCCAGATCACTTGCAGGATGGATGCCCTTGAAGACATGGGGAAGCAATTGGAGATTTTTTTTGACACTATGAGTGCAAAAGGAGAAGAGCTGAGTTTTGAGGAAGTGAGCACCCTGGTGGGTGACCTCTGTCAACAAGCTCAAAACGAGGTTGACACTTAGGAAAAGTTAGAGGCATAAATAGGAAAGGATTTCCCTCTCCTCCTCCAGCAATACACAAGTTCCCCATTTTTTTCATTCTTTCTCCCAATTCTTTATTCATTTATTCTTTATTCCCAACCATTGTAGAGCCCGCCATTCTTTATTCTATTGAAGAGTGTTTCTGAGGATAGAGAACAAGCATAGTGTGGGGTGATGTTGGGTCCCAGAATATTGGCCAAGTACAAGAAGGATCATGGGTGCGCATGACCTATTTAAATAAGGGTGCACAGGGTTGAAGGTGTGAAGGGAAGGGTTCTAGAAGGGTTTTTTAGGAGACACAATGTGCACGTGTAAGGCAAGATGGGTTTTGGACTTAACCATATTCGGTGTCACAGGTAGCACACGAGAAAATCATGACCCTTCTAGTATGTGGAGTGGATAAGGTGCCAGCATGGTAGCTGTAGGATCAAAAGGGGAATATTACTTGCATGCGATGGAAGGTTCTAGAAAAGTATCGTTACACATAGTGGATATCTTGGATCAAAGGAGGCATGCTCCATTAGAGGACCACTTAGACACTTGGCAGCTGATATGTTATTTTAGAAGGCATGGCTGTGGAGGCAGGAATGCTATATATTGAGGTGCATGAATGGTAGAAAAGAGAGAAGCAATGGGTATGTGTGAGCTAACACAAGATAGAGAGTGATTAGTGTGGTAGACTAGTTGAAGAGAGGTGAAGATCTACAACAATACAATGAAGAATTCTATGGGCTGGGACTAGAGAAAGTATAGGAGTGATGACACACTTAGAGGGATGGGTTTTCATTCTTCTTTGTAATGTGATGAACATGGTGTAGCTCTGATGCATGACTTAGTTATGCATTGCTATATGAGGGTCTGATATGACTCCAAGGGATGTAATGTTGATTATTAAACATGTTAATATTAATGGAAGGATCTATTTTAAGGAATATATATATTCATGAGTATAATCCTTATGCATTAATCATTTCCATATGTTCTTATTATTTATATTTTCTGTATGCAATCAGATGACAACTTGTCCTAGGTTCTTAGAATAATGCATGGTTCTTTTCTATTCACTTGCACTTGAATACATGTCATAAGATGGTTCATTCTCACAAGAATCACATAAAGGAGAGACTCGGTCCTCACGCGTTCCTCGGGTGAGCGCACAACGACCGCTAGGTGATAGGTTGGTGTGTATGGGATTAGATGATTGGCCTAAGGGTATAAAAATGACTATAAAATCCCTCATTACTTCCAAGGATATTTTGAATAAGGGTATTAAAAAGAACATGTGGAAAGGAAATAAAATCTCTTTCTAGTATGATTTTTTGATTGATGATAAGCCTTGAAAAACTACCTATTAGGAAATAAGGGATAACATACGCAGAATAATCCCTCACAGAATCAAAATAGTAGAAACTAATATGTAGAAAATAGTACAGATCTCAAAGAAAAGTGTAGAATAAAATAACACAACACAAAGAGACAATATTTAACGTGGTTTACCCAATTTAGGCTATGTCCACCAAGAATCATTTTCTCAAATTTTATTACAAGCCACCACTCTCTCAATACAATAATCAGATCTGTTTGGAGCTATGCTCAACAAACTCCATAGAATTCACGCGTCAATTTAAAACACAGCTGCAATTTTACATTTTTCCTACCATATTCACAAAACCACATAAGTAGACAACTACTTTAGAAGTTTTACAAAACTGTGGGTATCAAAACCATGAGCTAAAACCATCCCATAAACCTATGGGTTAAAAATCCTACCCATATGAGAAAAGCACGTTTCCCGGTATATAAGGAACATTTTAATACCAAAAAAAATTCTTAGGGGTTGTGCCCCTGAACCCCCAGTGAGACAAACGTGGAAAGTGCACAATACTCTTAGTGTATAGTCTTCAAAATTTTCTCACATGAAAATAGACTCCACAACCTAACAATCTCCCACTTGGAGACTAGTCTTCCTCTACGATAGCTTCTCAACCCTTCACTAGTTTTCGTGAAGACCAACCAAAGCTGAACACAACTTTAGTTTTTCCCTTGTGACCACCTTGGTCATCATGTCTACAGGATTCTAATTAGTATGAATATTCTCCATCTTCAAATTCTCTTCCTCCAAATTTATCCCAATGAAATGGTACCTTAACTGTATATCCTTTGTCCTAGAGTGGAAAGCAAAGTTCTTAGCTAGGTGTATAACACTCTAACTATCACTATGTAGATTTTCTTTGTCCTGCTTATGCCCCAAGTCCTCAAGAAATTTCTATAATGAAATAATTTATTTTCTTTCCTACGTGGTAGAAACATACCCAACCTCCATGGTTGATAAATCCACTAAATTCTGTAGTCGTGAAATCCATCTTACTGTTGTCCCACCTACAATGTTAACATAACCTTTCATGCTCCTCCTGTTGTCTACATCTCTAGCCATATCTGAATCTACATAACCAAACAAAGTGGTGTCCAATCCACTATAGCACAAAATTTTCCCCATGTTCCCTCTCAAATACCGAAGAATCCACTTTATATCCTGTTAGTGATCTCTACCTAGATCACTCATAAATGTACTCACCGCTCCCACTACATGGGAAATATTAGGCCTGGTGCACACCATGGTATACATTGAACTACCAACTACTGATGAGTAAGGTACCTTAGACATCTGGTTTCTCTCCTGCTCTATCTTGGGACACTGCTCCTTTGCTAACTATAAATGGCCTACCAAAGGAGTCCTAACCGATTTAGCATCCTACATATTAAACCTCTCCAAGACCTTCTTAATGTACTCTTCCTGAGATAAAGTCATCTTCTATTCCTTCCTATCCCAAGATATCTTCATACCAAGGATTTTTTTGGCTAGCCCCAAATCCTTCATAACAAAGGATTCACTTAGCTTCTTCTTGAGTACTTTTATTTCCTCCATGTATTTACGTACAACTAACATGTCATCCAAATATAGACACGGGATAATATAACTGTTATCCTCAAATTTCTTTGTATACATGCAATGGTCATAATGACATATAATACAACCTTGCTCCATCATGATGCTATCAAATTTCTTATACCATTGGCGTGGAGCTTGTTTCAAGCCATACAATCTCTTCTTCATTTTGCACATCATCTCCTCTTTACCTTTGAGCTCATAGCCCTCTGGTTGCTACATATATAGTTCCTCCTCCAAATCACCATGGAGAAATGTAGTATTTACATCAAGCTATTCTAAGTGAAATTCATCTACTACAACTATTCCTAGAATAATTCTAATAGAAGTCATTTTTACTACAAGAGAAAAAATCTCATCAAAATCTATACCTTTTTTCTATGCAAACCACTTGACCGCCAATTGGGCCTGGTATCTTTTCTTGCCTCCTTCTTCCTCTTTGACTCTGAACACCCACTTTTTCTATAATGTTATTTTTCCTTCAGATAGCTTCACCAAATCCCATGTTTAGTTCTCCATGAGAACTTTAATATCCTCATCCATGGCTTGCTCCCACATCTTCCTGGCATCTACCTACATTGCTTCATCAAAGCTCTTTGGCTATCCACTGTCAGTGAGTAATAAACAATAAAGAGAAGGAGAATTTTTTAGGTTCTCTTCTTATCCTAGAATACCTCCTCAATATAGGAGTTTGAGGTTCTTATTGAGGAGTTTCCTAAACTGATTCATGTGTCACTTTCCCATCCAAAAGATCCTCTACCACTACATATTATTTCTTGGATTCTTCCCTATTTTCCTGCAACTTCTACTTATACATGACTTTCTCATTAAATGCCACATCCCTAGATCGATTGATTTTCTTGTCCTTAATAATCCAACATTTATAGCCAAAGTCATCACCACCATAACCAATGAAAGTACATTTTTTTGATTTAGTCTCTAGCTTGTTCCTATCATCCCTGTCTATATGAAAAAACACTTCACATACAAAGAATCTAACAAATGAATAATCAAATTTCTTACCATACCAAGCCTCCTCAGGTATGCCTCCATGCAAGGCACTTGAGGGTTATTTTTTTATCAAGTACATAGTTGTGCTAACCACTTCTACCAAAAAAGAAAGAGGCAGTCCTCCATGTAACCTCATGCTCCTAGTACATTGAATTATTGTTTTATTTATCCTTTTTGATACCCCATCCTGCTGCGGAGTTCCTGGAACTATCTTTTTTTCCACAGATTCCATTCTTAGAATAGTAATCATCAAAGTCATTATTGAAATACTCCCCTCCATTATCTGACTTGAGACATTTTTGCTTAAAACCTGTTTCATTCTCTACCAAGGCTTTCCATTTAACAGAAGTTTTAAATACATCAGATTTGTTTCTAATACAATAAAAGTAAACTTTCCTTGTTGCATCATCAATAAAAGTAACATAATAATTTGAACCCTTAAGAGATAATACCTAAGCTGGCCCCCACACATCAGAATGCACCAGCTCTAACTTTCTTTCTTTATAGGTCCAAACTTGACAAACCTTACTCACTTCTGTTTCCCATTTATGTAGTCCTCACATAACTCCAAACTTGTTTCTATATATCTGAGAAAATCCTTCTTTATGATCTTCATGCCCTTATGGCTCATATTACCGAGCCTATAGTGTCACAATGTTGTATTTACTTTTGAAGCCACAAGGTTACACACATTAGTGCTATAAGTGGTTGAATACAAGGTTCCAACCTTCTTACCTCTTGCCACCACAAGAGAACCCTTGCTAACCTTCCAAGAGTCCACTATAAATATCATAGCACAACCATCACTTCCCAAATGGCCTGCTGATATTAGATTTCATTTTAAATTAGGCACTTATCTGACATCCATCAATAGTCATTTATTCCCATTCTGCATCTTAACCTGAATAGATCCTTTTCTAACTATAATGCAAGGATCATCATCACCAAGAAAAACATGCCAAAAATCCCCTTGAACATAATAAAAAAAATAATTCATATGTGGAGTAGCATGGAAAGAAACCCTCGAATCTAAATGTAACACCATCGGCAATGGTTATATTCCTCCTTTGAATTTCAAGTGTTGACATGTGATTTTCTTGATAAAGATGTGTTATTTTGACTTCTGAAGATCATGCTTGAAATGGATAAATCATTTATGCTCTTTGATGAAAGGGATGGTATACTGTTGCTTGCAATAATCTATTTCACTTCTCTTTAGATAAGCTGTAATTTGGTTTTAAGAGTTGCAACTTACCTTTCACTATTGGACTCATCCTCGGATCAATTCCATTGATGCAAGGAATGTTTTAAATATTCTTATCAAAACTGAATGAAAAACTAACATTCGTTGATTGAAATACTTAACATATTGAACTTGTGGTCATTACAAATTATTTATCGTTTTGGAAATAGTACTTGAATTTTGTTTTGTGTGATGCTCGGCTCTTCTTAATCAACCCTTGTAGGGTGCTTAATGACATTAAGGGGGTATAGGGACCCTAATTCTAGAGTCTTGACTAAAAAAATCATTATGTAACCTTTTATCTATACGGTCTACCCTAATAGATACGAGAATCAGGTAATTTACCTAACTATTACAACACCACTTTACCTAGGACAACATTCTAACCTAAGTTGTTAGCTTGAAAGGAAATATCCTAGGGGATGTTAATTTATTTCTAAACCTATTTTTTTGGTTAAATCTTCATCCTATCCTAAGGTTATTTATTTAAAATAACCTAAGATCTAACCTAAGATAAATTATATCTATCCTAAACTAATGGAATATGAAAGGGGACCTAAGGGCCATTGGCAAGTTAGGTAAACTAACTGACGGTTCCTAAACTTTTATTGGGATTTGATTTTGATTTGGTTTTAAATGGATGAAAGTACTACCAGTGTGGCAGGGGTTAGTGAAAGTTAGAGGAACCTACGTGGAGGCATCTCTAAGTTTGGAAATGCATTATGAAATACAATTAGGTCTTGCTAACTATGAATGGTGGTGACAAGGAAAGATAAGCGAGAAAATTGGTTTTAATGACATTAATGTGCCTCGAGTTTGGAGAGCAAGACATATTGGAAGGCATGCTGGTGGATTTGTTAGGGATTGTTTTTCTTTGCACGCTTCATGATTTTTGCTCCACATAGAGCTATTTGGTTCTTTGAACCAGCAGTTTGATCTCCACTATGTGGTTATTTTTGAACTCTCTGAGCTATTTTTTGTTCGAGGAATGTATACGTGGAATTTTGGAAAATTATTACTATTGTTTGATATTTCTTGGAGAAGAATAGGTCTTGGAAACTAAGCTGGAAGTCTTCTTCGAATCGACAAAGGCACTATCAGGAATGATAGGCTCTACCTATTAAGATTTCTTGCTTTCTTCTAAATGATTCATTAAAAAAATTTTGCTCACTACAAATTTTATATTTTCTTGATGTATGTGGTTGTTCACTTACATGTATTTTTGGAAATTTGTGGGTTTTTGGAATGTGAATTATTTGCTATTATTGACAGTTTTGGGAACTTTCTCTATACTGGTTGTTAAAGGTTTACATGTAATTTGTTATGGAACTCTGTAACTTGTACTTGAAGCTTATTGAACTCTATAACCTGAACTTGTAGTTATGTTATTTGTATTCAAAGCTTGTATCTTGTATTCTAAGCTTTGCTTTCTTGCATTCAAAAATAATGTGGAAAGATCTGGTTTATTCGTTGTTGGGTTCTGAATTCATTTGTGGGTTGTCACATTTTGACTTGTACTTAAGCTCGCTGAGTTTGAAGTAGAAGCTCCTTGTCCGTTTTGAACTGATAGTATAGTTGGATGGCTTTGTAACTCTATTTAAGTTTGTGTTCAGGTAGTTGTAATAGAACTCCATGAATATTCTAAACTTGTATTATAGCTGAGATTTGTTTTATCTTTATTGGGACCATGTGGTTACTTGGACTATGTTGAACTTATTTAAGTTTTAAACCTTGGAACTTGTATATAGTTCTTATGAATACTGAATTCGTTGTTGAGTTGTTGCATTTTGCTATATACTTAAGTTCTTAACTGAGGTTTTATTATTCCTTAGGAAAATAGAAGGCTTGAACCTGTAATAGGGTGTTGGTGTTATTCTGATCTTTTATTTGAGCCATGTGATTCTGTTTTAAATTCATATTTAAACTTGAGTTGTTTGAACTTATGATCTATGCACGTATTTACGGCAACACAGGTATTCCGTGTTGGTTGTTTTGATTTTGTATTTGGAAATTGATGAGTTGTATACTTATAGGTATTTCGAATTGAAAAATTCAGTATCTTTTAGTACAACCTGATGGAAGGGGTCTTGTGAATTTTTTTGGTCAAATTTGACCGTGTAACTTCTTTGAGACCTCCTTTGTTTTCATTTTTAGAAGGAATGGTTATTTTATTTCAACCTTTTAGACTACACTGTGTTTTCAAACTTGAGGAGGCATGTGAATTAAGGAGTGTATTCTATTCATGTATGCTCTGAGAAAACCTGTGTCTTGTAGAAAATCTTGATTGCTTTATTCTTAGAAATATTTGGAGTTGGAATTGTGTTATATTATGGAATATTCGTATCAGTTCTAGAGGTTCATGGAATGAGTTAATTCTTCCTTTCTGTCTTTTATGTTGAACAAACCCTACCTATCATATGATTTAAAAGGAACTAGATAGGTTATGGTTATTTTGTTCAAACAAGTTAGAAGAAGGTATGACAGAACTTGTCTTATTAAATCACTTAACTATTACTTCCATTTGAGTAGTGGGTTTTTTAATGTTAAATTCAAACCTGTTATTCTATTTGTGGTCTAAAAAGTTACAGTATCACTTTCATAGATGTTGATAATGTGGCTCTTGCTTGAAATTTTTGATCAGTCTTCTCATTTGCAGTTTGTTATTAATTTTTATAAGGGGGATTCAGTCTTCGAGTTGAGAGTTTTTGTGACTTTCCAATATTTTTCGATTGGAGGACTTTTACTCCATTGTTTTATCCTTAAAGAACCACCATGTATTAAGGAAAGAGAATTATATTATCATGGGGGAATTCTATAGTTTGGGACTGTACTGTGTATTTCTTTTGAGATTTGATATGGATTTGAGCTAGGTGAATGAGAATAGGTCTTCCTGTAAAGGTTGTATGGAAATTAGAAGTATACGGGCTTGACTGTGTATTCAGTTTTGAGTTCTCTTTTGGAAACTAACTTAAGAATTTCTAAGTTTTATTAGATGTTGGATTTCATTTCATAGTATAAATGAAATGAAATATGGTTTGGGTCCTTGTGGGTATGTGATCCTTTTTCTATTGAATGCTAAGTTAATGGATTGAACTTATCTTTATTCGTTCTCTTCTTTGTCTTTTGGATGGATGAAACTAACCCCTTGCAGATTGGGGAAAAGTTAAGTGTGTCCTTCTATATTTATGAATTATGAAATAATTTATTAATAATACTTGTTGATTGATTAAAAGAAATTGATAGGATCAATTATGTCTTGTGGTATAATCCTGAAGTTGCATATTATAAAATTTTGCTTTCTTAAAAGTAAATCCAGATTTCTTAATTGTAATTCTTTCTTGATTTTTTACTTATGATTATCTGCATTATGTTTTTATTTTGTTTCATGAAAGCAAAGTTGTTTAATGAAGCAATTATTGGAATGCACTTTACTTTAATGCTTAGTGCTTATCATGCTTAGTTCATTGAAATGACCCATGCTAGCAATATTGCAGATAGAATTCGTAAGTGATTAAAGAAGACAGGAAATTTCATGTTGTATTGGGTTATTTAATTTTGAATCTCATGTAAATATTTTTGATTCATTCTTGAATTGTATTGAGAAAGAAAATTTGTATTCTTTTTGAATGAAAGTTGTTTGTTATACAACATGCCTGAAATACATAGTCTTGTGAATGAATAAATTTTAATGAGGAATTGAATGTTGGGGATTTACTTGTATTTGTTGGGTAAACTATCTTATATTTATGAAGAAGGTGGAGTTCTTATTTGGATGGTATTATTCATATATGTTATATGCTTAATTCAGATAAACTTGATAAGTTAGATAAAAGGGAATTAGTTGAATCTCCCTTAATAAGATGCAGTTTCTTGAGTTGCATAAGTTAACAATCTTATCCAAAACAACTCTAATATAGTATTATATGTGTAATGAATATGTGATGGAACTTTAGAGTTTGTGAAAAATAAGAATGGTTTGACAAACCCTAACAATTAATCAAATAGGGGAAATTTCTTCCTCGCTAAATGAAATGTAACCCAAAAAAGGGTGATATGACCGTTAAACGTGAGACTTAATTTCTTATAAAGTCTACCTTAGTTGAACCTATTTGGTTACTACACCTTCTTTGAATGATTAGGATATATTTAATGGAACTTATGATATTGCTGTCTGTACGTACCCAAAATTGTAAGGTACTGTACTGCAGAACGGTATAATAAATGCAACAATGATGATACAGGTCTCTTCACAAGGTGTTCAATAACTCAGGGATCCAGAAACTGTACTGATCCAGAGAAGCTTTACGGATATGCGTTAACATCCCACATGCCCCGCTTAGCCCCCGCATGCTTTGTTTTCCCTTTTTTTTCCTCTTTTCTTGGATTTTTGGTCTTCAGTGACGAAACCGCCGCCCTGAACAGGGTGGCGGTCCTGTAACCGCTGCCCTGAGCAGGGTGACGGTCCTTTACGCGTTTTCCAGAACATTGTTTTGACAGAACACATGCAAAGTTCAACGCTTCACCAGCTTTTCTTGCCGACTTGAGCATGCATTTATGTTTTTGGTCCCCTGGAATAGTTTTTTTCCTTTGTTTATTGTTTAGGAGTTCAGTTTGGATTTGATCTTTGGGTGTTTGAATTCCTATAAATGCATGGTTTGTCAAGCAAATGGCCTCTGAGTTTTGCTCTGAAAATTTCTTGTTACAGCAGATTGTAGTTTTCCTTTGCTTAGAATTCTTAGTTTTCTCATTGAGTGCTTTGGTTAGTATTGTGTTGCAGCTGGTAAGCCACATATCCAACTTGTGCAAGTGCAAACATTATTTGGCCCCCTCATTCTTGTTTAAAAACTCATCACTTTCAGTAGTTCAGTCTTCTAGTTTGCTTAAGTTTGATAGTTTAAATATTTTACATGCTTAGTTGCATTTACTCAGCTGTTGGTAAGCCACAGATCCAACTTGTGCAAACAGTATTATTGCTTTTGGAGTAGAATAGTTTAGGCAGCCATTAAAGTTGCAGGTTTTTACTCTTCATACAGACAAGTTTCAGGTTCTGGACGCATTTTGTTGCATGATTCGCAGTAGACCCCGCTAGGAATTGCATAGGCCAAGCTCTGTACTCTTGCGCTATCCCTCTCCTATCCGCATTCTATTCTGTCTGCATTCTGAAGGCTGTCCATTGATCCAAATATCTATTCCTGTTGATGCAAGCATTACACGCTTTTCTGGATTCACGTGAGCACAAAGAACGAGGAGATCATACTGAGGGGACAAGAACACACACACCGTCGGATTCGCCACTGTTCTGCGAAATCCAGGTTCCATCTTTCAAAGTTTTAGTTAGAACTTATCAAATAAAGTAGTTAATCACTTTATTTCAGTTATTTCCATTCTCGATATTGCCAGGGAAGTTGTGGGGATTGATAGTTTCTGAGAAACTATGATTCATTCCTCACTTCTAAGGTAGGATCGAGAATCTTGCAAATAGATTAGTTATTTCGTTGTTTAGAATAGATATACAAAATTGCACAGACAAATAGCTACACTCGGCTATTTTGTTTGTTTTACGTTATTAGTTTAGTTGTCAATTCTAAATATTTTTAGATAGCTGCTTTCTTATAAATTGCCAGAAAATACAAAAAAAGGAATTATATATGCTAGAAGTGTACTTAGATTTTACTTTATTATAGTTTGTTTCATTACTGCTTTTGCATGACAATTACGGGACCTAGGGAGCCCAGGGAATACATTTTCGAGCCAATTGTGCCCCAGCCCAATATCGTAGTGGCAGTAACTGACATTGACCAAAACCTTAGGATACAAGTCTTCCAAACAACAACAGACTTCCAACAGATCAGGTCACAGTTGAGAGGGTTAAACGTAGAAGACGACCAAGCACACACATTTTGGTCAAATCAACCAAACTACAGGTTATCCTAGAAAACATCCGCATGACTGTAGAAGGATTTGAAAGAGAACAAATATTCGGGTGCGATCCTTTAGTTCCACAGCCAGACGCTGGAGACACCCTCGTAGATATAGATACCAGCTTAAGAATTCAAGTTGCTAGAACACCTGTGAGGTATTCTGAGAAAATCACACAATTACTGATTCTAAACGTAGAGGCTGAGAAAGCTTACGACTACTGGATACTAGGGATTAGAACTTGATCTCACGTATGACCATAACAGGACCGCAACAACCAAGAGTCTACGGTTGTGATCCACAAATCCCACAGCCTAACGAATCCACAAGTCAGTTAGATATAGACACTGGCCTACGCACATTAGTATTTCAGTCTACTCCGATTCCACCTATCATCATTCAACAGTTGTCCCTACTAGACACAACAGCTAACAAAGCTAGAGAATTTTGGACTAGGCCAGAGAATCGTCCATAGAGTTGACTATATTCACCATATGACCCTATCAGGAGAAATACACGAAACCATCCCGGGTCATTTTCCACGCATCCCACAACCCATAGATCGAATCACGCCAGAGCTCGATATTGATTGGAGCCTTCGAGCAGTCATCCTCGCTGATCGATCTATCACACCAGTCCAAGTTAGAAGGGCCTTCTTTGCCTTAGATTCGCAAATACCATTAGTGCGTGTCGAAGACATTAGACTCCCCAACTAGTTTGTCTGCATATTCTACCCCCACCGGCTGTCTCGGCACGACCTCGGGAGGTCGGGTACGTGGAAGAGTCACTTGTTGATTCTCACGCTCGCCTGTTGCTTTTCCGACGTACAAAATTGGTGAACCCGACGTGAAACAAACAAAATTAGTGAAGCTGACGTAAAACTTCCTACCTTCTCGTTCGGAGTCATAAATATCACGTTTCCCTTCACAAATCACCTTCGCTCCTTCCCATTATTCTGCGGGTATTCATATACCCCCCGAATATGTCGGGATTCGATGCATATGGCAGACCCCTCCTGGGTCTTGAGGCATACTATGCCCAACAGAATAGGGAATCATCACCCTCACTCTCAATGTGGGGCGACAACTATTCAACTAATCAGTTGTCAACGCAAACGCCAAGGACTAGATATAGTTCGTCCTTCCAAGCAGAGGGGTTGGAGCAACAACTCGCTCAAACACAAACAGAGCCTTCAGGCTCAAACAATATGACATTGACTGGAGAATCTGCTTCATCTCCTCAGGTGCTACTTAGACCACATATTAGCAGACAATCAGATCCATACTCAGTTCTAGATGACGAGTACTCAATACGTTATCCTAGGAATGAACAACGCTCTCAAGGCATGTACCCACCTGTAGGAATTTTGCAAATACAGCCCGAGTTCTCTCCTCAAGAAAATACCTCTATGCCATCACGTATAGAAAATACTCTCAGAGAAACTTGGCAAGATAGCAATCAGTTCATGACAGGCTATCACATGCCTATACAACACCAGGATATACAACAAACGCCACCAAGGCACGATATCGTGACTTCACCAAACGAAGTCATTTCAACTCTAATAGAAAAGGTTAGAGGATTAGAACTTGCCCAAGCGAATCAAAATTCAAAATTCATACAAACAGGGAGTTCCAATCCTCCGCACCATCCTAGCCAAGTAGATCTCCTCACAGGAGTAGGCACGTTAGGTATGACTCCTCAGTATTCACAACAAGTACCAACTAGACCCACTATCGCTAGCACAGTTCCTCCTGGTCCGGTACAGAGCAATCCATTCCTGGATAGTACCCCTTCGTACTTAAACATGTATTCCAAATCGCCACAAGGGGATATGTACTCATCCCCCGGCATGTTTACTCAAATGCAGGGATTGCCTTATGCCCCTGCCAACGCGTACGTTACGCCATATCAACAACCCGTTCCGCCACCACCTCCTCAACAGGCACCATCAATGGTTGAGATGTACGCAATAGGGACTTATTCAGAATATTTAAAGGAGCCCTTAGATTTCGCCATAAGAAGCGTTATGCTTCCAAGGCCTCTTCCCGATTTGCCCAAATACAAAGGAGAAGGAGATCCGAATGCGCATATCAAAGCTTACGCTACAGCCATTCGAGAATTACTCCCATGGGATGGGGTCGTTGCTAAAATATTCCCCAAAACGCTGGAAGGCATTGCCCTCGATTGGTATTACAGAATACCCGAGGCTTCCATACATTCATTCAAACAACTCGTGTCTGAGTTCATCAAAGCCTTCGACATGAACAAACTATTAAGGACAGGAATCAGGGAGTTCTTGCACATCAAGCAAGAACATAACGAGTCTGTCGCCCATTTCATCCAAAGGTGGCGCACAGTCCTTTATTCCTCGGCAAGCGCTCCAAACATGGATCAGATGGAGCTATGCGATTTATTCCTTCATTCTCTTAGCAAAGAAGTGAAGGAAGAAGTCCAGAAGTTCCCACTAAGGACTTATGACGAAGTACTTGAGAGCGCTCTACGAATAGACCAGGCAGCAATAGATAGTGGCCGTAAGACGTATGGAGCAAATGGGAGGTTAATCACCTCCACTCAAAATACTACAACTACCACAAATGTCAATCAAGGACCCAAAATCCTTAACAAAAATCGTGGGGTAACAACAGATGGGGTAACTGACCAGCCCAAGAGGGTAAATGTCGTTAATACTCCGTCACAAACAAACAACCAAAGAAACAACAATTTTACCCCGACGGTCAATACGGTGGATTTTAATAATCCACAACAACAACAACGGCGAAATCCCATGCAAGGGCCAAGCCAAAACTCATTTGGTTACCAAAACCAAAGTCAAAACCAAAAACAACAATTCCAAAACTTTGGTCCTAATAGGCAACAGTTTGATCGGAATTTTAGGCCACAATACACACCAAACCAACAAAACGGGAATTATAATCCCAATTCTTATTGTGGTTTCCATAAAATTCGGGGTCATGACACTAGAACGTGTCGTGACTACAACAAATTCATGCAACGCTTGCCAAATGAACAAAAACAATTTTTTATGGATATGTTCTTAGCAGATCCTACGTCACCAACGGCAAGTACCTTCGCAGGGGCAGTTTCCCCTCAGAATGCCCCTCTCAAGATCTTTAATGATCCACTCCCAAATCATGATAACGATGGGTTGAAACCAACTGGAACAAACAAAGGCGCAATAACAGGAAACAACGATCACGAGGCCTCAACTTCGCTAAATCCGTTAGTCGCGCCACAACTAGGAAGTCAGCCGCGACCTAAGGTAGTTGGATTAGTGGAGTTAGACTCCGAATTACCCGTTGAAGCAATTACGAGGACACGAGAGTATTTCTCTCAACCAAGTCCAAGCCATCTGCCGGAAGCAGATAACATCCAGCAAACCGTAGCAAAACCTATGGGTGCTTACGATCTAATTAATGATCTAACAAAAACCTTCTCGCATATTTCATTCCTTGATTTACTAAAGAATTCCCCTGCTCACAGGGCTGCTCTTTTAGAGGCGTTAGGTTTGGGTCATTTAATTAGTATCACTCCACCACCAGAAGCACAAGTAAATCATATAGACTTTGATGTTTATCCTCCGGGACAGGCGGATAGGGATGTCGAATTCATATTCGAAATAAGTAAAATGCCTACGGATGCCGAGATCGCACGCCGAGGCGATCCAGCCCTACACTTGCAAGTACAGGTTTATAATAATTATGTAAAACGGGCAATGGTTGACGATGGAGCTGCGGTTAACATAGTCCCTTTCTCTTTTCTCCAAAAATTGGGATATGGTGAAACAAACTGTTCCACTACTCGAAATACCTTGAGAGGCTACGATAGCCTTAAAGCCACATCGATAGGAACCATAATACTACCGGTCACTTTGGGACCTAAAACAATCCTGACTGAGTTTTATATTATAGATCGGGAAACTAACTATAATATGATCCTCGGCCGGCCGTGGATACATCGAATGAAGGCAATCCCTTCCACGCTATTTCAAGAAGTAAGATTCTTGCATCTGGGAAAGGTATTTGTAGCCAAAGGTGATCCAAAGCCGTTTGACGTACACCTAGCTGATTTAAAGAAGAGACCAGGTGTACACTCAGAATTCGAACTTCCAACAAACCAACTTAATAAACCCACTGACTCAAAGTCAAAAGAAAAGTTGGTACCTACGACGGATCTTGAAACCATCAGCGTAGCCAAAACAACCCCAATTCCTGGCGGTAAAGCTAAAGAAACTGTATCATTAGGGACTACTGCAAAAATCGTTGAATTAATAGAACAAGATTTACCAATGTTCTTACCATTTGATTCGGTAGGTATAGGATATTCCTTAGGGGTTGGCTCTCTTCCAGCAGAAGATCTTTGCATGGTCGAAGTAGAATGTGCAAATACAGTAGATACACCTACATCTATGCTCCCGGCTAAATATTGGACTCTCCATTTCGATGGAGCTAAATGCCGCTATGGAGCGGGGGCAGGTATAATTCTTACCTCGCCCGAGGAAAAGGTCCTCCCATTCTCTTTCAAGTTGAACTTTGAATGCACAAACAACGGCGCTGAGTACGAAGCTCTCCTCCTTGGCCTTACCTTAGCCAAAAGAATTGGTATTGATAACATCAAAGTCCTAGGAGACTCGCAATTAGTAACAAACCAAGTTTCTGAAATATATGAAACTAAAGCCGAACATTTACAACTCTACAAAGACGCTGTGTTAGATTTAAGCAAAGCGTTTAATTTCATATCCATTGAAGCAATCCCACGAGAGAAAAATCTTCTCGCCGATTCAATAGCAACTTCGGCATCACGCTTCACTCCAAGCAATGAGCTAGAAGATACTCACTTCACAGTATCCATTCGTAACGAACCATTGATAAAAACAATGACAAATCCTCTTTCAAGCGGAAATGAATCTACCGTCCTAGACCATGTTGGAAATGATGCGGCTACTTTGGATTACTTAAATGCCTATGCAGCATTACATCGCTCCTGTCACACACTAGATTTATCTCTGATCCCGCATTCATCTTCCTACTTCGGAAATCCCGTAACGGATCTTCCCTCGCAAAGGGAACCTAGCATATACGCAATAGAAAATGGGGATGATATAGATCTACCTCCAGCACCACCTGAGTTCGAAGAGGGTAACGCCTCTTTAATCGAAGAAACAATCGATGTCAACATTGGGACAGAAAATGAACCAAGGATATTGAAACTAGGTTCTTCATTAACCCCAGAAGAAGTAGAAATACATACTCAGGTTCTCAAAGAACATCAGAAGGCATTTGCATTTAATTACAAAGAGATGACAGGAGTCGCACCCCACATTGCGGTGCACAACCTCGTCACTAGATCAGATGCGAAGCCAATTAAGCAAAAATCAAGACCTATGAAGCCCAAGGTAGCCCTTATGGTAAAAGAGGAGGTAATAAAACTCCTTCAGGTAGGATTCATCAAGCCAGTTGACTACTCCCAATGGGTATCAAACATCGTTCCCGTTCTCAAGAAGAATGGAAAGATACGCATCTGCATAGATTTCCGGGACATTAACAAAGCATGTCCTAAGGATGACTTCCCATTGCCATCTATCGATGTCATTGTTGATGCAACAGCTGGGTTTGAGCTCTTGTCTCTCATGGATGGATTCTCGGGATACAATCAAATCAGAATATCCGAGCAAGATCAAGCTAAAACCACCTTTATAACTCCTTGGGGAACCTATTGCTACGCTGTTATGCCATTCGGTCTCAAGAACGCCGGTGCCACGTACCAGCGGGCTATGACTTATATATTTCACGATTTAATTCATAAAATCATGGAATCCTACGTAGATGACTTGTTGGCTAAAGCCAAGAAGCGTTGTGACCATCCCGAAGTACTCCGTGTCATTCTTTCACGTTTAATAGAATACGGAGTTACGCTAAATCCGGAAAAATGCGTCTTTGGTGTAACAGGAGGAAAGCTCCTAGGTTACATCATATCGTCACGAGGGATCGACGTTGATCCAACCAAAATTCGGGCTGTCCTCGAAATGGTCCCACCTTCGAGTGAATCTGGAATCAGATCATTTCTCGGGAAGCTGGGTGCAATCCGGAGATTCATCCCGGACTTAAGCTTCGCTATTCATCCAATCAATAATTTACTCAAGAAAGACTATAGCATTGATTGGACTGAAGACTGCAACGAAGCTTTCAACGCAGTTAAACGCTTCTTACTGTCACCACCTACGCTAATGCCACCTAAGCTAGATCGCCCGTTAATTCTATACTCACGGGCTACCGATGTTTCGTTAGCTTGCATGCTAGCCCAAGAAGACGATGACAAGAGAGAGCGTGCAATTTATTTCATTAGCCGAACATTGCTCGACTACGAAACGCGCTATACACAAGCAGAACGAGAATGCCTTGCCATAGTTTTCGCAACCAAACGCCTAAGACACTACATGCTAAATCAAGAGACAAGGGTCATGGTAAAAACTGACCACTTACGAACCTTCCTCACACAAGGGTCCCTGTCTAAAAAGGCGGGACGCTTTATAACCTTAATGGGAGAGTTCGAATTAACTTTTGTAAACCAAAAGTCAGTTAAAGGGAAAATCATCGCAGATTGGTTAGCTGATAACCCGCTAGACGGAGGCGACTTAGTAGACTTAGACTTTCCAGACGAATGCGTGTACTACGTCGAAACCCGACCTGCTATATCTGAGTGCCCTTGGTACGCTGATATCATTAGTTATATCATGGACCATAGGTACCCAGAAGGAGCTACACCTCAACAAAGAAGGCGGTTACGCATTATCGTAGCTAAATACGTCATTATAGAGCAAGTGCTCTATCGGAAAGCATTCGATGGAATGCTCTTAAGGTGTGTTGACACAGAAGAGTCCAAGAAGATTCTCCATGAATCTCACAGCGGTATATGTGGAGGCCACTTCGGCGGCCACGCCACCACTCGAAAAATACATCGAATGGGCTATTTCTGGCCCACTCTAGAACATGACGCAATAGAGTTTGTACGCAGGTGTCATAAATGTCAGGAGTTCTCTCATGAGATCCACATGCCGGCACAAGCTTTGCAACCGATCGCTACTCCGTGGCCCTTTTCTACATGGGGCCTGGACTTGATAGGGAAGTTCTCTCCCTCGTCCACAGACGGCCACAATTTTATAATCACGGCCACTGAATATTTCACTAAATGGGTAGAGGCCATGCCTCTTACAACTGTACCTGGTTCTGTAATCGCTAAGTTCATTTTGAACCAAATCATTTGCAGGTACGGTATCCCGCAAATTATTATCTCAGATAATGGAACTTCTTTCAAGAATGAAGAAGTTCGTGAGCTATGCAACAAATTTAAAATCAGCCATCATACGGCTTCCTTGTACTATCCCCAAGCCAATGGGCAGGCTGAAGCAACGAACAAAACACTGAAAGCCATTCTCCTTAAAACAGTGAAAGAAAACAAGCGGGATTGGCATTTGAAGTTATATCCGGCCTTGTGGGCCCATCGAACCTCAATAAGAACTCCGACAGGAGCAACTCCTTTCTCGCTGGTATTTGGGTCAGAAGCAGTTCTCCCACTCGAAGTTGAAATCCCCAGTCTCCGCATTTCGCTACAAGGGATTCTGGATGAGGACGCTTACAGAGAAGCACGTCTTTCTCAATTAGAAAGCCTGGATGAAGCTAGGTTAGATGCTGAACAACGACATAGAGTCTATGCCGACCGAATGTGCCGGCAGTATAACAAGAAAGTCTATGAACGTGACATATACGAAGGTGACCTAGTTCTGAGGTTAGACAGCCGGATCGACAAGAAGACCGGCGAAGGAAGGAAATTCCGGCCCAAATGGTTGGGCCCATACCGAGTCATGAAAGACTACGGGAATGGTGCTTATCTCTTATGCACGCTAGAAGGTGAGGAGTTTGGCGAAACAGTCAATTCCCTCCACCTCAAACGTTTCTACGCATAAGCAGCAAGCGCTGCCTATATAACTATCTACATCGCATTTTCATATAAATTAGGATCATTTTGTCCACTTGTTCTTACACAAATTGTGATCAAGGAATCTATTCTCAAAGCAATTTATTTCAAACTCGTGATGTTTCTGGCATGAAGTTCTTTAATCATACCTCTCCATCTTCGATATCATCAATCAATTCAGAATCTTTTATCTAATAAAATCAGACATGACGAAGTCCTAACGGTAACCATACCAAGCTCTGCAAGTTTGTTCTCGCTTTGGTTTCTTCTTAGGATAGGTGTCTTGCCTATGGTCTGTTCTAGAAGCTTCATGGTGTCACATCTATCCCATATGCACATCTCTTTGGAAATAAGAATATACTGACATCTTACTCAAACAAACAAGTCAAGAAGTGATTAAACAGAAAATTTTATTTTACACATTTCCTTGCCCCACCAACCTTCGGTGATGAGCTTGCGTCTCTTACTAGTGACGTAGGGTTGGGAAAGGATGGAAATGCCCTTACTCGCCTATGCCTTGCCCACGGTGATAAACCCATGCTTCTTACAGGTAGCACGGGGCAAAGTGTAGGGGGTCCTCTAGACAAAGTAAATGTTAAAAGGTCATAAACAAACAATTCAAACTTTGAGTCAAAAACGAATGAATCAGATATTCAAAATTCCAAAAAGAGTTAAAAATCCTAAAAAACCCAGATTTTGTCTACTATGTGGCCATCTACGGGTCTAAGTCTGGATAAACCGCAAGGTAAGTTACATCCAAAACTATGAAGTCATTCAGGTAGAGTAAGCTTGTAGTTTTCAATTTGGTTCCACCAAAGCTTCGTCTGTCTTTCATCACTATCACTTCACCATATTTCATAACTTGCGCCCTTCTTGGCTCTTGGTGATGAGCTCTCGCATCTTACTAGTTGCGTGGAGTTAAGGGTGGGGCAAGTCAATCTGTTCATCATACTGGTTGTTCTCATCACTTTGCCAAAACAAATCATGAGGTATCCAAATTGCTAAACAAAAGTTAAGATTCAAGATCACAATATATCTACAATATCATGTATCAGCATCATGAAACACAAAAAGAAAGCAAACATTTGCATCATCTGTTTTCCATTGCATACATTCTAGAAAGCATATAAAACATACATCGTAGTATACACGAAAAAGCTGGAACAGAAAGGGAAGACACAAGTGACAAAGTTTTGATCCAAAATCGGCGCATATATATAAATAGTCAATATTTGTATACAATGCCATCATGCACTAGGCATGGTCAAAACGCTCAAAGAGCCCGTAATACACAAAAGAATCCATAATACAAAAAGTGCATAGGAGCCAAATGGCCTCTCAACCCCTACGCGATCCCGCTGAAGGTGCGCGCCCTCGCCTAGGACTACGACTACGCTGGCGCTCTGAATGGACGGAAGGCTCAGGGTCTCGAGGGGCGGTCGTGGTCTCGCCATGAGAACGGCTCCTCATAAGGCGCTCGGCTGTCCTATAGCCTGCCAACTCTGTACGGAGAGTAGACACCATCTTGGCCACATGCCAAACGGGAGCAAAGACGTCGGTATGCCTGCCGGCTGCTGAGGGCTCCCCGGCATCTACGGATAGCTCCGCACGGGTCTTATCCATAGGGATCATCAGAGAATCAGTACATACCCTACGGATTAGATCCCGCCACTCGTCAACAGTCTCTGCAAAACAAAGAAGAAAGACGAATTAGAAACTAGGCAAGAGGCTAAAATATACAAGATACAAATATAAGGAGGGATAGCAGTTAAAACAAGTCAAAAAAAAAATCAAACTAACACTGAAAGGGAGAAAGGATAACTTACTCGGGTCACCGGGCCTCCAAGATGGGTCACTAGGGCCAGCACCCGCTGCAGATGCCGCCGCCGACTGAGGAGCTGCTCCTGTAGTTGGGGCAACATGACGCCCCGCAACGGACTCATCATCTCCACCATGGCCCCGGGAGAGTGGCTCCTCGGAAACCAGAGTCTCTCTCTCTGCGCTCTGCTCCGCCCTCTCCGCCTGCATGATATCCTGAGTATCATGCCACTCAGGATCACTCTCGTCCGTCTGCTCCTCCGACCCTCCCTCTGTGGACTCCTCAGAATCGGAGTCAATATCTATAGGGTCATCGCTACTATGAGCAGGACCCGCGGTAATCCGAAGTAAAGGTGCCCGAGGCGCACCAGCTCTCCCTCTGGCCCGAACTATCCCCCTGGCTGCAATAGGAATGCCAGGGGTAACCACTGTCCAACCACGGCCTCTAGGCCCCCCTCTAGCCTCCCGAACTGATCTGTAAACTGGTGCTACTGGAGGAAGCATGCCCACATATGGGAGGCCGAACTGCTGAGGAACCCTGCTGAAAGGATGTACCTCCACCCGTCCCACACGGTCAATAAGCTGCCCTGTAATGGAGCAGGAAACCAATGTCATGGCCTCCTCTCCCCATACGCCGGCCATAAGCTGGTACGGTGTGGCCTCCATGTCTGCTATAGTGAGGGAGGCTACTGGCTGGTGAGGTGCTCTAAGCACCGACATATCTGACCATCTGGCCGCCCTCACAGCCCCAGGATCTGCCACCTCCACGCCTCTGCCATAAGGAATAAAATGCTCATACACCCAACTCATGACTAGAGTTGGGTGGCTCAACGACTGTCCCTGTAAACGGACCACCCTATATAAGTCGTGATAGGTGGTCCCCAAAATGTCTGCCCCCCAGGCGTATATCCGGCCATGCCCCTCTATCTGTGCAATGATGGGGGCCCAACAGTATAACAAAGTGTCCCCTCCCTTGTCCCCGATCAGTCTCGAGGCAAGGATCCCCATGATGGCCTGTCGAAATACGGGGATGGGCAAAGAAGGAATGGATCTAACTCTCACTCCCTTCTTCGGCCCCGTGGAAATAGCTGCATCTCCCATATATGTCGCCCACTGTGCAATCTGTGCCCGTGAGCCTGCTGTCTCTAATGTAAGTCGCCTCCCGATGATCGGGACCCCCAGAATGCGGTAGACGTCCTCTAATGTAATGGTCCACTCACCACGGACCCCTGGCAATCGGAAAGTGTTCCGATCTGCATCCCAGTAGGAGAATAAGTCACAGAGTATGTGACTAGACGGAGCAACGTGAGGCACACGCGATATCCGCAATATGCCGGCCCTCTGCAATGTGTCCTCCTCATCTGCTGAGAGGGCATCCAATACCCCGGGCAGCCAGTCACACTCTCTCTCCCGGCTCCATCTAATATACTCCTCCTTCGCCTGCATACACCCAAAAACACACAAAACAGAGTAAGTTAGTATCTAAACGATATCAAGAGAGTTATAAAAACATACACAAATGCTAAAAATACAAGTGTAAGTTTTCAAAAGAGGTCCTTTTGCATTCTGTGCAAAACCGCCGCCCTGGGCAGGGGGGCGGTTTTGTAACCGCCGCCTTGAAGGCGGCGGTCTCGTGACCGCCGCCCTGGCCAGGGCGGCGGTCGTAACCGCGTCCTGGCCAGCGCGGTCCGAAAACCCGCGCGGGTTTTTAACCCCAAAAAGCCAAAAACTAGCAAAAAAAATGACCATTTTGGCTAAAAACAAAACCTACCCAGTAGGCGCCCCCCCTAGACGGACCTTTTAAACCTAACATTTTCAAAAATGACCCCCCCATTACAACAAATTTAGCATTTCAAAATTGAAGAGGGAAAAGCACAAAATTGAAGAAAAACCAACCTGTGATCTCGCGGGGTGGCGTTCCGCACGTGGAGGCATGATCACTATCTCGCTGTGGACGTTTTGACTCTACTCGCGTGAGAAACCGTTACCGTGGGCCCCAGAGCTCAAAATCTATCAAATCGACTCGCGCAAATGAATAGGAAAATGGGCCCACTTTTATATATATAGCGCTCTAATTCGTTTTAAATCCCCTTTTCACAGGTTCGGAGCGCCAACGGAGGTAAGTTTCTATCCTCGCACTAATGGTACGTCCTCTTCCCCTATTATTTTAGCGTTTATTTTCCAAGTTATTGTATCTATCTGCACTTGAGTTCTCCTTTCATTTTGCAGGTAGCGGGAATTTCGGATGGCGTCATTTCGACACACGGACGTATAAGGTATAACTTCTAACTTCCCATTTCGGGACGGCCATACTTAGACCCACCGTTTTATGCCTCTTCATGGCTAAAACGCTTCTCCGAGGGGGGCAATATGTACGTACCCAAAATTGTAAGGTACTATACTGCGGAACGGTGTAATAAATGCCCCAATGATGATACAGGTCTCTTCGCAAGGTGTTCGGGATCCAGAGAAGCTTTACGGATATGCGTTAACATCCCACATGCCCCGCTTAGCCCCCGCGTGCTTTGTTTTCCCCTTTTTTCCTCTTTTCTTGGCTTTTTGGTCTTCAGTGACGAAAGGGTGGCGCTCGTGACCGCTGAACAGGGCGGCGGTCCTGTAACCGCCGCCCTGAGCAGGGCAGGCGGTCCTTTACGCATTTTCCAGAACGTTCTTTTGACAGAACGCACGCAAAGTTCAACGCTTCACCAGCTTTTCTTGCCGACTTGAGCATGCATTAATGTTTTTGGTCCCCTGGAATAGTGTTTTTCCTTTGTTTATTGTTTAGGAGTTCAGTTTGGTTTTGATCTTTGGGTGTTTGAATTCCTATAAATGCATGGTTTGTGCACATGCAAATGGCCCCTCATTCTTGTTTAAAAACTCACCACTTTCAGTAGTTCAGTCTTCTAGTTTGCTTAAGTTTGATAGTTTAAATCTTTTACATGCTTAGTTGCATTACTCAGCTGTTGGTAAGCCACAGATCCAACTTGTGCAAACAGTATTATTGTTTTGGAGTAGAATAGTTTAGGCAGCCATTAAAGTTGCAGGTTTTGCTCTTCATACAGACTAGTTTCAGGTTCTGGACGCTTTTTGTTGCATGATTCGCAGTAGACCCCGCTAGGAATTGCATAGGCCAAGCTCTGTACTCTTGCGCTATCCCTCTCCTATCCGCATTCTATTCTGTCTGCATTCTGAAGGCTGTCCATTGATCCAAATATCTATTCCTGTTGATGCAAGCATTACACGCTTTTCTGGATTCACGTGAGCACAAAGAACGAAGAGATCATACTGAGGGGACAAGAACACACACACCGTCGGATTCGCCACTGTTCTGCGAAATCCAGGTTCCATCTTTCAAAGTTTTAGTTAGAACTTATCAAATAAAGTAGTTAATCGCTTTATTTCAGTTATTTCCATTCTCGATATTGCCAGGGAAGTTGTGGGGATTGATAGTTTCTGAGAAACTATGATTCATTCCTCACTTCTAAGGTAGGATCGAGAATCTTGCAAATAGATTAGTTATTTCGTTGTTTAGAATAGATATACAAAATTGCACAGACAAATAGCTACACTCGGCTATTTTGTTTGTTTTACGTTATTAGTTTAGTTGTCAATTCTAAATATTTTTAGATAGCTGCTTTCTTATAAATTGCCAGAAAATACAAAAAAAAAAAGAAATTATATATGCTAGAAGTGTACTTAGATTTTACTTTATTATAGTTTGTTTCATTACTGCTTTTGCATGACAATTACGGGACCTAGGGAGCCCAGGGAATACATTTTCGAGCCAATTGTGCCCCAGCCCAATATCGTAGTGGCAGTAACTGACATTGACCAAAACCTTAGGATACAAGTCTTCCAAACAACAACAGACTTCCAACAGATCAGGTCACAGTTGAGAGGGTTAAACGTAGAAGACGACCAAGCACACACATTTTGGTCAAATCAACCAAACTACAGGTTATCCTAGAAAACATCCGCATGACTGTAGAAGGATTTGAAAGAGAACAAATATTCAGGTGCGATCCTTTAGTTCCACAGCCAGACGCTGGAGACACCCTCGTAGATATAGATACCAGCTTAAGAATTCAAGTTGCTAGAACACCTGTGAGGTATTCTGAGAAAATCACACAATTACTGATTCTAAAACGTAGAGGCTGAGAAAGCTTACGACTACTGGATACTAGGGATTAGAACTTGATCTCACGTATGACCATAACAGGACCGCAACAACCAAGAGTCTACGGTTGTGATCCACAAATCCCACAGCCTAACGAATCCACAAGTCAGTTAGATATAGACACTGGCCTACGCACATTAGTATTTCAGTCTACTCCGATTCCACCTATCATCATTCAACAGTTGTCCCTACTAGACACAACAGCTAACAAAGCTAGAGAATTTTGGACTAGGCCAGAGAATCGTCCATAGAGTTGACTATATTCACCATATGACCCTATCAGGAGAAATACACGAAACCATCCCGGGTCATTTTCCACGCATCCCACAACCCATAGATCGAATCACGCCAGAGCTCAATATTGATTGGAGCCTTCGAGCAGTCATCCTCACTGATCGATCTATCACACCAGTCCAAGTTAGAAGGGCCTTCTTTGCCTTAGATTCGCAAATACCATTAGTGCGTGTCGAAGACATTAGACTCCCTAACTAGTTTGTCTGCATATTCTACCCCCACCGGCTGTCTCGGCACAACCTCGGGAGGTCGGGTACGTGGAAGAGTCACTTGTTGATTCTCACGCTTGCCTGTTGCTTTTCCGACGTACACTGTCCTATTTTGGTTAACTGTTGTTAAACTAAATAAACAAACATTAAAATAAATGATGAGTTAAAGGAAGTTCTTTAATGCTTAATGGATTCAAGTATAGAACAAGGACTTAAGGAGTGTTGGATTAAGGTTTAACTTAGACGTTGTAATGTATTTTATAATCCAAATTAATTTAACATTAATAACCTCCTTGGGGTATGTACATCGTGATGAGGAAGTTTCTATAGGATGTTGGCACACGCCAACCATAGGACTATATCTTCGAGAAGACTTGGGTCTTCTCGAGGATACAACGCTGTAGTTAACATGCGGTAACACCCTTCTGCATTGATCATCTAGATCTACACACAATAAGGAATTGAACTTAGTTTTTCTCTAGGTCAAGTTAGTAACATGTCTAGGATAGGGAGTAACTTTCAATAACTCAGGGTACTTTGGCACATCCTGTTGACTAAGGTCAACTGAGTATGCCCTTTTACCCTAAGTCATCGAGAGTGTCTCCCTATAATAGACTATGTTCCTAACTCGGGCTAGGGTTAAACCTTAGGCAAGTGGACTAGAGGTAGTCAGTAAATACCATTCTAGATAACAGAGGAGTGAGGTGAAGGACATATTCCAAAATGACGTGTATGTCATCTAGGAATAGTGACATACACAGTATGTTGTAAATATTTGGCCAAAGTATCACAAGCTGCTAGTTACATTGTCCTATGTCACCTAGTTTAAAGCCACGTGATATCAAATGGATATTGGTAACAAATATTCAGGTATGTTCTTTGAACAAGACCGCTTAATACCTAGTTTAGGGTGAAAACCAAGTATATGAAGTATACGTTAATTATTCAATACTTAAAGTGAAACATGAATAGATCAGTAGGTAACTGATTCATGGAGTGAATAGATCAGTGTATCACTGAGTCATTCACGGCTGTATATGGTTATATGTTATGAGATTGATTGGAATTTAATGTGTGTTCTAAATAAAGTTTTATTTATAACAGTGAACATTAAGTAAAAGAAAAATCCCTTCTTTCTAAAGTCTTAAAATGGGAATGTTACACTAAAACCCAAGATTCAACAATATTGTGCAAAGAAATAATCAAAACATCTTAACATACATTACCCATTGCCACATTTGCCTCATTGTTTTCTTCCTGTTGTTTATTCTTGTCCCAAAGCTCCCAATGGTCCTTCTTTTCATGCCTAGACTTTCCACAGTGCTAGCATACTATCTTGCTTTTGGATTTTGACCTTGCCCGATCTTTTGATTTTCCATGGCTTCCTCTATTCTTTTGTCTCCCTCTAGTTTCCACTGTTAAAGCATTCCCTGAAGTAGAATATTCCCAATAACTTTTTATCCACATTTCCTCACTTAGAATCACCCCCACAACATCCTCAAACTTCAAATTTGTGTTAGCTGGAACCAAGTTGCTTACCGCCATTACCAGTCTATTCCAACTCTCAGGTAAAGAGAATAAAAATAATAAATCCCTAACTTCTTCATCAAATTCTATTCTAACCAAAGCTAGCATATTTAAAACCATATTAAAATCATTTAAATGATCTGCTACTAAACCATTCTCATACATCTTCATATTAAATAACTTTTTCATTAAAAATATCTTATTAGAGGTAGAGGGTTTTCCATACAACTTCCCTAATGCATCCATCAATTCTTTTGTAGTCTTTTACTTTGAAATATTAAATAATACCAAAGATGCAAGACAACCAGATTGTCCCAAGTTCCTTCCTATCTAGAAAATCCCATTCCGCATCCGTCATGCTTGACGATTTGTTCACCTTCTTAGACAGTGGAATATAAAGATCCTTTTGATAAAGGTAATCTTCCATCTGCATCTTCCAAAGACTTAAATTCTTTCCATTGAATTTATCAACCCTTGATCTTCCATCATCTTCCATAGCTAAAATTTCCCTGCGATTCAACACTTTAGTAAACCAAACTAGGCTCTAATACTAATTGTTAGGAAATAAGGGATAAAATATGTGAGATAATCCCTCACAGAATAGCAACAATAGAAACTAATATGCAAAAAGTATTACAGATCTCAAATAAAAGTGTAGAATAAAATAACACAACACAAAGAGACAATATTTAATGTGGTTCACCCAATTTGGGCTACATCCACCAAGAATCACTTGCTCAGATTTTATTACAAGCCATCGCTCTCTCAATACAATACCCAGATCTATTTGGAGCTATTCTCAACAAACTCTACATAATTCACACCCGAATTCAAAACACATCTGCAATGTTACATATTTCCTACCATATTCAAAAAACCACATAAGTAGACAACTTCTTTAGTAGCTTTACAAAACTGTGGGTATCAAAACCATGGGCCAAAACCATCCCATAAACCTATGGGTTAGAAATCTCACCCAAATGAGAAAAGCATGTTTCCCAGTATATTGGGCACGTTTTAAGGCCAAAAAAATTTCTCGAGGGTTGTGCCCCTAGACGAACCCCAAACCCCTGGTGAGACAACTATGGAAAGTGTACAGTACTCTTAGTGTATAGTCTTCAACACTTTATCACATGAAAACAGGCTCCATAACCTAACATTACCTCTCAGTATTTAGAGGAAACTGGTAAATTTTATGATCAGTAATATTGGAATGATAGTAATGAGGGCCTAAATGGGTCACTATAGTTCCTCCCCCTAATTATAATGGATATTTACAAACCTTTAAAGATATTAATATCAAACTCATGAATTTTAATATTCCTAGATTCACATATCAAGAAGACTTAGTCATCTGGAAAGAAGAAGAGTCATGAAATTACACATTCAAATCAGCATATATTCTAAATTTTAAATACTTGGTCGAAAAGGAGTACTGGAATCTGTTATGGGTGAAATATCTCATACTCAAGGTTAATATCTTCTACTATTTGGTGTTCCAAAATAATATCCTAATGGTGGATAATCTAAGGAAGAGAGGTATGGTCATCCCCAGTAAATTCCCTTTATGTGGCAAGCAGGAGGAAAGCATTAACCATCTATTTTTATTGTGTTCTTTTTCTCAAATGGTTTTTTCTTTGGTGATGGAGATGTTTTAGATCCAATAGTTAAAACCTAACACCATAGCTGAATTTTTCCTTCAATGGGAGTGTCCTTTTAGATTTCCTATCTTGGTGGCTTCCTAGAGGATGGCACTCCCCCACTTCATATGGAGTGTGTGGAAGGCCAAGAATGACACTATTTTCATAAAACATAAAGCAACTATTAAAAATTTCAATGCTCTTTATTTCTCTTCTATCAAAGAAAACATCAAAATTTTCAAGGGAAAGATTAAAAATGCCTTCCCATAGTGGAGGAAGAAGTTCTAAAATAGTTTGCCTTTAGTCTTCCTGACGTTAAAGTTCCCAAGCCAGCTATTAAATGGTTTAAACCAAAATAAAATTGGTTTAAGGTTAGTTTTGATGGCACTTCGAAGGGAAACCCTAGTCAGGCTGGTAGAGGGGGGATTATTAGAAACCATGAAGGGGACTAGATGCTTACATATGTAGGGTCATTAGGTCTTTAAAGTAACAATATGATGGATGCTAGAGATTTTTTTTGGGGGGTGAACATAGGAAAGGAAAAAGGTGTAAGACATATTCAAATCGAAGGGGACTCGATGCTCATTTTGAACTCTGTTAAGATAAATATCATCCAAAACTAGATGCTTGGAAATCAACATCTCAAAACATTTGAAAATTATAATATCACACACACACTATAATGGTAATAAATGTGTTGATAAGTTGGCTAATTTACGGGTGTATAACAATGATTTAAAATTTTGGGTGAAGGGTGATGAAATCCCCTTAGCTATTAATAATATAATTCACCATGACATGTAATAATAGTATTATTTCTTGTCACATAAGGGACATTACTTTTTACGCTTGTCTATGCAAGGAGCTTAAGTGTTATGGAATCAATACAAGGATTTTCATTTACTCTGAACCTTACAAATTTCTTGTGTGACTGGTTCTTTTTTGGGAAGCTAACAAAGGATGCATGAGAGATAATAGAGTTTTTATTGAACCTTTAAATCATGGGTCCATCGTTAACAATCCTTCGATGTGGAATATGCTTAGAATTGGGGGTTTAAGAGAGTATGTCTCCAAGATAAAAGGGCATGATCCCTCTCTTACCATGGAGTTTGTAAAGGCATGGAATAATTGTAGGGTTGTTCTTAGGGGGATGGAAATGGAGATTTATGAGTATTTTATCACCTAGGTTATGGGCATGAACACACAGGGCCTAAAGATCTTCAAAGATCGAAACCACAGAGACCATGAAATAAACACTGTTTTAAAGGTAAGTAAAGAGTCTATTTTATTACTGATGTAATTACTAGGTCCTGTATTCCAAGGGTGTGGAAAGAGGTCTGCTACCACATTATGTAGTATATCACGCTTGAAGGAAAATTATGGAAGATATACAGAAACCATCTATCTTTGCTGAATTTTTTAGGCTTTAGGTTATATTGAGCATTCCTTTATTTTTAATCATTTCACTCTTTGTCTCTATGAGGGATTTTCAAATGCAGGAAGATAGAGGCTCCCATTCATGAATTTCTGATTCTTCTTCTATATCAGAATGGAAAACCCATTTTTCCAAAGGAGGTTGCAGCTGGTGGTTAGTCTGATGATGATATCACTTTGGCAGAGTGCTTGGGCAAGATGCACATGGGTAAGAGTCCCCATAAAAAGGATGAGGGGGAGGCAATCCCATAGAATTTGGTTTTAGAGGCTAGTGGCATTGAAGGGCATTCTAAGGGAAAAGGTAAAGTCTATAAGGAAGAGGGCCATAATTATGAGAATCTCAATAGTATAATGCAACATTTAAAGATGATTGTTCAGGTGATGGAAAAGGATATCTCGTATATGAGATATAGGATGATTGACTACATTGGAGAATCTAAAAATATATGAAAGTTATATAAAACATAAGAGGAGATGTCTCAAAGTTGGAGAAACTGGTCAAGGACATAAGGGAGAGACTGGTTGCTATGGAATTAGGCCTGAAGAAAAGAAAATCCCAACCCAGCATCAACAACTCTGAGGATGATGGTGGGAGGGGGTCTCAGAAATATTTGGAGCGCAAGAATCAGTAGGAGGATCCCACCAGCAATATAGATAACCCTCCAAAATCTAAAAATATAATGTATTTATAGGTTTGGACTTTTTGTAGACTTCTTGCAAATTATGTCTGCTTATTTTGCAGTCTGTTTGTTTTGATATTTCTTATGGATGGTTTTTTACTAGACCTTACTTCTCTTGAGTTAAGTTTTTTTAATTGTTTTTGGTCATTTCTCTCTTTTTTCTTATTCTTGGGTACTGTCACGATGTATATTATTTTGTAAGGCCTCTGGGAGCCAATCCCTATTCTTACCTAATCTAATAAAAAATAATATAAATCATAAATTTCAAATATTTCCATAACACATCATATAACATAAATGATTAATGAAAAAATCATCAATCACATTGAAAATTAAATCAAAAAACATAACTCAATGATAAAATCATATATATATATTGAAATTGTGCATACATCATCAAGGGCCTGAAAAAAAACCCCATGTATCAAAAATATACATCATCACTAACGGATCTGAAAGCATACTCATATATAAAAATCATATAAAAAAAACTAATGAGTAAAATAAATGTTCCTCAAATGAACACTCCCCCCTACAATACTCCCCTAATCTCCATATAGCCCTCTTTCTTGTGCTCCCTCCACAACTCACGATGGCTGATCCTCACTCATGGAACTACCCTATGGATCTTCCTATCACTGCATTAAAAACATTATATAGTGAGGATCATCTGTGATCCTGCATCACACTGTATCCTCATAGTCCTATAATTACTCACATAATGGTTAGTAATTGGCCATACACACACTACCAGGTGGTCCCATTTTACCACTCATCTGAGCCCTAGCATCCTCTAACTCATCTCCTGAAATCAAAGGGCATGTCATATCGAAGGCATTTCGTAAGGCCTCTCTGTCTCACCTATATATATCCCTGTCATCTATGGCCTATGTGAACTTGGCCTATATAGTGGTAAGTTTTCATATGATCCCATCTTTCTCACCAATTAGTGTTGCCTTATCATCCAACAACGCAGCCTTCTCGACCTCTAATACTTCCAATATATCCTCCTCATCTCCACCTTCACCACCACCACCATCCTCTTGAGGTTTGGCCTCTACACCAGCCCACACATGTCTCTTAAACCCACCTAGCTTACCCTACCACCATGCAACATATCCCTCCATCACTCCAACATCATCATATCATTCTAATGATCCCTGAGCATATACCCTCACACCTACCGCCTATTCATCCACCATGTCAACTCGCTCTTGGGAGGCTGGCAGTGCCACATCATACTCTACATCATCCTGTTAATAGGCCATTGTCTCCTCTAGCACATCCTGAATCAAATCAAACTATCGTAAAACAAAAACAAATATAATTAGCTTCTACATATCCTACCTTCATCCCTACACCCATCTATCCTATTTTTTTTCCCTTAACTCCCCCTCTACACCAAGTCATACTAGGAAACCTATATACGGCTTCCAAATAACATCCTCACCCTACAGGTTGGCTATAAGTTTTTTGTAATAATCCTTTCCTTAGATAGGCCCCATAGATGCAAACTCTTATCTCCATCTTATGAGACCATACATCATTATAAAGTGACCCATAAATTCCAAGGTAATCCTCATGACCGAGCCACTGCAATTTTCTCATAGGCTTAACACTCTAACAAAAATAACACATCCACTCAAAACTTGCGTCAAGTGCTCCAATAGCACAACTCCCTATAAACTTGTGCCAATATAACAAGGGTCCAAACAAATTATTTCCAACATATCTCCCACAACGCATGTCAACATCCACAAAAATTAACCTCTAGAGGAATCTGGTAAGGCATAACAACTGATACCCATCATCATAGTCATGAAATTCCAAGCCTCCTCATCATCAGTCTATAGGGATCCATATGAAAATCCCCCAAAAGTCTATGTAGACATTAAATCATGCACTTGGGTACATTTATAGGTCCTAAAATTATTGCAGGATATTCCCCATAGTTCAGATTATATCAATCATTGGGGTGTGTTTTCCAAATGATTGTCATAGATATATCCATTTCAAACATGGATTACTGGAGTCACTATTTATTTTAACACAGTATCATAACTAGCATGCATATGATTCCTAAGTAATAAAAATAGTAATTAATGATGGTCTTTGTCCTCTTTTCTATGTTTCTTGTTTTCTATTTGGTCTTACATACCCTATAGCCTAGTCAATATTTTACTTATTTATATTTTATGACTTCAGAAACTAGCACCTAGCTAGGACAAAAGCGCCCATGCGCCCCTATCTCCTCTAGGTTCCTATAACACTTTTCCACCTTACTCACTTATTTTGGGTCTCTTTTATCTTTTGGGAATATTTTTCACTGATGGTTTGGCCTTGTAGTTTTCAATTACAAAATTCAAGCAAGGGAATCATATAGATACATAGTTATGTGACCAAAATCAAGGACCAAACAATAATCATTACTAGAATCACCTAAGCTTTCATCCAAAAGGCACCTAAATAAATTTAAAGCATCCATCTAACATCTAATCAAGGGACAAGGGAATGCATTTTCTACATACACAATATAGGAAGGGGAATTTTCTACATACACAATATAGGAAGGGGAATTTATTTATTTTATCCAAACATTTTACTATATTGCTACATTTATCTACAACTCGCTATCAAGTGCATTTGCATAAGGGAATCCAAGGGCACAATTTCTACACACTCATAAGAACTACGTGGATTCTGAGATGTAGTGTAGTGTTCAATCATAAGTTCACTCTTGGGGTGACTATCAGGGTCAGTCTGACTCCCTTTATTGCATATTTATTTTTAGGTTTGATGTAGTTTGATAGTTTTTGCAGGTGAACTTCTATTTTATAGGTTACAGGTACCTTTGGCATTTATTGTGTGAATACCAGGTGATCAACACTGATTAATTACAACATAATTGTGACACATCATAAATCAGATCCAGAGCTCTTGTGCAGTCACCATTGCCCAGAATTGGTCTCCAGCACCTCTATCTTATCCCAAACACCCATATCTAGATCTACCTGTGAGTTGTAGAATTTATTGTGACCAATAATGACACTCTCCCCTTTCTATTCATCTATTTTCCAAATTCATATCAGTCTCAGGTCAAGTGTAAATTGGCTAAGTCCTATCTCCTTCTTCTTTACTTAGGGTTTCAAATAATACATCTTATATTTCTTGTGTCATTTCTTCACTTCTACATTTATACATCATTTATTTCAGTAGTGACTCTAAAATATCTATATTTAATACAAATAAAACTAAATCATTGTACACTACAAGATCAACATCATCTCCATACAATCACTTAATCATAGCTCCTCTACATGCCTCATCAATAGTATAAACATACTCAGTTTGTAATGGCATGAATAGGATCTTATGCACATCCTCCAAAGTCACCATCATTTCTCCTATCAGTAACCAAAAAATTCCTATCACATGATCCCATCTCTCAAATAAAGGCAAAAAACCCCATGTCTCTATAGATACGTTTGTAATGACACATCCCGCCTAATCAAACAGCCTCTACATGAGCCCAATCATCATCTGAAAAAATAGGTCATACATCATCAACTATCTTTAGGACCCTATCTAGTGTAGTCAAACGATCCCTATTATGCATCCACAATAAACAAAATCAAAATAAATCAATCTACACAAAGCCTACCTCTATCAAATCCGTTTCAAATTTTGCAACCATTAAGGAAAAAAATTTACCTTGTCTTTATTAATTCATATGTCTATAGGACACAAATCCATTAGTTCCCCTATCACGTAAATTCTTGGTCATGTAATCCTACATTTATGGCAACATCCTTTATCTAGCATACATCTCCCAATACACTATGGATACCATATGCTTTTAGGAACCTTTTCTCATAGTTTCTTCCTATAGATAATATTTCTATAGGTTAAGAACCCATTGGTTCCCCTATCACTTGACTCCCTGGTCACACAAGTCCACCGTTGTGGAAATTTATTTTCATGGCTTATCTTAGGGAATCTTGAATGAAACACAACATCACACAATCATACCTCATTCATCAACCTATTAAAATTGGTGATCATTTCACTTCATTAAAATAACCCCCAATTTTAAGGGGGACCACCTAACCAACGTAAATATCATCATTCCACTCATTTTTTTCTAGTGACTTGTCCATCACAAACCACTTAAGAAAAAGGGGAAAATGTAGACACCATGTTTTTGACACCCTAGGTGACCCACCTACATCCCTCACATTCATATCTCAAAATTAATCTAATTCTATCATTAAATCATATACATATCTAAAGTCACACCTTCACCCCCGTAGAAACCCAATTCTACCCCTTGTAAAACTTAATTACCTATCCTAAACCCCCCTAACCACCTAAAACCTATTCTAACCCATTATAAACCAAACATCTTAACATCCCAACTCCCTTAAAACCTCATAAACCATTCCCACTCACATCCAACCCTGAAAAAACTTATTTTGAAGGAGTTAAAACCACTTCTAATCATATTTTACCCACATTTCCTTGATCACCAGTGACCCTAACTGAATCGCTAATGATTATAAAATAAACCTCAAACCTCCTAGTTGATTATCCCTCATGCAATATAATGAAGTTTTATTACTTGATATACTTATATGACATAATCATGATGATTTAGAGACTTTCAAAATCCATGTCAACCCCACAGAAGCTTTGCCAACATTATAAGATCCCTACAACATCATTTTCAAGAATTTCTCAATAAAGGTAAGTCTTTCTCCTTTTTTTTCTATCAGATTATCAACATATCATATAAAATACCATATCAATGCTTAGATCATTCACTTTACACTTAATTTACATTTTATCAACAAATCAATATTCTACACAACAATCACTGGTGATTTATCATAATCACAAGTGATTCCCCTAAATCACCAACAATATCTTTCATTTAAGAATTTTTATCATATTTATCATATATGTTATCATTTGTAATTCTAGTCATTTAAGCATTTTTATCATATTTATCATATATGTTATCATTCTTTCATTTTTTTCTATCTAATCAATTAGTTGTCAAGATGTGCCTCTTTGTAGATGATAGTGTCAATGTTAGGAATTAGAGAACAAATATGCAGAAACAATTCCTCAAACCACAGCAGTAGGAAACTATATAGAAGAATTATACTTGCAGAAATCTAACAGCATAAATGAATAATACACAAAAGAAGACAAGACAAGATTTAAGGTGGTTCACCGAATTTGGGCTACGTCCACCAAGAACTTGATCATATTTTATCATCAACAAGAGTAAAACAACTCTCAAAGTCTTCTCTCAGTTTTGAAATCACAACAGAATTCCAAAGATGCTAAACCACAATTGACACCCAATTGCATAACCTTGATCACTCTTGATCGCCTCTTGATCTCTAAGACTCAAGACCTCTTGAACACTCAAGATATATTTAAGATACCCTAAGACCTCTATTTATAGGATTACAATCCTTCTAAGAAGCCATAAATCTGAACCTAAAAGATTGAAAGTCATGATCTTTCAACTTCCCACAGCTAGAAAAAATAGCCCCAATGTTGACAGCCAGTTAACATCATGTTAACAACAACGTCACAACAACGTCACAGTAAATGACTGTAGAAAGCTCCTGAAGTCTCCAAACTAAACCGTTCAAGCTCTAGCACTTCAACACTGATTCAAGAAGACCAAAAATAGGCTCCACACCCCAAAAATCTCCCACTTGGAGACTGTTTCCACTGAGTAAAGTTCTTAACCCTTCATTATCAACCCTGAAGGCTAATAAAAGTTGAACACAACTTCAACTTCTCCCTTATGACCACCTTGGTCATCATATCCATAGGATTCCGACTGGTATGGATATTTTCCATCTTTAACTTATCTTCTTCCAAAGTTGTCCTGATGAAATGATATCTTAGCTGAATGTGCTTCGTCTTAGAGTGGAAAGCAAAGTTCTTCGCCAAATGAATAACTCTCTGACTATCACTGTGTAGTCTCACAACTTCTTACTTATTCCCCAACTCATCAAGAAACTATTGTAACCAAATCATCTCCTTTCTTGCCTCTATGGCAGCAACATACTCAGCCTCTGTGGTTGATAAAGCCACAACCTTTTCTAACCGTGAAATCCAACTCACTGTTGTATCACAAATAGTAAATACATAACCTATTGTGCTCCTCATGTTGTCCAAATATCCTGCCATGTCTAAATCTACATATCCACATATGTAGTGTCTGATCCACCAAAACACAATGCTACTCCCATGGTCCCTCTCAAATACCGAAGGATCCACTTTGCTGCCTGCCAGTGGTCTCTACCTAGATCACTCATAAATCTTCTCACTACTCCCACTACATGGGAAATGTCAGGCCTAGTGCATACCATAACATAAATCAAGCTACCAACTACTAATGAGTATGGTACCCTGGACATCTAGATTCTATCCTCCTCAGCCTTGGGACTCTACTCCTTTCATAATTTAAAGTGACCTGCCAAAGGAGTACCAACCGGTTTAGCATCTTGCATACTAAACCTCTCCAAGACCTTCTTTATGTACTCTTCTTGAAATAATACTAGCTTCCTCTCCTTCCTGTTCCTAGTTATTCTCATACCAAGGATTTTTTTTTCTACCCCCAAATCCTTCATAGCAAAGGAGTCACCTAGATATTTCTTGAGTACCTTTATTTCCTGCATGTTCTTCCCTACAACAAGCATATCATCTACATACAAGCACAAAATAATATAACTACCATCAAGAAACTTCTTGATATACATGAAATGGTCTGAGTGACACTTGGAGTAACCCTGCTCCTACATAAAACTATCAAACTTCATGTACCACTTCTGTGGAGCTTGTTTTAGGCCATACAAGCTCTTCTTCAATTTGCACACTAACCTCTCCTTCCCTTTGACCTCATAACCCTTTGGCTGCATTCTTCACTCATGAAGGAATGTAGTCTTCACATCCAACTATAACTCACCATGAAGGAATGCAGTCTTCACATCCAACTATTCTAAGTGCAGGTCTTCTACTGTAACTAAACCCATAATGGTCATAATAGAAGTCATTTTAACAACTGGAGAAAAAAATTCATCAAAGTCTATACCTTTCTTCTGTGCAAATCCTTTGACAACCAACAGGGCCTTGTATCATTTCCTACCTCCATCTTCCTCTTTGATTCTATACACTAACTTATTCTGCAATGCTTTCTTGCCCTCGGGTAGCTCCACCAGATCCCAAGTCTAGATTTCCATAAGATATCTATGTTCTTCATCCATGGCTTGCTCCCACTTCTTCCTGGCATCCACCTGCACTGCTTCCTCAAAGCACTATGGCTCTCTATTTTCAGTGAGTAATAAATAATTCAAATATGGAGTAAATAATGTTCATGTTCCCTTCTTACCCTAGAAGACCTTCTCACCTCAGAAGTTTTGGGTTCCTGATGAGTAGGTACCTGAACTGGCTGTGCTGGAACATGTTGTACATGAACCAGCCCCTTGAACACCTTGTTATCTGTAATGTCCTCTAACATTGTGTATTCTTTCTTTGATTCCTCTTTCTATTCCTGCAATTGATCTTTATACATGAATTTTTCATTAAAGACAATATCTCTAGACCAAAATATTTTCTTGTCTTTAAGACTCCAAACACAGAAACCAAAGTCCTCTTCACCATATCCAACAAAGGTGCATTTCTCAGACTTAGCCTCTAACTTGGTCCTATCATCTTTATCAATGTGAACAAATACCTCACATCCAAATACTCTAAGAAATGAGTAATCAATTTTCTTACCAGACAAAGCCTCCTCAGGTATACCTCCATCCAAGGCCATAGAGGGTCCTCTGTTAATCAAATAAACAACTGTGCTTACCACTTCCACCCAAAACATGAGTGGCAGCCCCGCATGTCACCTCATGCACCTAGCACACTCCATGATTGTCCTGTTCATTCTCTCTGACACTCCATTTTCGTGTGGAGTATTTGGAACCATTCTTTGCCTACGGATCCCATTTATCGAACAGAAATCAATAAAATTCATTGCTACAATATTCCCCTCCATTATCCGACCTGAGATATTTCAGCTTGAGACATGTTTCATTCTCAACCAAGGATTTCCATCTTTTGAAAGTTTCAAACACATTAGATTTATTTCTAATGCAATATACCCAAACTTTTCTAGTTGCATCATTAATGAAAGTGACATAATAACATGAACCACCAATAGAGTTTACCTTAGCTGGCCCCCATACATCTATATACACTAACTCCAACTTACTCTCCTTCTTGGTAGGTCCAACCTTGAGGAATCTCACCCACTTCTGTTTCCTATAAACACAGTCCTCACAGAAGTCCAAATCTAACTCCTTTAATCTAGGAAGCCTATCCTTTATAATCTGCATGCCCTTATGACTCATATGATCGAGTCTTCTATGCCAAAAAAGTTACATCTCCATCTGCAACAACTAAATTGCAATAATTAGCACCTCTGGTTAAATACAAAGTACCATTTATCTTACCTCTTGCAACCACAAGAGCTCCCTTGGTAACCTTCCAAGAATCCACTGTAAAACTAACCATACAACCATCACTACCCAGCTATCCTACTGATATCAAATTCCACCTCAACTTAGGCACATGCCTGACATCCTTAAGTAGCCATGTGATCCCATTCTACATTTTCACCCAAACATAATCTTTCCCTACTATACTGCATGGTTCATCATCACCAAGATATACATGTCCAAAATCACCTTGAACAAAATCAGTAAAGTAATGTCTATGTGGGATGGCATGGAAAGAATCCCTTGAATCTAACACCCAAGATTCAACAATATTATCTAAGGAAATAATTAAGGCATCTTGACAAACATCACCTGCTACCACATTTACCTCTCTAGTTTCCTCCTTTTTCTTCTTATCCCGAAGAGCCCAGAAATCTTTCTTAGCATGACCAACCTTCCCACAATGCCAACATTCTAACTTACTCTTGGATTTTGACCTTCTGTGATCATTCGACTTCCCATGGTTACCTTTCCCTCTGTTCTTTTATCTCCCTCAACTCTCCACCGTTAAATCATTTCCAGAAGTAGAAGTATCTCTGGTGCTCTTCCTTTACATTTCCTCACATAGGATCACACCTATTACATCCTCAAACTTCAGCTTTGAGTTATTAGAGACTGAATTACTTACATCCATAACCAAGCTGTCCCAACTATCTAGCAAGGAGCACAAAATCAACAAAGCTTTGACCTCATCATCAAAGTCAATTTTTAGTGAGTTTAACATACTCACAACGGTATTAAATTCATTCAAATGATCAGTAGTAGAACCATTCTCAGACATCTTCATATTAAATAACTTTTTCATCAAAAATATTTTATTAGACGCAGAGGGTTTTTCATATAACTTCCCCAATGCACTCATGAGACCTTTCGTGGTCTTCTCCTGCGATATGTTGAAAGCAAACAAAGATGCAAGGCATAAACGAATTTCCCTGAGAACCTTTATATCTAGCAACTCCCAATCCTCATCAAACATGGCTATAGGTTTCTTTTCTTTTCCATCCAAAGGAACATGTAGGTCCTTCTGATATAAGTAATCCTCCATTTACATCTTCCACAAACCAAAGTTCTACCCGTTGAACTTCTCAACCCTCGATCTGCGCTCATCTGCCATAGCTCCCACTCAAGCTAAAATTTCTCTATGATTTACAACTTCAACAAAAAACCACCAAATCTTTGATACCAATTGTTAGGAATTAGAGAACAAATATGTAGAAACAATTCCTCAAACCATGACAGTAGGAAACTATATAGCAGAATTATACTTGCAGAAATATAACAACATAAATTAATAATGCACAAAAGAAGACAAGACAAGATTTAACATGGTTCGCCCAATGTGGGATACATCCACCAAGAACTTGATCATATTTTATTATCAACAAGAGTAAAAAAAATCTCACAGTATTCTCTCAGTTTTGAACTCACAAAAAAATTCCAAAGATGCTAAACCACATCTAAACCACAATTGACACCCAATTGCATAACCTTGATCACTCTTGATCACCTCTTGATCTCTAAGACTCAAGACCTCTTGAACACTCAAGATATCTTTAAGATACCCTAACACCTCTATTTATAGGATTAAAATCCTTCTAAGAATCCATAAATCCAACCCTAGAAGATTGAAAGTCGTGATCTTTCAACTTCTCATGGCTGGAAAAAATAGTCCCGACGTTGATAGCCAGTTAACAACATGTTAACAGAAACGTCGAAACAACGTCGCAGCAAACAATTGCAGAAATCTCCAGAAGTCTCCAAACTTAACCGTTCGAGCTCTAGCACTTCAACACTGATTCAAGAAGATAAAAAACATGCTCCACACCCGAACAGTTAGGTGAATCACATCCCATTACTAGCATCCACAATCTCCTGATCATCCAACACCCTTTCATCTGGGAACAATTTGACATTGTACAAAAAATCAACCTTTATGCAATCACCTTGACACCAAATGTTGAGGACATTGAAGATCAACTCGAATTCATACAAGAAGAATGGGACACATTTCAACAATTTTGGTTCAATTAATTTGAGGAGTTCAAGATTATTGTAGGCCTCACTTGGGCTACCTATTATGTGGAATTGTATATCTTTAACCCTTTGGAATTTTATTCATTCCTTCATTATCAATTATCTTTTTATCACAATCACTTAATTCAAAAATGAATTCACACCCTTTGACAAAGCCCATTGATTCTTGGAATTGACATTTGATAAGTAATATTTCAATTCTCTATATAATATCTATCTAGTTTATTTATCTCTACGTGAAAGATATCTCATACACTGGAAGGAGGATTCTCTCACATCATTGGAATCCATTCATCCTGACATTGCACTATCAACACATGTATTATTAAACCCTATTGTCTTTTGATTTTTTGGTGTCTATCATATATTTGACAATCGAGAATCACCATGAATATTTTGGCATTCTCGATGGGACCCGAGTCCCTTTTTCATTAGATTTCATATATTTTTGTTTCTTTTTAGATCATCTAACTTTGTAGCTTAGATTGCTTCACTCTCGCTTCTTCAAAGATGCATAAAAATAAAATAATAAGAAAAAAAATGAAAAGAGAACATTGGTATGTCTATTTTATTTTAGATCTTAAAATTAACTTTCATATTTGCTTTTTCATACAGTTTAATTAGGGGTTAATCAATTGTATTCATAATATTCCCTCACAAACAACCAAACTACATCTTAAATAAAATTTACATCTAAAAAATTCCTTCCAAGTCTACCTACTTATATTTCATCACCAAGAGGGAAGCTAACTTAGTGTTCTAGCTGAGTATAAATAATCTAGTGGTAGGTATATTAGCTAAGCATCCAACTTCCTTATCATTGCGGGACCATGAAGTGAGGGGGTAGGACCTAATATCATGCATCGTACTGACATCAAAATAGATTTGGGCCTCATGTACCTTCAGGTATATCAAGGACTTAAATTTTAAATTTCCCTGAAACTAGCCTTAGCTAGACACTTCCATAGTACCTTTGGTAACCATCCTTTTCACATTATTTTAACTAATGAAGATAATCTAAAATTTCCCTGTGTGTGTTGTTTTCATTTTTTAAATAATCACCTTTCTTTGTTTCTCTATTGATTATTTGATCAGTCCATGGTTCTAACTAGACTATAGGCTCACTTTCAAAACCACTCAAATATAATATATTTACTTCAACAATCCTTAGAATCAACCCAGTCTCATATAAAACACATCCTAAACATGTTTGATCTACTACAACAACCCTTAGAAAAAAATATGGAACCCCCAAATTCCGCTAGCACTCAATCTAAAAATTTAGAGGCTCCTTTCCTTAACCCTCCTCAATTCTTCCAGAGTGCTGACCCAGTCTTCACAAAACTCTTAAACATCAATCATGTTGCCCTTAGTGGCTACCTTTCTGTTAAAGGTGTTTGTATCATTTACACCACTACTTATCCAACATAGTTCCCATCTATTGAGGTCAAGACTTTCAATTATTATAAACTCTATGACCACAAATAGCAACCTGTCATCCAACAAATCCATCTGTATCCCCTATTAGTGATACAGGAATGTTAGCACATGCTTCATTTTCTCTTGTTGCTAGTTTTGATCTTAATGTTATATCATCACATAACAGAGACAACCAACAAGATCCTATTTCATCATCTTCTTCACCTATTCTATAGGGTGCACAAATTCATACTACTACCTCCCCATCCACATCTAGCCACGTAGCCTCTACTACTCCCCCTCCTCATGTAATCTCAGTTGGTGTCCCTCTCTCTACAAAATCGTTGATCATATCTCAATTTATTTCATCATAACAACCTATGTCTATGATCCATAATTTAGTCTTATCCATCCTTGCATCCAAACCACCTATCAACATGAGTTCCATTGCTACTATGGTTATGCATCCCTTGTCACTAAACCATGATATGGTTATGCATCCTCTCAATAGATACTATAACCAACACATCCTTTCATCAACACATCTCTCCATCTACCTTATAAATATATTCAATCCTCTTCACAACTTGTAGTCTCTCAATAACCTTATAACATCCCAGGAGTTCTATCTCCTTTCCATTATCATACCCCACCATATCATGTATATCAATAATATAACTCTTATATCCATAATCAATCCAACCCATCCTCTTCAAACATCCAATAACCTCTTTAAAATGATCCCTTTTAAGAATTAATAAGTAGAATGGAAAGTCTCAAAGTTTCTACCATGGGACTTAAGAAAACTCATTCCTATGAACAAATATGCAATGAACCTATTGTAGTCATTTATTTACCCTTAATAATTTTACCAACCCCAAACATGTCGGCCTATCACCTAGCAGGAACTGGACGCTTGCTCGAGGCATGCTTGGGCACCGAGCCCCTCATTTATGTGAGCTTTGTGAGAAGGTTCCACCATTAATAGAGGATGATTTGTAAAATCAAAAGTACATTCATTTATTTAAATAGGTAGAAAATGTATCTAGCATATCTACCATTAGTGTATCACAAAAGTTAATGAACATTGCAAGAAGCATAATAAGTTGGATCTAAGCTATAATAAGTCAAATTACATGAGGGTTTATACCCTTAAACAAAATATATAGAATGAACCCAAAGATATATATTTTTTCATAGTTCATATAGACACATTACAGTTAAAAGGGGTCATCTCAAACCATATACAATAAATGAAATGGACTTAACTCCCATAAATCCTCTTTGGTCTAAGACCTTAACTATACCTTTTCCATTCTAACCCTTGTTACATATCCTAGTCCCATATAGAGGCTTATGGAATCCCTTAAAACCCTTAGCACTAAGTGTTCTAAACCTTAGCATCGCTGCAACACTTTGTTACTTTGCTTCTTATTCTCTATGCATTCCCATAGCCTGTCATCATCTCTTACATTTTATCTGTTTTATCTCTTCATCCCTCTTACATATTATCCTCTCTCTATTTCCTCTATGTCTGTAGCCAAAACATTTCTCTTTATAGAATCACCACCCACCTCCATACCTTCTCTCCTGAATAGATCATGTGCCAAGTGTCGATGTGGTCCTCCAATGGTGATTGCTTATCCCTTTCTAAACCCTCCACTCTTTGCAATGATGTCTTTTGGGAATATTCCCCATGTGAATATCATTTTCTTGACCTCCAAGGTTCCAAGCTAGCACCTTATGCACTCATCATGCCTAGTCGGGTCTTCATATTTTTCCTCAAGTGCTTCTAGAATTCTAAATATAGCTAAGTTCTTTAAACCCATGTTTTTCTTCCCATGCGCACCTTGGTTTCACTTAAACCCTTCTTAAACCCCTTTTTCATGTGCACTTTCCCCTGAGGTCCCTTCATCTTACTAGTCTTGTGCGCACATTCCCTTTAGTACTTAGCTAATATTTCAGGGCCCAACATCACCCCACACTAAGTGTGTTCTCCTTCCTCAGAAACATTCTGCTTCTCAAAAGAATAAAGAATAGTAGGATAGGGAAAATATGAATAAAGAATGAAAGAATGGAAGAATTTGCTACTGCTGCAGGAGAAGTGGGAATTATTTCTTTGTTATTGCTTCAATATTTTACTAGGCATCAACCTCACTCTGCACTTGTTAAAGTAGGTCACCCACTAAAGTGCTCACCTCCTCAAACCTAAATTTTTCACTCTTAGCATTTAGTGTGTCTAGAATTCCTTCTAGTTTTTTTCTAAGATCATCCAGTGTGTCCACTTTGTAGGTGACCTGAGGATATAGTTCCTTAAGCTGATTCTTAATCAAACCCTACCAGGTATCAATTGCTTCAAAAAAATTCTCAACCTCAGCTAGGATATTATCCTACTTCAACCTGTTTCCTTTGTTATTTTCTTGAAACTCCTTCAGATCTGTCTCATGCATAGCAACTAGTATGCTTTCTACCCTGTCTCTGTCAACGCAATTGTCATAAACATCCTCGGATATTTATGTAGTGGTCTTCACAGTGGAAAGGATCTAGGAATACTGAGTAACTGTTTCCCCAATATTTAATTTCTCTTCCTCCTTTTGGCATGCCAATGCCTCTTTCACTAATTCTAATGTGAGTGGTCACCTCTCCATGGTAAGGATATGGATTAGGTATTCACAACATTACATGCTCGACTCATAATTTTACTCAGGTGGGGCCAGGTCTGAGTGCTTTAAGATTATAACATTTGAAATAGTCTTTATCTTCTTAGGCATATCTCGTACCTTTTTGTTTTCCTCCCTTAATTCGCACCTTAACTATGTGCTGATCATCTCCTCTAGCTTTAGCTCCTTATCCTTTTTAATGATATCTTCATTTTTATTTTCAATCTCTTCTTCTAGGACCCTTACTCTATCATTTCTCTCAGAGAGCCTCACCTCAACATCTACTGACACTTTATTGAGTGTGCTACAAACTTTCTCATATGGTATTTACTGATCATTCACAAGAGGGTTTAATCCCTTGGTCTCTAGTATCTTCATCAATGCCTCATGATTGAAATCAAATTTGGGATCATCAACGTGGGACTCAAAAACCCAAGAAAACATCTTTCTTGTGCATGGGTACACACCATCTTCATCGAAAGAAGACCATGCAAGTAGTTAGTTTGAAGGCAAGATACTTTAGAAACACATGCGTAGTACCTTACTTGGATTATTGATGTAGGTCATCCCTTATTCCTATGCCACTACCATACCCTTTCCTCTTGTGCATGCTACATTTGGTAAGCTTACCGCTAGGCTAGGATCTCCTCCTGTGCTTCCATACTCCTTTTATATGCTCTCGCTTCCCTCCATCTCCTTGATAACTTCTTTAGTGTTATAGTTCACCTCTTGATCCACCAAGTCTTTTATGATACTTACTACATCCCTTTCTGTGGCATCATCTATCTACTCCTTATTCAAGCTTGGATTCCCTTGATCTTTCATGTTGACTTCATCACTTCCCCTTCCCTGTGAGAACCTCCTACATATTCATCCTTCTCTTCTTTATCCTCCTCCTCTGACTCATGTACATCGTACACAGGATGGTCCTGAGCCTTTTCGTGCTCTTAATAATATTTGTCACTTTTTTTTTCCTTCATGCTCTATTTTTCTTTGCATTCCACCCTCTCTGTTACTCTTTTTTCCTTCCTAATTAGTGATTCCAATAAAGGAGACTCTTCTTTTTCTTCCTCTCTAGGTGACTCCTTTATTTTCAGCAACTCTTCTCTTTTAGGGGGCTTCTCTTTCTCTGGTGCCCCTTCCTTAGGTGTCTTCTCTCTCTCTCTCTCTCTCTCTCTCTCTCTCTCTCTCTCTTCTATGAGGTAATTCTTCCTCTGTGCATAGGTGCTTGTTTTTGCACCCGAATCTTACATGCCTACAAAATGCATTGTTTATGTACTTAACACCTTTTTCTTAGGGGCCTCTTCACTCTCCCTTTTCCTTAGCACCGCTATATTCCTTCTGGTGGGGTCTTCTGGGATAGAGACATCATTTTCAATGTAAGATCCCTTTTCATAGTTTTTCCTTATGCACAAGTATACCCTTGTTGTGGTCCTCCTAGCAATAGTAAATGTTACTAGCTTTAGCATGTGTATGTCATGGGAGACATACTTCTCCACATATGTGTGCTTCTTTGGATATATCAATTTCCTTCAAAGTTCACGGTAATCCTGGTCTACTATGTTAAGGTCAAACCTTAGCTTCTTTTCCTCCTTGAATCTATTGACTTCGGCCTAGAAGTATTGTGTTGTTAAGGAGAATGGTAATTTGCACCATGGACCCTTGGCACAATTTTCTAGAGTAAACCTTCCAATGGAAAAAAGTTGGTATACAGAGAATTCATCTTTTCCTTGTAGTAGAACAGGTAACTACTCAGGTATCCTCCACTCTACATCAAATGCATCATGCATCCTCTTATACCATTTTTCTAGGTGCACCTTATGGTTGGTCGTCATGGTGTCACAAGTTTACTTCTCAAATATTTTGGCAGGTGAGGGGTTCTCATCTGGGTACTCCCACAAAAATTTATCTGGCAAATTGGGCACTCCAATCTCTGAAAAATAAAATGGTAAGGAGGACGTTACCAAACATGACCTTTTAGCCATCGTGCGTGACACTGATGATTTCTTCTATTATGAATATTGAGAGGTTATATATGGTCCCCTCTGAGATATTTTGGTAAATATTCAACCAAGCCTTATTGATCTGCATCCATCTCTCTTACCCATTTAGTTTTGTGACTAAGCATGTGGCCATCCTCATTATAAGGTCGAAAGTCACAGAGATGTCGAAGTATCATGACCCCTTCTTGTAGTCATAGGATTCAACAGTATTCTTGATGGCCTCCTTATCATCCAAGTCATCATAAAATGATTCTCCCTTACAGGTAAGACTAGTAAATTTAGAGATAAGTTGGGGATTTATCAGCATCCTATGTCCTATAAAGTAAAACTGGTCTTCATGTACGTGCAACATTAACAACTAGTATAGTTGCTCAGGTTTTCCAAAATAGGGAAACTCGTCGAGTTGCAATAACTCAGCCTTCTCCATCTTCACCTTCACCTCATCATCGTAGATAGGAATTCCATCTAGTTTCCTTTTATTTGTAGAGTGAACCAGTTCCAATGCCATCTCACTCTTTTTGGTGCTCGTATGATGGTTGTAGTCACTTACGACCATCTTTATAATATGAGACACCCATTATTTTCCAAGAAACAAATCATCTGGATATTGCATCTCTGTGTACCATTCTTCATTGAAACTGGTATAAATAAATTATTTCCCATTTCCATTGCCCTTCTTTAGTAAAATGGTTGCTTCTTTCCTTGGTGCCATTTCTCTTTCGGGTCATTAAAATTTATTTCTTCCTCTTGATCCTGGCTCTACTCAATTCTACGGCTATACCCTTTTACAAAAATACCTTCAATCTTGTGCCCTAGCTATGGAACCCTAACCTAGAAAACTCTTCCTTCCACAAGACGGTGTATTCACTTGTGGGATTAAAAACTTCTACGACCTTCTCCCTCATGCTCATGTATTATTTTTCCACTCTGGTTCGCTAATCAAACTAGTTATGCACTTAGATCTTCACAACCCTTTTTCATGAAAATTTTCTTCAAGGATTCCCTAGTTCACAAGAACTCTTCGATATCACAAATGCAAGGTAAAAAATAATGTACCCTAACCTTCTACTTATAGCTTTTTGTTTTTTTCCTGCAATAAATTTCATGCCACCTACCAACATACCTTTACAATAAAGGTGGATTTTTCTTCTAAATCCAACCTTCAGTGATTTTACCTCCACGCCCAATCTTACGTGAAAACTTCTACAACCTTCTGGTGTGTAAAAAACCTTACTGACCAAATATCCTTACACACATGCTTGTAGCATCAAAGGAACTTCTTCTTTCCTTACCATGATTTTTGACATCACCTACCTCATGTTCTTCCTACACTTCTCACCCTTGTACATGGTTTTTGTAAATCCTTCTTGACACCAAACTCCTCATTTTCACCTTTTCCATGTGCCCTCTTCCATACTAAATTTTTATGGTCCTTCAAACTTGGCCATCGAAACACAACTTCCACTACCAGCTTCAAGTATTTGTCACATCACTTCAGCCCACACAAAAATGGATGTGCGGTCCTTTGCACATAGAATTTTTTTAAAATTATAAGTGGCTACCAACGCACAATGTGCACACAACAATAGAAATAAAAGGAACAAGTAACAAGAAAGGGAAACACAAAGAAAGGAAAATACATTAAGGGAAATCATAGGCTAATAGGAAATAATTCCTTATTTACAATCACAAAGAAGAATTCTTTATAGTATGGCTTCAGCCTACTCCCATTGAAATTTCCTAGTAACCGTGTTCCATCTAGCACTTGTAACTGGAAAGTGCCTAAATGAAGAATATAGGATACAATGTACGGGCCCATCCAATGGACTTTCAATTTCCCAGGGTGGAGCAGAAACTTGGAATCATATAATAGAACCATCTTCCCAACTTCAAACTTTTTGTTCTTGACGTTTCTATCATGTCATGCCATCTTCCTAGATTTTTCTATCTTCTGACTTATTAATCCTCTCCTCAAGTGCTTGTTCATCAAATAATCCTTTTGTGTGCACTATACGTAGTGATGGTAATATGAATTCAATGGGTAACATTTCTTCCATGCCAAACACCAATTGAAAAGGTGTGGCCTTATTCAGTATTTTATAAGTAGTCTAGTATGACCATAACACATCATTAACTTTATCATCCTAGTCCTTCCTTCCCACATCATAAATTTTGGTCAGTGTGTGACTCAATATCTTGTTAAATGCCTCAGTGGTTCCATTAACTTGGGGTGATAAGGGGTAGTCTTGTGGTGGGCTACCATGAATTCTTCCAACAAGATTCTAACTATCTCATTAAATAAATGAATACCCCTATCACTTGTTAAACTTAGCGGAAAGTGGAAATGCATATCTGTTGATTATATTTTCCCAAAAGAACCTAGTTGTTGTTGTTGTGAAATCCCTTATAGGCACTACCTTCACCCATCTTGTTAAGTAGTCAGTACAAGTAATTATATAGCATGAACTAGTCCTTCCCGTGGTAGGTGAAATAGGCCCTACAAAATCAATCACCCACTGCTCAAATGGTTATGTTCTAACTATCAGTCTCAAGGGCACCAAATCTCTTCCTCCTGGTTTACAAAGGTGTTGGAAATGGTCATAGGCCTTACAATACTCAATATAATCTTGGTAGATGATTTCCCACCAAGTCCCTGCCAGAAGGATCTTGTGCGTGATTACATTCCCTACATAGTGTCCTCCTGCAATTCCACCATGTGCTTCCTCGATGATTGTAATGCAAAATCTAATTATGGCCTAGCTTGTATAAGTATCCACCAATTAACATGACCCCCCATCTCGTATGGCTAACTACTTTCTTTCCAAATTCTTCCTTCGTTTTGGTGCTACACCCGTCTTGAGAAATATAACAATATCTTCCAAGTCAGAGGGCACACACCACAATATAAACAGTTTCACATCTGATATAATATCCTCAATGCTCTATGCATCCTCCCTTGATTCAATCTTGGATAAATGGTCAGGTCCTTAGTTACTCTTTCCTAGTTTCACCACACCTGTAAACTCAAACTCTTGAAACAACATGACCCATCGGCATATGGGACCTTGTAAAATGGACTTGTTTACCAAGTACTTCAATCCCATGTGGTCTATGTAGAATATGAAGGGTGATGTCAACAAATATTTCTTGAATTTTTGTAGTGCATAGATCATGGAAAATGCTTCGCGCTCAGTAGTGGTATAGTTTTTCTCTGATGGTGTCAAGTTCCTACTAGAAAAACATAAGGGGTGGTCAACAATTCATTCCTTAGGTTTTGCTAATATTGCCCCAATCACCATCCCCAAAGCATCAACATTTACATGGAGTTTCTTATCCCAAGAAGGAAAGCATAATATGGGCACAATGATAAGCCTATTATTCAATGTATGAAACACCATATATTACACCTCTCCCCAATGAAATGGAATTTTTTGTTTTATTAACTCTTCCAATGACATGGCGATCTTGGCATACCCCTTAATAAATTTTTGATAATATACCGTACGCCCAAGGAATTTTTGCACTATGCTATGGCTAGTAGGTTCCCCCAATCCCATAATAATGAAAACTTTGGAAAGATCCACTAGCAAACCTTCCTTACATATGATATGCACCAAAAGGGTTCCAAATGGAGTACCGAAAACACATTTCTTAATGTTGATGGATATCCTCAACTTCCAACATCTTTCAAACATCATCCTCATATTGTCACAATGATCCCTTACTAATTTGTATACCATCTAATCATCAAGGTAGACATGAAGAAACTTATGGATGAAGTCTTGAAATGCCTTAACCACAATGTATGAAAACACAACAGGTGCATTCTTCAATCCAAAAGGCTTGACTATGTAGGAAAAGCTTCCCCATTCAGTGGAAAAATTTGTCTTTTCTTGGTCTTCCTTTCTAATACTAACCTTATGATACCCTGAGAATCTGTCTATGAAAGAATAGATCTTACACCTAACTACTCCTTCAAGAATCTCCTCAGTGAAGTGCGTTGGAAAGGGATCAATGACACATACTGCATTCACATCCATGTAATCAACACATATCCTTATCGTCCCATCCTTTTTAATGCTAATGGCCATTGGGCTTATCTATTCCTATTCCTCAACATCCTCAATGATGCCTGATGTGATCATCTTGTCAATCTCCTCCTTGAATTTGACCTAAAGATTTAGATTCATTCAATAAGGTCTCTTCCAAAGTGGGTGCACTCCTTCCTTTAGCTTGATCTTTATTTCCCCCAAGGATTGGTGGAATCCTTTCATCTCATGGTAACCATGTGGAAATAATTCTTGAAACTCACACAATAGATCAATGATCTTCAAAAACTTCTTTTCTTACCAATAGTCCCCAATAGTAGCCTCCTTAGGTTATGTTTCTAAGCCAATGTTAACCTTATTTGTTTCGAGTGGTTCATGGTAGGCGCAGGGTTGTTCATCAACACTATCTATTACTTCACGCGTACCTTCAGTATGGTTAACATCCCAATATTTTATTTCTTGAATGTTTATCACATAGATCAATTTTCCTTTTTCTTTCTCCATGCATGTGCACTCAAGTTGTATCTCCTCTAAGTCTCCTCGTCAAAGCGTGCTTCTAAATTAGGTTCATCCAATAATTCCAGTATTTTATCCTCTTCCATGGCACTATCTCCCATCATTAGGTTCTTAACAACCTGCAACACCTCATCCATCAATGGCTTGGTGCTCTGATATTTAAAATCTTGAAGGATGTATGCCATAAACTTCTTCCAATTTCATGTCTGACGGAACATCTCTAAGTGAATGTACCATGCGTGTACACAACCTTGTAAGGTGGAATACAACTTATGTACCAATAAAGAAGGTGGCAAGGCTTATGTGCATTCCATCTAGGCCTTCTCACATTCTTAGATGTGAAACAAGGTGGGTTCCTTACCATGTTAATATTGTATGATAGTAGGTGCATTTCTTCAGAAAAACATAACATAAAACGTGATTCTTACCTTGTGCCACTCTAGAAGGTTATCATGATGGTTCTCCCACCAATGTGTTATAGTCTCGAGAAAGTTATAGCTGATCATCCTTCTCCTCTCGACCTCAATTCTCCATTAGGTCTCCATTTGTCATAGGAAAACATCAAGGTTGGCTCCTTTAGAATAACTTAGTAGCTTCTTTCCTCCTAGGTGATTGATTGAGAATTCCTTTATTACCCTCATCACAGATCCCCTTAACTACCTTCCCACTAACTCATATGTCTCATGCACTCAATTATCACATGTCATGCTAGTTGTGTCACTTATAAATTAAGTATCTTCCCAATGAATAACACCCTTCTTTATTGGTTGTATAACTTCAGGGTCCCAGATAGTGCACATGTAAATTATGTCTAGGTCCTCTTCTCCTAAAGGCTCAATATCGGGTGATGACCTCCCATTTTTCAAAAGAATGATAACATGTTCCTCTTTGTTCTCAAATCTTATATATCCCTTATTAAAATGTAATTTAACATTGTTCTTATAGCAACAGGGGTCCCAAGTAACACTGGGAAGTTATTCACCTCAGCAAGCACTAAGAATTCAAAGTCCCAAGTGAATTTTTCCCCTTGGATAGTGATAACAACATCCTTTAAAACACCAATGGGCATTTCCTTTTTCTTATTGGTCATGTACAACACATTTTATTCCATAAATCCAAAGTAAAAATATTAAATTTTGCACCCATATCTATCAAAATATTTCTTAGGAGCCATCCATCAACAACTGTATTCAAGTTCATTTACTTATCGTAGTCGAGGTTATGGGGAGGAAGGTTAACATGAAAAACCTTTCTCTCATGCTCTGCTCCAGTGCTTGGTATCTTATTCCTTAACCATTCTCCTAATATAGGAATGATATTCTACTACCTCAACATTTTGCATACCTCCTTGACATCGTCTAGATCCTTCTGTGGAGCCTCAGCGCTCTTCTTCTACTCAAAATTTTAGGATTTCTCCTTTTGACATTGAATTTCCCCTTAAAGACTCCTGATTACATCCATGGTCTCTTAATGGACTTCCTTCTAATGGGTATGGTCTAGATACTTCTTATAAACCACCTCTTCTCTTGTAATCAATGGTCTCTACTTTGGTATCTTTGTGGTGTGCATAGCCTAAGCTCACGTCATCACCAGTATATTTTCTAACTCTACCTCACGTGCCACTCTTGACATCCACTACGAGTCTAATTTCTTAACACTTACCAACCTAGTTCCTTTTTCTTTCCATTGTTGATGGCTCATATTGTTTCATATTTTTCTTAGATTGTTTCTTTGAATTATTGACGAAATAGATAGGGTAATGGGTGTAGGAGGAATACATGTTCAGATGTCAGTTGATGGGTTATTGCACATGTATGAATTTCGAATCCATAGCTGACCGTGAGAGCTTCCTTTTGGCTAGGAGGAACTACCTATAATGAAAGCAAGACCACTAAAAAGAATTAAACAATATGGGCAGTGAACTGCCTAGTGTGAGCTAGATCCAAGAAGCATGGTACTTCCTAGATGGCTATTAGTCCATTGTTTAAAAAAAATTAATGTTGTAAACGAAGTAAATCCTATTGTTATTTTAAAATGATTTAGGTATCTCACTTAGAAACACAATAAGAAAATAGATCTAATCTAACAGGCTAAGCCAGAATAGAATCCATGGGTCAAATGGTTGGTTTTGGGTTCTGTAGGTCTGATAAAGGTCTCGGGTAGGTCACAAGTGAGTGAGGGTGAGGTAAAGTTAGGTAGGTAGGTCTTTGTTTAAGGTTGTGTGGGAAAACATAGAGACCAATTTTGGTCAGAGGTGGCTGACCGCGGTTAGGTATAATAAGCACCAATTACTGTGAGATCTAGAAATGTCACAAAATGGGGTTTTGGTTTCCTATGTGATTGCATAAAGGATTTGGTTGGTCAAAATGAGGTATTGGGTGACTGGAATAGGTTTTTGCGGGGTCTTGATGGGTCTATAGAGGTGAATTTTTTTTGGAGATGGTCAATAGGGAGCAAGATAAACAATGGGTGATAAAATAATGATAGAATGAAATAACTAGGAAATTATGATGTTGTACTTACTTAGATTTCATTCCTGAAATTCTATGTGTGAAGGATGGAGGTGTTGATGATGTGTTTGAAGGCTACAAGTGATCAACTGAAGAAAAGCTTCTACATGGGCTGCATGCACACTCCTCTTTTGTTTGGATAGATCAGAATGTGGCTGGGAAGGATGTGCAGGAGAAGATCCTCAATCTCCTACTTTGGATGTCAATTCTTGCTAGAATTAGCTCTCTGAAGATGCGTTATCTCTTTGATATTTCATTTTTGCTCGTCCAATTTTCTCCCCATGTTTTCCAACCTTGAGAATAATATTGTTTAGAGGATAAAAGGGGTAACTGATGACATTTTGGCTTAACTAACGATGGTTAGGGGAAACCGACGTCAGTCAAGGTGGGATTTTCTAGGTTTAATAAACTTAGGGAGATCCTCCCGATTTTCTCAGATCTTGTGTCGTTATCCCATGGATTAGACAGAGAGCTTCTTGTGAGCATGCGGGAATGTGGTTAGAGGGAGTGTAGGCATTTATTTTTAGGGTTTGGGTAAGTCTTGGTTAGTTATGGTAACTTGCTAAGAATAGGTCTTAGGATGAGTTAGCTCAATGAGGTGTCTAAGTGAACTGTTTTTGTAGATATTATTTAAATAAAATATTTAAATAATAAATATAGTGAGGATAACGCATTAATATAATTAGATTAATTAAATTAATATTAGTGGGGTAAAGGGGGGTCATGGCTAGGTAAATGTAATAAAGGGTGATTATTTGTTGAGGGACCAAAGGGGATTGTGACCTAATTTTAGTGTCTACATTTTGCCCTTTTTTTGTGTACCTTGTATTGGTAAGCAATGCTAACAAAAATAAGATGTGGTTGGCCCATGTGCGGGTGAAGGTGGTCCCCCTCAAACTAGGAACTGACAAGGCAGTAGGCTGAAGTGGTGAGGGGTTTGATAAAAGATAAATGTTAGGAAAAGGTAAGTGGGTGTAGGGGAAGAGGGTGAAAGGTCTACTCGGGTGATCTAGGTAATGGATCAGGGTTAAAGGTAGCAACAGTCAAACACACACACACACACACACACACACACACACACATGTATAAATTGCAGCATGCTACTAGGTTGAAGAGCAGGAAAACTCTACATCGTCTAAGGTCGATAGGTTTATCTAAACAAGGGTGAAGTGAGTCTAGTATCCAAGGTATAGGATAAGGTCAGGAAACACAACGTAGGTTAGGTGTAAGAATTATTAGGTATGTTCTGATACACCAAAGGTAGGGTCTGGATAAACGATCACAACAATAGGCTAGGTAAGGTCATTGGGTCAATCAACACAGGTAATTGTGCCATAAGGTATAGTGAACACATGAGGTCAAAGGTCACTAGCGATGGTCCAGGTCCAAATATATAGGTCATGGCATGGGTAAGGCTGAGGTAAGGGTAAAAAAATGAGTCCCCAAAGGAGGAAAAATGGAGGTAGGAAGTGACGAGGTCAGGAAATGTAAGCTAATGGGTTGGGTAAAGGTATGGGGTAAAGAGCAAGGTAGAGGGTGGGGTAAAATGGAAAAGTAAGGGAAATGTGTAGGTAAGGGTGATTGATGGTGGTCATGGATAACTAACATCGGTATAGGAAAACCATAAATTGTTAGGTAGGGCACAATACCAATGTCAGTCTAGGGGAACTGATAGTGGTCTGGGTGAACCGATGACAGTCTATAGGAACCTACATCAGTGAATGAGGGCATACGACCGATGTTGGTCTAGGGGAAACCAATGTCGGTCGAGTCGGGTAGTGTATAAAAAGTGGAAAACCCACATTTTGAAAATTCATTTGTGCATTATGAAAAGTAGAAAAGGACAATAAGAGAGAAAAGAGGAAGAGGGAAAAAGAGAACATCAGAGAGCTTGGTTGGCAAGACACATAGGCAAGGTTGATTGCGTGAGAGGTGGGGCCACAAGATTGGATCGAGTGAGGTGATTTCTTAAGAGAGTGAGAGGTCATTCAAGGATGGCGAAGGCTGGAGATGGATCAGGAGGAGGTAGGTGGAGAGGGAGGGTAGGTAGCTGCCTTATAGGTGTAGGTACAAGATCTATAGGGTTGGCTAGCCACAATGCAGGGGTAGGTTATGGGTCTGTAGGGCTAGTTGAAAGCAACACAAGAACAAATTAAGGCCCAGATACAGGCACAGACATAGATTCCAAGGCCAACTCAGGTTCTAGCACCAGTATAGGGCTCAGTGTAGGTTCAGGGACAGGGTCCCCTTGTATAGGTACCCACGCAGGTAGCAAGACCCATTGCACCTCTGTAGATAGTGACCATGGCTAGATTTAGGGATTCCCTAGTAGACGCATGATATTATCAGGATCATGTGTTAGCTACCAAGCTAGATGTGCCCTCATATGCCGAGTATAGAGAACAGCAGGCCTCCAGTGAGAGGACTAGATCCTACACTCAGAGTGTGGAGAGTACAGGGGCTGGCAAGCCTAGGGATAGGGTCGTGGTGAGGCCAGCCCTAGGTGAGGGGCCATCAGCAGGATGTGAGGTAAGTGTCGGGCACCAGACAGGTGTGGCAGAGGGGTCAGGAGAGACATAGTCATATGGAGCATTCCCTGACATCAGATGGGGAGATGATTGACTTTCTATGGACCAGCCTACATGCTGAGTCATTTTTGTATGGATTATATATGAGACCAGCCTACGTGCTGAAGAGATTTTGTATTTAGTATGAGTTTTTTATACATGATACTGGCCTACGAGTCGGAAATTAATGAGAGACACATGTATTTTTGAGATGAGTGTAGATGATTATGATGCACATGTATTTATATCATGAGATGTATGAGGTTTAGATGATTATGTGTTGTGATGTGTATGTTATTTTAATTTCATTATGATATAAATGGATTAGGTGAGTTAGGCGTGGCGGAGTCACGTTGGCTTAGGCATGGATCGAGTCAGGTTGGTTTAGGCATGGATCGAGTCATGTCAGTTTAGGCATGGATCGAGTCATGTTGGCTTAGGCATGATTCATTATGGTTTGTAATGAATGATACTATGGGTCATATGTGAAATGTTGTATAATCTATGCATAGTGATGATAGAGAGATGGTAGGTGTAAAAAATGTATAAAATGGTAAACAACTTGTTATGTATGTGGTTTAGTTTCCAATTTTGTTAGAAAAGGGGAACTAAGTGAAATGTGGGGTGAATGGTGAGTTAGGCATGGTTAATGAGTTGTTTAGGGTAGAGAATGGCTGAGCTAACCTCTAAGGGCCCCGTGCCCTTGGAGTGCTACCTACATAGTCCCAGAAAAAAGGGACCTCATGCCGATGTAGTTCTCCCATGAGCTAGGGAAGAATATGAAAATGAGTTGGTAGGTTTTTGGGGCATGTAGTGGGATTAGGTTTAATAGGTGTGGGTAGATTATACGTAAAATGTTGCAGGTGAAGGTGATTATAGCAAAAGGGGAGGATTAACCCCAAAGGTAAGCGTCGAGGACTAAGTCCTGTATAAGGTAATCAAAATGTAAACAAAGATGGTTAAAAGATAAGAGGGGGGAAATAAAGCTATCTGATTGGGTAGGATCATACCTAGTAGATCATACCTTGAAGGGGTTGGTGAACACAATATCCGAAAGGCATTATACGATTAACTGTTCTATGGTTGAAGTAGTCATAGGATCACCAAATGTCAAAATTCCAAGATGTCCCTTGAGGTGATTTAGGAAATGAGAGTGGAAGTGGTAAGGTGGGTGAAAATTAATTAATTTTAGATGTTTTGAGTGACAAGTCTTTTAGGCAATAGGTCCGAGGTCACAATGGGCTAGTCCATGACTAAGAGGTTTTTGTTTTGATATAATGATCGATGTGGAAAGTCTATATGGGATAAATAATATGGTACTCCTTGTGGTCTTCGTGAAGCTGATCAATGCAAGAAGCTTCAGCTTCTCTAGTTTATTTTTGAAAGCTTCACATAGTTTTCCTTTGAGGGAGAAGTCTAAATATAGTATCCATTTGGTCGAGAGGAAGATTTCCTTTTAAGGGAGTCATCTTTTTTTATTAGAAGTTTGACTCAAGGAGTTTGGTCCCATTAGAGGTCTTTGAAATCATGGACAAGACCAAGGTGAAGGATAAGAAAATTGTTCAAAAGGTAGGGTGGAACGACCATGGGATCTCCTCTAAAGGTAGATGGAATCATGTTATGTACAGTGCTGTGGTACACATATTTACGGTAAGATAACAAGTGATGGGTACTCACATGATTCTTGTTTAATCAATAGGGAGGTGTATGGAGTGGATAGCGCTCAAGGGATGAGATTGGAGAGAAATAAAGGGTGAGGTATGACAACGAGTCAACAATAGAATGGTTGAAGATGCAATGCAATAAGGGGCTCAGGTTCGGGTTTACTCTCAAACGAGGATAAATGATAGGCACCCAATCCATAGATATGAGTTACGATGTATGGTCCAAGACAATTAGGAGCGAATTTTCCAAGTTTAATTTTTTTTTCTTTGGTTACATGTTGATTTTCTTTCAAAACAAGGAAAGCAACTTAGAATGTTTGTTCATCAACATGTTCTTCATAAGCATGTTTGATATGTTGTTGATAAACTTGAAGGTGATCCATAGTGTTAAGATGACATTTTTCTAATAACTCTAGTTGTGCTAAGTGGTCCTGAAAAAAGTCATCATCAGTAAGCATGTCCTGGAGAGAAATGCAGAGTGAGGGGATCTAGACTTCAAGAGGTAGAACAACCTATGTACTGTAGACCAGCGAAAAGGGTGTGGCCACAATGTAAGTACGAATACTAGTGCAGTATGCCCATAGGGAAAAAGGAATGTGTGTATGCTAATCCTTCCCAGTATCATCAACCACTTTCATGAGAATTTTGTTGAGGGTTTTTTTAGTAGATTCATCTTGGCCATTGGTTTGTGGGTAATAAAGTGATGAGAAACTAAGTTGAATGCCGAAGGTGTCAAAAAAATTTTGTTGTGTTTTGTTTTTTAATTATTTTCCATTGTCAGTGATGAGGCAATGAGGAACACCAAAGTGACAAATGATGTGATGGTTAATGAACTCACATATTTTCTTGACTTTTTTGGAGATGAGTGGTATGGCTTCCACCCATTTTGTGTAGTATTCAGTAGTAGTTATGATCCATTGATGGCATTGGGAAGAATGAGGATTGATTTCTTCGACAAGATCCAAACCCCATTGAGAGAAGGGCTAAAGGTCATGAATGACCTGTAAGGCATGACTGGGTGTATAATGAAGGTTGGAATGTTGTTGACATTTCACACAACATTTGACATACTCGCAACAATCATGGTTAAGGGTCGGCTAGTAATAGCCTAGGAAAAGAATACACTTAGCAATAGCAAGGCCACTAAAGTGAACTCCACATATGCCATCATGAACCTCCTTGATGGTATAAGGAATTTCAGAACTTGTGAGGCATCGTAAAAGAATACCATCAAAGTCGTGCTTATAGAGGATTCCCCCCAGGATAACGAAATGAGATACCTTCTTAAGGAAGGCCCGTTTTCCATTACGGGTGATATCGGGAGGTAAGATGGAGAGGGAAAAGTAGTTAGAGTATTTTTTATACCAAAGGTCACTCAGGTCAGGGGTGTTAGTTCCGATTGAGTAAACATCGTGAGGTAAATAAGAAGGAAAATGGAGGCATTACACAATGACAAATATTTTGGAATCAGTAGGGGAAGTGGGTATTAGAAAAGCTAAGCATGCCATAGTGTTTACAAATTTTTTGGTTGACCATGGGATGGTTTGAAGGGTGTAAGAATCAAATTTGGTCAAAATTATGTCTACATGATGTTTATACTTTTGAAGTATCTTGTTACAACATTGGTACATACCATTGACTTGGTTTATGACCAATTGTGAATCACCAAAGATGTGGATTGATTTGACATCGAGGGCATAGGTGGTTTGGAGATCTAGTATGAGCGCTTCATACTCGGCAATATTGTTGGTGCATTCAAAGTCTAGTTTGAAAGAAAAAGGCATAGGTTCTCCATCCAGAGGGATGAGGATAACAACAGCTCCACCCCCACACTTACATTTAGAACCGTCGAAGAACAATTTCATTTGGTAAAGGGGTTCATCCAAGGAAAGGGTAGCAATGGATTCATAAGGAAAGTCAAAATTAGAGGGTTGGTCCCCAGAAATAGGTGCATTAGCTAGTTGTTCAGTGATATCTTGGCCCTTAATGGACTTTTGGTGAATGAATTTGAGGTTAATATCAGCTAAAAGCATTAGCCATCATGCAGTGCTCTAATTTTGATAGGGTTTGGCATATATGAAGTGTAAAGGGTCGGTGTTTGTCACAACATAGGTTTTGTGGTTGAGTAGGTAATGGCGGAGTTTGGTGGCAACAAAAAATAAGGCTAGGAAAATATTTTCTTGGTGGTTGTATTGCATTTCATAGTCCAAAAGAGTATGACTTATGTAATAAAACACCTGCTCCCTATGTTGTTCATCGATGATGAGCGAGCATGGCTCCTAAGGAATGATCAGTAGCTAATATCTATAGGTAAAAAGGTTAATCATCTTTCAGTGGAATGAGTACGGGTGGTTGGAGAAGGTATTGTTTTAGGGCCTCAAAAGTGTTGTGATAGTCATCATCCCATTGAAAGGAGACATCCTTCCTAAGAAGATGATGAAATGGTTGACACCCATCCGATAAATGTGAAATGAAATGGTGAATGAATTATAATTTACCTTGCAGGCTATGGAGTTGTTTGAGGTTCGTGGGTGGAGGCATTTCCAGAATGGCCTTGACGTTAGCGGGGTCAACTTCTATACCACCGAGGGAAACAATAAATCCTAGGATTTTTCCTGAGAGAACCACAAAGACACAATTTTTAGGTTGAAGGCGGATGTAATATTTAATGAGGTGATCAAATATGGTTTCGAGGACAATGAGGTGCTCGTCGCGGCATTTACATTTATCCAAGATATCATCCATGTAATATTCCAATATGTGATGCATGATATCATGGAAGATGTAAGTCATAGCACACTGATATGTGGTACCAGCATTTTTAAGGCCAAAATTCATGATTTGATAGCAAAAGGTTCCCCAAGGGGTAATGAATGCGGTCTTGTGCTGATATTCTAGGGCAAGTAAAATTTGGTTATAACCTGAGAAACCATCCATGAGTGAGAGCATCTCGTGATCCGGTAAGGTCCACTGGTTGATCAATACCGGGCAAGGGAAAGTTGTCTTTCAGGTAGGCGAGGTTGAGGTCTTGGAAGTCCATGCAAATGTGGAGTCCCCCTGTTGCTTTAGTAACATGGAAAATGTTAGAAAACCAACAAGGATAATCAATGGGTAAGATGAAGGAAACAGAAAGAAGACGTTGAAGTTCTTCTTTGATGAGAAGAGCAATGCGAGGGTGCATTTTCCCCATATTTTTTTTGATAGGTTTGGCATCAGGAATGGTTATGATATTTTGGAACACTCTGGTGGGGTCAATACTAGACATTTCTATGTAAGACCAAGTGAAATCATGGTTATGATCTCAGAGAAAGGAAGTGATGGCTTCCTGTTCAGCAACATCTAAAGATTGTTCAATCTTTAGGATGTGCGGGTCGTCCTAAGTATGAATGTTGATCTCAATAGTCAATTCATTCAACATGGTTTGCATCTCAGAGGGTAATGACTGATGAATATATGAGTCTTCTGCACCAAGGTAGGTGAGTATGGATTCATCATCCTGACATTGAACGATTTTAATGGTTGGTGTGTCATCGTTGATCATCTTAGGATATAAGAATGGGAGGGTGGAAGGGGCCTCGTCTTCATGTTGATAAGTCAAAGGCCCCAAGGAAATGGTGTTTATGAAAAAAAAAAGTTAGGAGGGACATATTTAGGATCCATCGACTCCATCGGTGAGGGTGGTGATGAAGGTGGAGAAGGGCTAGGGTCCTCAATGAATTCAATGTGGGCATGTTTGGTAGAAGGGTCGGGGAAGCCAATACCACTCTGGTCATTATTTTTGTGGGTGGTACATGGAATAACAGTATGGTGACCTTACTCATAAAATCCAAAACCAAAACCCTTCCAAATATAGTGGTGTAGGAAGGTGTGGGTGAAATGGCGATTGCTAAGTGTTTGGAAGTCTACAGAAAATAGGTGGGGTTGTGTTGGTGGTTCAGGTGTGTAGGTGGTAGTATCAAGTAGCCCATAGGTGAGACTAGTACGAAGATGAGGAGGACCATAAAGGAGGTGTTCTCTTATATAGTGATCATAGCGAGGGTGTTGGTGAAGGCTTCCATACTTGTGTCGAGTAAGGAAGGTGTTGACACTATATAGGTGGTATTCCCCAAGAGTGAGGTGTTGAAAAACACCTTCCAAGGGATCAGTGGTCGGTATGTGGGTAGCTAGTATGGATGATGTGTCAGAGGTCGATGTGGAGGTCATGTTAATGGATTAGGAAGCTAATGGGTCAGATGTGGAGGTTATAGTAGTGGTAGGCATGGACAAGGTATGTGTGGTGAACGCAGTGGCTATACTGGTAGGTGTGGGTGTAGGTGTAGGTGCAACGGTATTGGTTGCAAAAGTAGATGGCTTGACCGGTATGAGTACATCGTTGGGTCGGTAAAGGATGTTGCATGTTTTGAAAGGTGATGGGTTAGCTGGAATGGTATAAGTGTGTCCTTCATGTTCAAAATTTACACAATGATGCAAAGTGGAGGGAACACAACCCATGACATGGATCCAGGGTCTACCAAGCAACAAGTTATATTGGAATTCCCCTTCTAAAACATAAAACAATTTTGGAATAGTGTGGGGCCCATGTGAATGTGAAGGATGATGGTGCCTAGTGTGGAGATGATAGTGTCATTAAATTAATGCAACATGACCGGATGTTTTTACATGTAATTTTCAGGTATGTGCATTTTAGAAAATTCATGGGATGAAATGATGTTAATGCTAGTGCCTTCATCAATCATCACACGGTGTAACCGTATGTCATCAATGTGTACAAAGATGAAGAGGGCTGGGTCTGAGTCATCATTTTGGCATGGTGTGATCTCTACCTCTAAGAAGCTGAGGGAGGCCACTTAGTGAACAATGTGAGGTGAGGATGAAGGTGGTAATTTAGTGAGGGAGGATACATGATGGGGTGTGATAATCGAGGCTACGGGTGTAGGGCCATTAGGTAAATCCTCGATAGATTGAAGAACCTCCATGAGGGCTAGATGATGTGATTCTAAGGTTTGAATGAGGTCATATAAGGACATTTCGATGGGATATTGGTGTAATTGTTTGAGCATGGTGTGATGTGTGACACCATTAGAAATGGGGTATGTAGGGCTGCGGATAGTTATCTTAGGTATGGTTGTAGATGGTATGTTGGGTATAGGATTGGTTGGTGATTCAACTTCCTTTTATTTACCCTTTTGCACATGCGTAGTGATGTTTGCCATGTTGATTAGAGGTAAGTTGTCAAATGGAGAAGGTGTAGGGTAAGTCGTATAATGACATGAAGGGAAAAACCTGCTGGAGTAAAAAAGCCTTGTGAGGTCAGTTGGGCATAATGACATTTGGGTGGTGATGTGGAAAGTTCTCTAATGCAAACCATGTTAATTTCAAATTTTGTGTGTGGTTATGAGAGATGTGAGGGTGGAGGTTGTGGTTGTTGAGTGGGGAGTGTGGGAATGGGTGTTGGTGAAGCAGGATTATCATCAATAAGGTCATCATCATCAAAGTTGGTTTCAGGTGGACACAATTGGATAAGGACGATTTTCAAGGCCTTGCAGTTCTCCACATCATGCCCTATCACACGATGGTATGCACAATTTTTGGTATCATCAAACCCCTTTGGCTTGGGTTTGAGGGGGTTGTAAGGTTGGAGTGGCGGTAATGTGATAACAGAAGTCTCAAGGAGGTTGGTTAAAATTTTGGCATAGGACCCTGCTAGTAGATCACAATGGGAAGTGAATGTGGGTTTTGGTGTAGGTGTGGTTGGTTGTCTAGGAATTGTTAATGGAAGAGTAGGAATAGGTCGATCGATGGGTTTAGGTGCTGGTGTGGTTTGAGGAATCGGTTGGGTTCGTTTGGGTAGGGGTACAATAGATGGATGGGTAGGAGGGTGTGGGGTTGTTTGGACTAACTTATTGTGGGTCGTGGGGTTTTGTTTTTGGGTTGCACCTTCTTGGGTAAAGGTGATGTGGGTGTATGAGGTTTGGAAGGAAAAGCAGATGGAGGAAGAGGGTGAGTTACCCACGGGGATAATGGGGGTGCTATGAAGGTAGATGAAGTGGGTGGTGATTGGGGTGTGAGGGAAAAATACTGAAGTGTAGCGGGTAGATGACGTGGGTCGTGCTGAGGGTTTAAGGGAAAATGACTGAAGTGTAGTGGGTAGTGAAGCAATGGCTAAAGGTATCAAAGGTATTGGTGGTAAAGATACTACAGGTATAGGTATGAGTCATGTTGTGTGCTTGGATAGGTTAGAGGTATGTGAGGAAGGAATGGGTTGTTGTGTTATTTGTTTATGGATGGGTGAAGGGTGCTTGACCATGTTGGCAAACTGAGGTCTGAAGGAAGATGGGACAAGTGTGGGTGTGATTGGTGTGGTAAGGGTATGAGGTCGATGAGTTTTTTTCTTTAGTTTGGGTGTCGGAGTAGGTTTGGTTTTGACATTGGAGGATATAGCTAAATCCAATTTAATAGTATGATGATTAAGGCTAGTGATTGGGGTGACCCCTAAAGTGGTAATAGGTTTGGTGGAGGAAAATGTTGTGGGTATGGGTTTGGGTTTAGATATAGGTCGAGTTACGGGTAAGGGTGTGGTGTGAGTGCTAATAGGTATCATGGAAGGTGTTTCGATAGTAGTGGTTGTATGTAGTTTGATCAGTGGAAATGTGTTTGGGTAGATAGTGGAGGTGTTATCGAGGGATCTCTGCATCTATGTTGAGATAGGAAGTAAGAGGCGCCCCCATAATAAAGACTTATCCACATAATCCAAGTGATCGGCCAAATATGAGAATGGCATATTTTTGGGTGGATTTGGTGAGGACCTAATGGGAATTCCTGTATAATACATCATAGAGACGAGGAATCATCCAAATTCAGCTTCCGTGGATAAGAGAGCTGAAAGTAGGTCTGTTGGATGTTGGGTAGCTGATGGAGAATGCTCACAAAGAGGTAAAGGTATCTCCACCGGGTCTATAATGGGTGGAAGAGATGATGGGAGTTCCTCTATGAGTGGAGCAATGGATAGATTCTCCTCTATGGGTGGAGGAGGTAATGGGTGCTCCTATATGGGTGGAGGAGGTAATGGGTGCTCCTCTATGGGTGGAGGAGGTATGATAGGTAAAGGTTCACTAAGTGGAGAAGCTAGGGGTAAGATGGTCTCGATGTTAGTAGAATACTCCTCTAGAGGTGATGTAGGAGATGAAGGGTGTTATTCTATTGGTGAAGGAACAATGATGGTTGGTTCAGATGTGGAAGAAGGATTTCGAGCTAGGATTTCCTCTATGGAAGGAATGTGAGGTAATTGAGAGGCGACGGGTACCTCGTTAAAGATCGCATGAAACCTCATGAGTATGGGTATCGTGAGTAGATGTCTCACCTATTTGATTGGATGAAGGGGCATGATTGGGAAATGGTTTATTAAATATTTGTAGATTTTGGTTAGGGGTGGCATTGGGATTATCCATAGTCAACTCACCTTTCTCAAGCATTTCTTGGACACTATTCTTAAAAGTGATGCAATTTCCGTCACTATAACGCTTCACTCGGTGATAGTTATAGAAATCTTGTTCCTTATACCATGTGGGAATGGGGTGAGTAGGGTCAAAACTAGTGTGTGGTTTTATGGGTGGAAGGGTGATGGCGCTAGCTTTGATAAGCTTTTCTAAGACAAAAGAGTAAGGTTCCCCAATTGGGGTATATTTTTGATGCTCTTGTTTGAATTGAAAAGCCTGGATGGGTGATAGATTAGATGAGGGTGTAGCCTGATTGGATGGATGAGCTAGGCCAACCTTAAGTACCACTGCGTTAGTGGTACCTTTAGCCTTTGAATAATTGGTTGGTGGTTTGGAAGAAGAAGAGGTTTAATTTGACTTAAATTCCGAATTATTATTTCATAATTGGATTTTCTTCTCTTCGATGGCCCAAATCTCTAACTTTTTTACCATAGTGAATGCCTCATCGAATGTTGAGAAAGTTTGGACCTACAAGGTCAGGGATATATGTCTAGCACAAGCTCATGTGAAGAGCTCGAAGAGTTCAATTTTTAGCAGTTGGAAGGTAAGTTGATTGATAAGGTTGCGCCAGTGAGCAAAAAAATCTGCAATAGATTCATCCTCATACTGACGTGTAGAATATAGATCAGTCATGGTAACTTTCTTGGTGATATTGATAGAGAAATGATCCAAAAAATCTTGGGCTACCTGATTGAATGAAAATATGGAGTGTTTGGGTAACCCACTATACCAGTCTAATGCAGGTCCAGTAAGGGACATGGGAAAAATTCTCAAAAGTAAGACATCGTCATGAGCAATCAAATAGCATCCATTTTTAAATAAGCGCAAATGTTGTTGTGGTTCTTCCTTACTATTGAAGCAGTTGAATTTAGGCATTTCCCAATGCACAAGGTATGAATAGATGGGAATGGTTAGGTGAATAGGATTGTTGCAGAAGCTGGAAACCGATGCCTCCAATGTTTACATCTTATCCATCATCAATTTAATTAGGTTGTTGGTGCGTTGTGATGATTGGATGCCTCCTATAGCATGAGGATGTTGGTTTTGGACATATAATGGGTGTGACATTCCAATGTATGGAGCTACTATCTAAGTTGGTGGAGAAGAAGGCAATGAAATAGGGGGTACGTACCCAAAATGAATAATAGATGAACAAGCGGTTGTTGGTACTATGTATATGGGGGAGGAAGGGTCGTGGTAACCCTAGTGGCAATAGGGGCTAATGATTTTGGAATGGAAAGAACTATGTTATGAAATGGGGTAGAGGTCACCAACATTAGAGGTGGGAATGTAGCCAAAGGTATGTGTGAGACATGAGGGGTGGATGAGGTTGTATCTGCGGTAATCGTCGAGGGTATAGTGGATGTAATGGGTGCGATAGAGGTAATAGACGTGACATTCATGGATGGTACGGGACCTAACTACAAAATGACTGGGGGTAAGGTGGATGTAGGTAACACAGAGCCAGATGGGGCTGATACGGAACTGGGTGTGAGAGTTAGGGGATAGATATGAGCATGTCATATATCAACTGACTCGAGGCATCTTGAGTGGATGAATGGGAGAGGTAAAACTACAAGGCAACAGGGTTTTGGTCAAGTATTCATGTGAAATGCTCATCTCTGACAGTGATATTAGTAGGCCAGATAGGATCCATGGCTGGTGATAAAATAGAAGGTGGTGAAGGAATAGGTGGGAGTGGTTGACAACTAGCATGGAACATGAGGGTGTTTGCTTGTCTTTGGGTCAGGACCATGTGAACCAATACTGATCAGATGGGGTTGCTTCTCTGTAAATGGTACAGAGAAAAATAGGACAAAAAAATGGATGAAGTAAAAAATGGTGGGTGGAATGTGAAACAGGCTAACTGATTCCAGTTAGGGAAACCTGACGTTGGTGAGGGGTAACTGCTACCAGTCACTATAGAAAATAGGTAGTGAGTAATCAATGAGGTAGAAGGAAAAACCTGACAAGTATGCCAAATCTGGGGATGTGTAAAATGTTAATGGGAAAAAAATGATAGTGACAGAGACTGTGGAAAGTGGAAAAAAATGAAGTGAGAATGTCCTTTTGAGTAGGTTATCAAAAGGACCTAGAACCGATTCGGTTGCATTTAACCAATGGCGGTCAAAGGTAACCAATGACGATTACTATGAGATTGAAACAATGATGAGAAAAAGTGGTTGTGAATTAGAATTTGATGTGGAATCAAACCTAGAATTCTGGGAATGATGGTGATATGGCCTAGACACACTCAAGTGAAGCTAGAATACACTAGCTATGATGAGGAGCGTGCAAGGATGAACAAAAAGGTGATGAACGTGATATTTCACCTCAAAATGCAAAGCAAGCAAAAACATTAAGAAAATGTGATCCTAAGAGTGCCCTTTTCTATTATGTTTGTTTAGCTTATGCTATTTAGGGACTGACTCATGAATTGTGAAATAGAGTTTTTGGTGAGGATGATTTCCTACAAAGAATGAGATCTAAAGGGTGAGGTTTCAAGTATGTTATTGTGGGGGTGGGATTCGCTCTGAAGTATGACTCGACAGAGCAGTGAGCTGGGTACCCACTATGTCGTGATCGTGTGATCACCTATAGCTTCTTCCAGGTAATATGTTGTTTAAGAATGTATGTATTTGAATTTTTTTATGGTTTGGTAAGACTTAGAGAAAGAGAAAAGGATAGAAGTGCTTTTCTATGATTCGTTTGTCAACCATCAGTTGGTCATGACCTCCAACATATAGGTTTCCCTCATTTAATGTGAGCTAATGCAAAAAATTTGAATGAAATTCAATGATTTTAAAACCAAAATAAAAAATGTGAAATTGGATGACACAATAAGATGAAGAGGAAGAGGGATGCTCTTTTCACTACAATGCAAAAAACATGAAAAAATTATTCTTTTTAAATACACCAAGAAAAGTTTCCTTTAGAGCAAATAGAAAGAAGAAGTGGATTACCAGGGAAGAAAATTAGTGTGTACACTCTTAGAAGGGAAACAAACACACAATTTTTCCTAGGAATGAATGAAATGCAAGGAACCTTACATGGGTCCCACCAGGCATGCCAAAATGTTTCACCATTTTCTTAGATTGTTTCTTTGAATTGTTGACGAAACAGATAGGGTAACGGGTGTAGGAGGAATACCTGTTCAAATGTCAGTTGATGTGTTATTACATGTAAATGACTTCTGAATCCACATCTGACTGTGAGAGATTCCTTTTGGCTAGGAGGAACTACCTGTAATGAAAGAAAGACCACCAGAAAGAATTAAACAATATGGGTAGTGAACTGTCTAGTGTGAGCTAGATCTGAGAAGCATGGTACTTCCTAGATGGCGTCAATCCACTATTTTAAACAAATTAATGTTGTAAACAAATTAAATCCTATTTTTATTTTAAAATGATTTAGGTATTTCACTTAGAAACACAATAAGAAAATAAATCTAATCTAACAGGATAAGCTAGAATAGAATCCACGGGTCAAATGGTTGGTTCTGGGTTCTGTAGGTCTGATAAAGGTCTCAGGTAGGTCACATGTGAGTGAGGGTGAGGTAAAGTTAGGTAGGTAGGTCTCTATTTAAGGCTGTGTGGGAAAAATTTTGGATAACACACGCCACACCCTTCATGTTGATCAATGGGGATTTGTAGAAGATTCCCGGTGATGATGTTTTTTGCCGGTGCGTATTAGAACATGAACGTGTAGCTATGATAGAAGAAGCCCATGGTGGGATTGCTGGAGGACACTATGCAGGGAATGCAATCACGCGCAAGATCCTAGTCACTGGACTCTGGTGGGAGATGATTCACTAGGATTGTATTGAGTTTTGTAAGGCCTGTGACCACTGCCAACACCTTGGAAAACCTAGAAATAGGGACGAGATTCCCTTGCGCCCCATCGCCAGTGCGGAACCTTTTAAAAAGTGGGAAATAGATTTTGTCAGACCAATCTCACCAGCCGCACGAAGGACTAACTCGTGGTATATCATTACCTGTACTGATAATTTGACAAGGTGGGTAGAGGCTACACCCACTAAGGATTGCATCGTAGCCCCGACTGCTGGATTTTTGTGGGAGGACATTATCAGCAGGTATGGGTGCCCATTAAGTTTAACAAGTGATTGAGGCACTCAATTCTTAAATGAAACAATCATGATTCTATTGGCATAATTCATGGTAGCTCATCACAAGACTACCCCTTATCACCCTCAAGAAAATGGGACTATGGAGGCATTTAACAACATTCTTAGTCACACATTGACTAAGATATTTGATGTGGGTAGGCACGATTGGGATGAAAAGGTATCAGTAGTCCTTTGGGAATAGTGAACAATGTACAAAAGGTTGAACAAGGAAACACCATTTCAATTGGTGTTTGGTGCGGAAGTAGTTTTGCCAATAGAATTCATGTTACCATCTCTACGTATAGCACACACAGGAGGGTTGGACAATGAACAAGCACTGGAAGAAAGAATAGATGAATTTGTAAAGTTGGATGAAAGATGTTCACTAGAAAGATGGAGCTAAACAACTGAAAAAGATAAGCAAAAGGCATGGCATGACCGCCACATTAAAAATAAACAGTTTGAGGTTGGCCAGATGGTATTGCTATATGATTCTAAATTTCTACGCCATCCTGGAAAATTGAAGGTGCATTGGTTAGGTCCTTAATGTAATTTCATACATCCTTGATTTGGGCCCGTGCCAGTTACAAGCACTTGATGGAACAAAATTACCTAGACACTTCAATGGGAGTAGGTTGAAGCCCTACTATAAATAATGCTTTTTGGTGTTTGTAAATAAGGTAGTTCTACCAGTTAGTTTAGAATTTCCTTGTATGATTTTCCTTTCTTGTTTTTCCCTTTCGCGTTGTTGTCTTGTTTTGCACCTTGGGTGCCAGTAATCTTATTACTTTTTGACTTACGAATGTGTAAAGGACCATGCATCGATTTAGTGTGGGGTCAGGTGATAAAGAGAGGCATGAAGTTATTATGCTGGAGGATTGGGTTGGTAGACCATTCGAACTGGCCCTATCAAAAAGAGGCATTAGGAGAAAAGAAGGCAGATGGCTGGAAAAAGTAGGTTACATTGGAAATCCACGTAAAAGGATAAAAAGCACAAAAACATGAGGTAGGTGAAAGAAAGAATCATGAGGATGGAAGAGGTGCCTTTGGTCCTGGTAACACACCCGCAAGAGTCTTCTATCAAGATGGATTATCTATGCACCAGAAGGTTGGAAAAGTTTTCATGCAAGGATTCGGCGTGGTTGAAAAAAATTTCGTGCAAGGATTGGGTGCGTAAGGAAAAGCACTGAGGTTAGGTTTGTTTGAAAACACCGTATTAGATATTGTCGTACGGTGGTAGGTAGCCTAGCCTTTAATGTGTAAAAGTGGGAAAATCTATAAATACAAGGATGGGTAGTTCATTATTTTACTTTGCAAAAATAAGAGCGATTTTATTTCAAGAGCTAGGGTTTGAGAGCTAACTCGTGTGAAGGAAAATCTCAAAAAATCACACACAATCAGTCCGTTAGATCTACAAACTAGAGAAAAATTGATTTAAGGGTGTGAGGAACATTGTGAAAGAGTGCCATGATCGAAGGAATAAAATTAGAGATTATATTTTGTGCTCTAGGGCACATGGTGCGCGAAGAAAACTCTCAGACAACTCGAAAGTAACCAGGGAATGAAAGAAAAGGGTAAAATGATGGCCACAAAACTAGTTGATAAAACTATCGTACAATCTAAGAAGGGAAAGAGAAAGGGAAAAGGGAAGAAGAAAAAAGAAGAAATCCCTTTAGATACAAACAAATAATGGTACTCAAAAATGCAATACCCAGATGGGGTTTTGTTGGGGCAAGAGTGGGAGTCCCACATCAGACAAATGACCATGATCGATTACAATCACCGGTCGAGTATAATCGAAAAGGAAATGGCATTGGAGTTGGTGTGCCCCACAAACAAATGAACACCTGATGGGATGCTGATCTACAGTGATGTAGTCAAGGTGAAAATGGAGAAGGCAGGGCTTCTCTAGCTTTAGGAGTTGCCATATTTTTGGAATCCTGAGTGCCTGTACCAATGGTTAATGATGTGTATGCATGAATATTTCTTCTACTTTGTAGGGCACAAAATGTGCATAACTCCCTAATTAATCTCACACTTTACAGGCCTGAGCTGTAAAGGGGATGTAATCATAGATGACCTCTAGGACGAGGAGGCAATCAAAGAAACCATTGCATCCCTGGATTATAAGAAGGGATCAAGGTACTAAGATGTCACTAATATCAGTGATTTAGTGATGAAAATTTCCACACACCTCGTTTCCAAGCTTAATGGACAAGAGAGGTGGACCCAAGTGAGAAATCCCTGGTTGAATGTCTGCAGGAAGGTCGCGGAGGGAACCATATACAGTATCTCCTAGTACATAGTAGATGAGATAATAAGTAGCGCAGAGAACGAAGGAAGGATATTATTTGGGAACATTCTATTAGCCATTGTGTTCTCAGAGATTAGGGTGTTAGATGCATTTGATAAGTTCATATGGGAGTACCTCGATGAAGACCCTTCACCCGATGATAAGTTCCAGAAGTATACTTGTAAGTTAATGACAGGGGTGCACAAGGCACACTTGGAAAAATGGTACACACACCTTAGGAATGCATTTGGGGCTAAATGGCGGATTCCTGAGCAACTCCCCATGACAACTGAAGGAGAAGTAGAGTTTGCGGTATACCAGCACTTCTACATTAGCAAATCCATCTTGGTGGATGGCAGTTGGAGTCCCTGGTGAAAACTCCCCTTCTCATTTATTGCCCAATTTTTCCAGGTGGAGTGAATAGGTATAAGGAATTAAAGAAATTAAAACTTGACCTGTCCACCCTTGATGGTGAACACAGAGAGATGAGAAAGAATCTGGTCTACCCAGGGAAGCACGCGTACATTAAAAGGTATGTGTCACATGATGTGGAAATTGTAAGGCCATTGGCCTTACCAATTACTGAGAGCATTGCTACTAGAATCGACCTACGTATAACACCAAAGTTTGAGAAGGGTACATACATAGAGAATGAAATATCCATCTCGGACGACCCCATGGGAAGGAAGAAGCCAACGCCAAAGCATAAGGAGAAAGAAGAAGAACAACAAAAAAGGGTGGTGGAGAGGTAGAACATAGATACTGCAAGGCTGAGTACCTACGTCCAGAAGAAGAGAAGAACAGTTATCAGGGAAAAGACCTTTCAGATGAATAACTTTCAGATGAAGAAAAGATAGCATCCCCGACTCTAGAATTTTCTACAAGGGAATAAGAACAAGGAATGGAGGAACAAGGGTCTGAAGATACAGACGACCCAAATGCCTATCAAGGTGAAAAGGATGACGATGAAGAGGAATATTTGGAGGTGGATCAAGAGCTGATTAATATCCATGATTCGAAGGGAGAGGAAGTAGAGGATACAAATGATGCCTTCATATTTGTAAGGAGGAAGGGCACACAAAGGGAGAAAGGCATGCAAAGAGAAGAGAGGAGTGAAGGGGATAGTACCAAGGAGCCAGATATGCCTAAGATCACTCAGGAGGAGGTGAATGAGAAGGCAACAAGGGAGTAGAGAAGATAATCAATACCCTGGTTGAAGAGGAGTTGGAGCGCAGTGCGGAGGTAGTGCTCAGAGAATTCAAAGAAGAGTAGAGGGAGAAGAGTGTGGGTAGCAAAAAAGTCCCAACTCTTTCAATAATTGTTCCCAAGGGCCTACGCACTGGAAGTAAATGCATGGAAGGGGGAAGAACAATGATGGGTTAGATTGATGACCCCAGCAAAGTTTTACGCACGTGTTTCCAAAGTACCGTGCCCACCAAGGAGCTCACTACCATGGAATCCTTTGACCCTGAGGGTGGATACCCGTGAACGAGGAAGATGCTATCATGGGAATTCTAATACCACCTCGACGATCTTGAGTTCGAGATTAACCAAGGAGTGGTATTAAAGCTGTTCGGAGGAAAGGGGGACAACCCCATTGTAAACACGCAACAACTATCGGATGAGCAAGTGTGTAATGCAATCAATAAGGTATCTATGGAAATTAAGGCTAGGATCTTTGGTAGGAATGATAGGGTTAGATTCTTGGAGGACATGTTGGAGAAGAGGAAGGAGGAAGTAGTGAAGCTGATGAAGGATCTCAGCCTTCAGAAATTAATCAGTGCTTAACTACAGAGGGAGCTTCAAGAAGAGAAGGATAAAGTGTGTGAGGTTTCCAAGAAGGTGGAACTCATTTCCCAAGAAATTATCATGAAGCACCTAGACCTTAGCCCTCCCGTGCAAAAGTATAGATCCTCTTTGGAATGCCTAGAGGACTTGACTCAGATCCTCACCATGGAAATGCAGCCTTTAGCCTTAGAGTCGGTAGAGGAGATAGCTATGTGCTTGGAGAAGGAAGACAACTTGAAGGTCACCGTGCTCATAGCTGAATACAATAAGGTGCTTTCTGACGTAAGAATAGCTACACAAATCATGCGGGTCACCTACGACCACTGCATGGATCAAGACAAAGTGGCAAGCATATTGCTTGCTAGTGATGAGGCTGAGTTGAAGGAATTTAGAGAAAAGAATAAGGGCAATAGAGCTGAGTGAGAAAGGATCATATCCCAAGGGGAAAAGAAATCCAAAGACATCGAGAACCAGTGAGTCTCAATCAAAACCAGGCTAAAAGAGCTCTACAAGGTTATCATGAGGAAGATGGATGCCCTATAAGATCACACTAAGGAACTGGAGACTATGGTGGAAAGCATTACCACACAAGGGGAAGAGTTAACCTTTGAGGAGGTGAGCACCTTGGTTAGAGAAATATGCACTAAAGTGCAGGAGGAAGTCAGTGCTTGGGGTACACTGGAGGCCGACCTACAGCATAATTTTCCCCTTCTTATTCTTTAGGAAATTTTCCCCCTATTCTTTCTCTCCCCCATTCTTTATTCTTCCCCCCCACTGTTTTCCAAGGCAAGGACTTGCATTCTTTTTGTAATGAATTCTTCGAGAAGGTTCCCATGGGTGGAGAATAGGTGAAGTGTGGCCATAATGCTGGGACCCTAATATAGCTCCCAAATTTTAAGGGCGCGTAGGTGTGCATGGCCAGAGAAAGCATGCAAGTGAAGGTGTGCAAGGTAGTATTCAAAAGGCTTCTTGGAGAACCCACAACGTGTGCACCACATGAAGAACAATTCGAGACTTACCCACTTTTGGCCTTTTTGGTAGTTTACATGAAGAACGTGTTTCGTTTGGATAAGGTTCCAACTTGGCGACAGGGTGTCCTGGAAGGAATATACCTTGCGATAGAAAGATCCAAAAAGCTAATCATGACATGGAGAGGCATGCGCCTAGGGTGACCCACACCTTGAAACTTGGGGCTAGATCTAAGGCTATAGAGGAGTTTGTTACAGCTCAGATGCTTATTTATACTCTCACCCTTAGTAAAGAAGAGAGACAGAAGTGAGGTAGCAGAGCTCTGCAGAATTACTGCAAGAACTATGAGATGAGAATGGGTAAGGGATTTCAGTATGGATGTAATGGGGAAATGGGGAATGAAATTTTTTCTTTCTGATAATACATGTATGAATCTAGACATGGCGCATGACTATGGTCTACCTCTCTGTGATACTTTGTAGCAAAACTATGAATGAATATGATAAGGTTACCTTCATGTTTACGTTAAAGATCTCCTTCTAAATGATCTGCATGTTTTTACTCTGATTTTTATCTTATATAATCATGGACCTTACTTGAATGATTAAGTATATTTGTGGATTTACAAACTCTTGGTTCTATTATTTCTATTGTGTGCTTTGTTTCTATTATGACTGAAGGGGTGTAGAATCCATCCTGAGCTCTAGAGCTTCTTCATGTCTATTAAATCACTTAGTCAGAATCACAAACTATGGCTTCCACTAGACTCACATAAAAGAGAGACTCGGCTCCCTCTCGTGTGCCTCAGGTGAGCACCTTGCGTCTGCTGGGTGATAGGCCGATGTGCATGAGGTTCCCTTGTTCTTGGTGGGGTGCAAAAATGACTACAAATTCCCAACCTAATTTTGTATGTTTTAAAAACTAAATGATTTGGGCATCCTACCACTAGAGGAAGAGTGTTAGGGAGAGAGGTCTAGTTTTACCCTCACACTATGATCATATCCTCAAAATTTCCAGTTGTTATGGATGGATAAGGATGAAATATTTTTCTCTTTCGATCCATGTTGAATAACCCATATAGAAGCAGTACAGGAAAGAAAATGACGTCTCATTTCCCCCATTCTATGGGTGTCACAATATGTATACTTCTATATGGATTCATTGTTAAGTCATCTGGAAGTGATGTAAAAATGATTCCCATGTTAGGTCATATAGGAAAATAGTGATGTAACTCCCAAGTTAGGTCATCTAGGAGGAATAATGAAGTGATACTTATACTAATTGATTGAGTTTATTCAAATATTTTGTTTTGAGATTGAATTTATATGATAGATTACTTGTGGACATATTTTTTACTTTGGGTGTAACATCCTTATTTAAAAATTCAGTAAACAGGGGGAAAAATTATTTTCTTTATAAACACAATTCTCATTGTTCTAAATTCATATAATTTAGAACAAGATTTCCTCTAGTAATCCATCACATAACAGTAAACCATATGTAGATGTAATGACTCAGTGTAAACCGATCTCTCATTTCATAAGTCCATGTTAAACCAATCTCTTGTGTTTCATTATGTTTATCCGTATACTAAGTATACTTTTGGTTCCTTTACCCCTTAAGGGTCATTCAAGTGTTAATGTCTTAGGATCCTATATGAGTATTTTTTATTGATACTCATCTGATATCATGCAACCTTAGACCAGGTAACACAAAACAACGTAACCAGCAGTTTGCGATACTTTAGCCAAAGTTTAAAACATGTTTGTCATGATTTTATTCCTAGATGACATACTCATTGAAAGGAATATGTCTTTCACAACACTCAAAACTATTATCTAGTTTAGACTTCCTTGACTTATGTCAACCAATTCCAGGTTAATGTTTCACACTAAAAAGGTAAAACTCATATGTACTAGTGCAGACAATCTACTTATGGTGACTAAGGATACTTAATCATAATCAAATGAAATTAAGTTGATTCAGGTGTGTTAATTCAACCTTAGTAAACATAAATTGAAATTAACCATATGTCATATGTCTATCACAATTTAGGGAAAAATAGTGAGCCAAAAATTAAATTCTATGATAGCTTTGTTTAGAGGAGTTAAGTTGACTATTGCGACATAGTGGCTACATCACAGTATCCACATAATGACCTACGTCATTAAGTGGGTACTTTTTAGCAGCAACTATGTTGCGGCAGACCACTTAGTTTTTCTTAACGGAACTAACATACTTAACGAGTTCATTACTTCATGAATCCAAGGCTTGTTAATTAGTTTATCTTAATCATTAGGTTGCGTACCTAAGGATCAACTAGGTTTGTGTAACGCCTCTAGCATGGCTGGTATCTATGATGACTTATGTTAAAGAAGGTTCAAACATTGACAGGTGATTTTTTTAAGACAGTGTACTCCTATGACTTATGAAATCATGTTTGTAGTAGGTAATATGTTATCTACATAAATAGGTATGTTACTGGCATGTTTTTCTTAATTGTATAATGGAGTAACCCATCTCTTTCTGTGTAGAATAATTCATTGTTTGGGATTGAGAAATTGAGTTTTAGTTTTCATAATTCATGAGATTCAAGACACCAACACCTTGGATAGAATTCATTGATCCAAGGTATGCTTATAAATTTTAGAATCTTGTTGTCATGGTGTCTAATTTGGATAGATGGAAGGCTTCTGGACCTTGAATGTGTGAATTCCATGAACGATCCTCTCCTTAGATATCTTCTTCGTATTGGAATGGGGTTAACAATCTGGTTCCTCTTTTCTATTAAGGTATGATGTAAATATTAATAGGGAACTTGGGACCTATTTACACCATGTTCCTTAAATTAGGAACCTTACCCTAAAAGGAGTAACCTAACCTAAGTTACTAATTTCATTGTTATTTTGGTGAGTAATGGACCTAAGACTAAATACTTATACTTATGGGCCTATGTTAGTTCCTAAATTAATGTTGAACCTAACCTAAAATGAGTGGCTAACCTAAAGGGGCCTATGAAATGACATGGGGAGGGGGTAAGTGGGAGGCAACCAATCCTAGAAATTAATGGTGAATTAATGAGTCATTATCTATTTTAACTGCAAAATTTGGAAAGGGAATTGAGAAACCTAGATGAATGAGTTAGCATCTACGCCAAAGTTTTGGATGCATGTAATTTCAAACTTAGTCTTTTCCAGAATTAGAGGCAGTAGTGGTGAAAATATTGGGAGGACTGATAGTCCTACTTCACATTTACTATTTTTGAATTTGGAGAAACCACCTAGAAAGATGATAGAGGGGTTTTGTTTTATTGTTCATTCAGTTTTGGAGCTTGATCTTTGTATGTGGTTTTTTTTGTTCTTTGAACTTCCAGTTCGATTCTTACATGCAAGTTACTTGTGCATGAGTTTTCTTGCCTTGCATGGAATTCAAGGAAGAGTGAGAGGAATTTTTGAGTGTTTTTGACATTTCAAAGGAAGGATTGAAGCTCTTCTTGGATATTTTCTATGAAATAGAGAAGGTGAAGCACTATTAGGCATGATAGGCCCTATCCATTAAGTTTAATGCTTTTACTTAAATGGTCATAAAAATAACTCTGCTCTTATAGAATAATCTAGTTTTGTTCTGTTAATGAGATTCTTTTACTTCTGGTTTTTGTTTTGTTTTTCTTGGAACACTTTATCAACTTTGTTGGAATATGGAAAGTGTGTTCAGGGTTTTTGGTTTTCATGCTTAGGTAGTTGGCTTTTGCTTTAATATTCCTGCACAGGCTTGAAAGTAATGTTGAAACCTATAGGGGATCATAGTTAAAAGTGCTTGAACCTTGTTGGTAACTTGGTTTTCTTAAATCTTGGGAATTTGGTTCTAAACGATCTTGTTGCTTCACCATTGGCAAACTACAGTTAGGGAAACTATTTTGAATGTCTGATTGTTTCTAGGATCTTGCATGAATAATTTGGTAAAATAGATTTGGTGACTCTTTCTTAAAAAAATTCTTTTGGTTATGGATAGAAGACTTCAAACTGATGAGCTTGTCTATATCTTATCATTTTCTGTGATTTTTTGGTTCTAGTTATTGTGTGTATTTCTTCCTATTTTGTACTTTCTGACCCCTGTCGTTATTGTAGAAGAATAAAATTTATCATGGGTATTACAGGGTAAAAAATTGTATGTATATTTGGACTTGCATGAGTTCTTTCTGTTGTTAATTAAATAACTACAAAGGGAATCTTGTGTTAACCTCTTGAAATGAATAATTGTTTTATGGGAGTCTAATTTTTGAGCAATATAAGTGGTTATGTTATTATGTTTCTATTCTTTTGGTTCTTTAGGTAATCAATGAATTTTGCACTTATACTAAATAGGGAAACTCCCTTGAGTATCAGTTAACTGGTTCGTGTTTATTTTTGATATACTAGAATTCATAACATCTTCTGTCGACCTTGTTTTGATGTTATTGTCTTAGCATGTTTCTTTTATCCTTTGGGCCAATGTACTTGGTACCAGGTCTTGTAGGACTGAGGAAAATTATTTTTGAGATTATGGAACACTTTTTCATGTTTGGGGAAATATCAAAATGCATACTTTTATTCCTTTAGGGTTTTTAGTTTATTGGAATTCTATTTCAGACTAGTCCTACTATTCATCTTTTCCTTTCTTCACTGAGTCTGTAACATTCCCATTTTAAAGCTTTAGAAACAAGGATTTTTTTTAATAGTATTTTCTGTTCTAAATTATCATAATTTAGAACACACGTTTCAAGTTTTTAAATAATGTTCTCTGTTCTAAATGATCATGATTTAGAACACACATTCCATGCCAATCAATCTCATAACAGATAACCATATGCAGATGTGTGCATGGTTTTGTTTAGATAAATTAGATGAATGAGAACTACCACCTAAATAGTTATATAACAAAGCTAAGTCAAAATATAAGCACCATCAAGATAAGAGCTAAACAATATCAATAATAAGCATAATGCATTAACTTTGAACTAATATCAAACTATCATGCTAAAGTATTCAAAACCTCTACTCTCTAGATTACCAACAAAATCAAATGGACCTATGTAGATTCCATGGCAATCAAATTAATTTTTTTTATCTCTAAGAACTTAGGAATGGGAGCTCATTAAAGCATGGCTACAATACCACTTTGATTATTCCCATATGACCTAATCACTTGGCTAGAAAATGCAAGAAATGAGGCTTAGCTCTTCAAATGGTGAATTTATCAAGAATAACACAAGACTTATTGTGTATTTGCTATATTCTTTGCTTTTGTCTTCTCAAGGAATTAGGTGTGAGTGTAAAGGTAGGAGGAGGGCTCTTTATATAGCCTAATGGATAAAGGGATCTCTACATCCCTTTGCATATGGGATAATAGAGATGTTGATTTAATTGTGGATAAGGGGGGTTTAGAAAGGGTTGAGTTAACTTTAGGAGAGTTTATCTTGTCCTTTAGTGAATCATGTGGATAAAAGGGGTTTATTAATTAATCAAGATTATTAATTAATAGATGTGCAAACTTATAAAAGCTTTTTAGAGGAATAGTTAGTATGATTTAGAATAAAGTAGGGAATTAAATCAACTAAATAATGATTTATTAGTTTAATGAAAGGGGAAGCTAATTAATAAATAATAATTAATTAGTCTAGATGGGAGTAAGGATTAATTAACAGAAGGTCGTTAATTAAGGTATTTGTTGAATAGAAGACTTAATTAATTACTTATTGTCATTAATTAATGATAATAGAAGGGAAGATGATCATTATTGATGATATGTCACCAATTTGTGGGAAAGAGGATAATTAGCACAATTTAAGTATTTAAATTATTTAGGCTGAATTATAGGTGTCTACATTTTCCCCTCTTTGAGGTGGTGTAAGTGATGTCACTTCAAAGATAGTAGATGGATAAAATTTTGAAGGGGTAGAAGAAAAATTAGTAGAAGTGAGAGATTCCCCCTCGAGTGTCGATGGGGTGATGAAAGAAGATGATCAATGATCGAAAAAGGTGAGCAATCGATGGAAGAAAGGAGAGAGTAGGATACCCCAAGTGAAGTAGAAGAATATTGTTGATAGGAGGGTGATGTAGAAGAAATGAAGACGGGAATAAAAAGAGAAATATTTCATCCAGTGTATTGAAACAAATTTATTTTCATCATATTGCCAAAGATCTACGTCATCGGTCCTTATTAAAAATATAAACATACAACAAAAGTAGAATGACATGAAAATCCATACTACGAACAATTGACCACTGCTGAAAAACACCAACTCCATGCAACATAAAAAATTCAATGCAATAAGAGAAAGTAAAAGATGCCTAGCTCCTTGCAACATACATATTGCAATGCAATACGAGAAAGTAAACAAGCTAATCTAATAGAGAAACATAATGCAATGTTTTTGTTACCAATCTTTGATTCTGACCTATGTGAATTAATGACAAGGGTTAAAAGATGGTGCCCCAAGCAAGGATACATGCATAAGAAATAACAGAGGACACTTGGGTCTTATGAAAAGAAATCGTGCACTATAAAACAATACCAAACAACTCATTATGCCCCAGAGTAAAGACATAGTAAGAAAACTTGATTTGTTGATGGAGGTAGATCAAGATGATCTGTGAGTCACACACAAGCTCAGGTGAGAACCATAGAGCGATGTTTTGTAGGATGATTTATATTGTTTTTAATTTTTCTCAAAACATATTTGAATGGTTTTGTGATTTTCTATAAGTTTTCCAAAGCTATGTACATGAAGACAAATAAGCATGGGTGCCCCTAGCGATAGATGGGATGTACAAGGCCAGAATGCCACACATACGATAAAGTGAAGATGTGATATGCCCCAGTGGTTAGGTGGGAGTATTAAAAAAAATACTCACACGTAGAAGGGGGATCAAGTCTAATATATAAAATAGGTTCAATCATGAGGGAGAAAGGATGCCCCCAACGTAAGATGGCTAAGAAACACATGATATAAAGGAAATGGGTGATTGATTTATTAAAGGGGGACAAAGGTATCCAAAAATATTGCAAAAAGGCCATTCGATACACATGGATGTTCTAAATTATTTTAAAAGAACAGAAGATGCTATGAAAAGATTTAGAAGGCGTTCGATGAAAAAGTGATTAGCCCAAGGCACAAATCATGAGAAAATACATGCATTAAAAGAAAATTTTGAACATGGTCAAAAAACTAACACTTGATAACAAAATAATATTTTTTTACTCATTGATATCCCATGTGTGCACGTGGAAATGAATTACATCTTGAAGGAAAGAGTTGATAGACAGCAAGTGAAGACACTAGTTTATGTGTAGGAATGATTTAGTTTGAAAGGTGATCTATGAATGGATTGTGGAAGGAGAACCTTACACTACTCCAATGCCAGTCAAGTGTTCATAGCCCTGATGGAAATGCATTTGATTCTAATCACAACATTTCTCTACTACCACTTAGGTGTCCATATCCCCGATAGATATTATTATAAATACCCCAAGAGAGAGTTATATAGCAATTTTATTTTGCTTTTAGCTTTTACATTTTGATTGATTGATTTTGATTCTTTTGCTTTCTAAAAACTTATTCAACTCTCTTGTTTGACAAGGGGTCAAGAACCACCGATGGATTGATGGAAGGATTTGGAAGTGATTGTGATTATGACATTGGATAGTGTCAACAAATACACCCAAAAATTCTTCCCAAAACATTTTTTATATGTAGATAGTGATAGGATCTCTAAGAGGTCAGTCGTTCTTTAATTTACCAAGGTGGTGAAAGACCAAGGTCAAACAGATACCATAGAGATAAATGTCACAAAATACATGTGAATAGGCTAACCACAATATCATCGAAGGGATGAAAATGGTGGATGACTTGCAGATGAATATGAAAGAAAGGGAAGAAAGAACATCCATGTGTACGCAATACCTAATTGCAATGTTTGATCTTTGTACCTTTGATTTTGTTTTTTTTTATGTTTTAATGTTTTCTCATTTTTCTTGTATTTTTAAATTGTTTTATGATTTTTTATTTTATTTTTGAAATTTTTTATGATTTTTTTGATTTTTTGATGGTTAACAAAACGAAACATGTCATTTTGTTTGATAGGATCCAACAACAATGTGTGCAACTTCCTTGATAAGGGAGACTAAACATGTTTGTTTATCAAGAGTGATATTATCCCTGATATCAAGGATCATGGTGAGTTCACAGTTAACAAATGACTGTGATTTGTTTTGAAGCATGGGTTTCGTATGTGGGAGTTTGAGTTCCCTATCCATAGGTTTCTACACTTTGTACCATACTTGATGGGTAAATTTGTGTGAATTATTGAATCACGTTTGATTTTGGATTTTATGATCGTCAGAGTTATTGGTAGCTTTAGATCTCTTCAGATTTTTGATCTTGGCTCGATAAAGAACCTATCTGGGTTTCTTATAAGCTAATGCTTGACTTTTCTGATCTTGAGAAGTGAGAGAAGAATGTGGATGTTTAGAATTGATGAGAGGAAGGGTAGTGGGCTTTCCACAATATTTGGTAGAAGAATAATGTGATGGATGAAAAGGATACGGTCCAAGGATTGAAGAACATGGGCTATTGGGAGGTGAGCCATAGATAGAAGACAAAGGGCTTCTAAGATGTGGCCCAAGAATAGAAGAAGAAGGGATACTAGGACAAGACCCATAGATATAATATGAAGGGCTACTATAATGTGGCCCAAGAATAGAAGAAGAAGGGCTACTAGAATGTGACCCATAGATGTAAGATGATGGGCCACTAGGATGTGGCCCAAGAATAGAAGATTAAGGACTACCCGGGGGTGATCCATACATAGAAGACAAGGGAATAGTTGGGCATGCCCCAAGAATATAAGATAGTGGGATACTCAAAAATGTCCCAAAAATAGTAGAGGGAGGGCTAATAGAAGTTGACCCACGCCTATACGAAGATGAAGGGATGCTTAATGTTGACCCAATAAGAGATTGTGATATAGGAATTATGATAGACAAAGAGTGATTGGGTGATCAGAAGATAGTCCATGGATCAATGCAAGACCAAGGAATTTAATTACATAATGAAGAATGTGAAGATGGAAGAATAAGAGGAGGATCAAGTTGCATGATTTGAGGATCTTCCTCTGTTTCTTGATAAAAGGAATAAACATTTTCCTCACAATATGTAGGCACATCGAAGTCTTAAGAGAGTCCTTTCTCATAATTTGATAAATATATATCTTCATGTGCCCCTATAAAGGCCATAATTATTTCTTCATTCTGAAAGATATCAATCAGTATGAGTTCTTGATTGACCACTTAGGGTTGATTGGAAGAAAGAGGTTCACTTGGTGTGGGAGACTTAGAAGATGTTTGATGATGATTGATAGAAGAAGATGATGTGGGGGACAAAGAAGATGTGTAGATAGATGTATCAGGATTAGAAGAAGGTCATGTGGACCTACCTATATGATGGTATATCATCTATAAAATAGTAGGATTAAGTCCAAAGTCTACACATTATGATGCATGGGTTGATTCAGATGTTTGAATAGAAGGACTTTGAGTCACATGAATCTTCAAAGAAGGAAGACTTTGTGGGGGTAATTGATGAAGAATTTCCTACGAGGAAGGGGAGGACCATGATTCAAGAATCACATTGGATGAATAATAACAAGGGTCCTATGAAGAAAGAGAGGAAAATGATTCAATAATTGTATTAGATGTTTGATTGGAGGGATTTGGACTCACATGAATCTTCAAAGGAAGAAGACATTTTTGAGGTGACTAATAAAAGGGGTCCTACGAAGAAAGGTAGGTCCGTGATGTAGGAGTCATATTAAATGTATGATGAAGAGGGTCTTGTGAATTTAGGGAGGACCATTACATAGGAGTCGCATTAGATGACTTAGGAGTCAAATTAGATGAATCTGAATAGTAGTTTGCATCCAAATAGTAGTTTGGATCCGAATCATCAAAAGAGTCAGAGGAAATATTTGGATTGGAATCCTCATAAGAAGAGGAAATTTTTGGATTAGAATTAGAAAAATCATGGGGGGAACTCAAATAATAATTTAGATCAGAAGCATCCAAATCATACCACCAACTATGAGATGAAGGTGGGGAATGAGTTATCCAAATGGGTTCTCTAGCATGAAGAACCAATCAAGGTTTGGTCATGATGGGCACATTTTGATATGAACACTGAAAGTTTGATTCCTTATTATCATATGTATAAGGGACCTTACAATAATCATTCAATGTTGGCGTGTGTTTGGTTCAAAGGTCTAAACATAGACTGTATGATAAAAAAATTTCAAAGTGAAGAAGGTTTCATGTTGATTTGGGCAACATGATGACAACCAACTAGACATTTCGTAAAGATGGAGATGCTTGTGTGATTTTCCAAAAGGGAAGCTAAGGAAAACATACATCGTGAGGACTCAAGATTGATAATCCAACAAGGGATGGAGGCATAAATGTCAAAGGATTGATCAAAATTTTAGAAACATAAAGGATAAAAAGGGGATATTTCCAATGTTCGATTGGTGCAAAATTTCCTTGATAGGAAATGTTTTTGATAAGGTTTGAAAGATATGTTCAAAAATGATCATAGACATAGGAAAAAAATAAGAAGATCAAGAGGATCAAAGACCCAAAGGATTTTCCTAGAAATGATTTTATAAGGAAGATAAACAAAAGGAATAATCATGCAAGTTTAAAACACAGCCAAATTAATGACCAAATATTAATGAATGATAAAGAATAAATGGATCAAAGTGATTGTCTGAAATGGATAAGTTTAAAGTGATAAAAATGATACAATCACCCAATGTTTAGTTTCAAACCAATCAATCAAGTGGAGTACTTCCTAAATCAATCCAATCAATCAATAGTTTGATGTATAAGATGACCAAAAAAATGTCACCACTTATGCCAATTTTAAAAATGAATGATTCATAAGTAATAACTAAAGGTTGATAAAATTTCCAAACAAGGTATACTAAAATCAAGTTTAGATCCAATAAAGACCTAAATCTCAAAAAATAGAAGTTACAAACATGAACGATGCAACAATACCACTAATATACATTAACCAAACTTTATGGAAAAGTAAGCTATTAGTATCGAAATAACATTATTATGACATGCACAAAGGTAACAATAACACTTTCAAAAATCAAGGTAATGTTTGAAGGAAAATTAAGGCTAAATTATACCAAGGAATTGTTACAATTCATGTAGCATAACATTACAATCTAAACAATTAGGTCTAGTTTGTAAGAAACAAGATGTAAGTATCAAAATTGTGGCAATATGATACAAGAAAGATAACACCTTAAAGGAGATTAAAGTGATGAATCAAGCCTAACTATGATGACGATCTTAAAGTGGGTATCAAGATCAAAGGGGCTACCAATGATATAAAAATGTTTCCACACTCTTTATATGTTTAATGAGCCATCCGTAAACATGGATGGGCATAAACGGACACAAAAGTGGCGATAAAAAACAATTGATAATGCAAAAGTAGTCACTCTTGTTTTTATCAACAAAGTGTCAAAAGAAAGTGAAGGAAGTAGATCAATTAGGGCTAAAAAATGTTGGCCTCACTTCGACAGAGTTTTGCCTCACCTTAGGGCAAGTGAAAAACTAAGAAAAAGTAACGCTTCACATGTTTCATGATGAACAATAGCTCTCAACTCAAAATTGGCCTTGATGTGGTCCAAGTGGGCTCCTGGCCAAAGATATCTTCCTAGGTGGATCTCTCAACTAGGTGTTACAAAGTTTTCTTAAGTGAGTTCAATTTTCCCAAAAAGTTGCAATGACTAGTTTAGGAGTATCTCATATGTACTTTAGCCCATTCGAGCATAGTAGGAAACTAGTGCATCTATGTGTACCATCACTGGGGTCACCATATGGACAACTAGTAACGCTAACTCACAAGGAATGACTAGTCAAGTAGGTTGTGTGGAGCACTTCCCATTTCATCAACAAGGTTCCCTCTTGCGTGGACTACTTTGGGGTTCCTATGACCACCCCCATTATTATAGCTTAAGTCTTATGCCAAAGGGGTTATGTCCTAGTTTTAAGCAGATGGGACATACCCTTATCCGAACCTGCAAATACAGTGTTTTGAATGTGATGTTCTTGTTATCTTGTTTAATTTTGATGTGGTTTTCTTGAACACCTTTTGGAAACCTTTGTGACAACTGTATTAGTAGTTTGACTTTATTTCAATTCCACCTTTCTTTGACAATTGTGTGTTTTGGTCCTACATAATGAGTTAGTAATTTTCCATAAAAAGAGTAAACATCATTTCTGATTCTCAAGATCATCCAAGGATGCAAGATAAGAGCATATGTGATGTTTTTAAAATCTAAGAAGAATCCAAATGGAAAAACACTTAATTCAAACACACCAAGTTAACTCATTCCAATTCATATATTCTTTAACAATTTCAAAGCATCAAATTGACCTAAGAATCGTCTCTGATTCCCAAGATCACCCCAAAGGATGTGAGGGAAGAGCATACATGACCTTATTCTTATAAGCAAGCATGCAAAGTTTATCTAGTATAGAAAAAGCATGTAAACATACCCTACAAAAATAGGCATTAATTAGATAAAACCTACAAAGAAGATAGCACTTTAGGCACTTTAATTTGAGAAAACTAAAATACACCTGCGCCCTAATTTAGGCATGTGCATGTAGGTTAGGGAGGATGTGTCCCTCTATGTTTTTAAGACTTAAAGTGCACCTGCGCCACTCAAAAGGAATGTGTGCTAGGATCAGGGTGTGTGCGCTAGGGTAGATAAATAGCAGTATCAAGTGCCAACAGAGTGCATGGCCACTAGAGAGGTGTCTGCGCTAGGGTTAGGGCATGTGTGCCACAAGAGATAAAAAGTGGTGCCAAATTCTGAAAAATTTTATGTGCCAAGGTTAGGGCGTGTGCATCATGGTAGATAGAAATCAGTACTAGATTCTGAAAGAGTACATGTGCCACCCAAGAGGTGCCTGCACTACCAAAGATATGTCTGCACCTAGGTTACTATGTATGCACCAGCTTGACTAGTTTTCCATTGTAGTGAAGGTACAGTACAAAAGAGTGTATGCATCCGGGTTAGTGTGCCTATGCCTTAGTTAGGGTATGTGCGCCAAGGTTGGCAAACAGAAGTTCAAGCTTAGACAGTGCGCCTACACCACCCAAGAGGTGCTTGCACCCAGATAGTGTGCCTACGCCCCAGTTAGTGTGCCTACGCTCCTCCTACAACCAAAGTATGGAAAAAAACACAAAAAAGCTCACAATACTTCAAATTTTAGCAAGTTAGCTTGAAATTGGCAATAACCAATTAAAATGATAGCTATCAATGAGAACCTACACCTATAATACTAGCAAAAATCCTAAGAAATTGAACATTATTTACTATATGTGCATATCAAAGGTTAGCCAAAAATAATAGAATTCAAGCTAAAAATTCTAAGGGACTAAGGATCGGTCCCACCAGGCATGCCAAATATGTGCATGGTTTTGTTTAGCTAAGTTAGATGAATGAGAACTACCACCTAAATAGTTCTATAACAAAACTAAGTCAAAATCTAAACACCATCAAGATAAGAGCTAAACAAAATCAATAATAAGCATAATGCATTAACTTTGAACTAAGATCAAAATAGCATGCTAAATTATTCAAAACCTCTACTCTCTAGATTACCAACAAAAGAAAACAGACCTATGTAGATTCCATGACAATCAAATTGATTGTTTTGATCTCCAAGAACTTAAGAATGAGAGCTCATCAAATCATGGCTACAAGACCACTTTGATTATTCCCATATGACCCAAGCACTTGGCTAGAAAATGTAAGAAATGTGGCTTAACTCTTCAAATGGTTAATTTCTCAAGAATAATAAAATGCTTATAGTGTATTTGCTATATGTTTTTCTTTTTTCTTCTCAAGGAATTAGGTGTGAGTGTAAAGGTAGGAGGAGAGATCTTTATATAGTCCAATGGATAAAGGGATCTCTATATCCCTTTACATGTGGGATAATAGAGATGTTGAGTTAGTTGTGGATACGTGGGGTTTAGAAAGGTTTGATTTAACTTTAGGAGAGTTTAGCTTGTCCTTTAGTGACTCGTGGATAAAGGGGGTTTATTAATTAATCAAGATGATTAATTAATAGATGTACAAGCTTATAAAAGCTTTTTAGAGAAATAGTTAGTATGATTTAGACTAAAGAAGGGAATTAAATCAACTAAATAATGATTTATTGGTTTAAGGAAAGGGGGAGCTAATTAATTAATAATAATTAATTAGTCTAGATAGGAGTAAGGATTAATTAACAGAAGGTCGTTAATTAGGGTATTTGTTGAATAAAAGACTTAATTAATTACTTATTGTAATTAATTAACGATGATAGAAGGGAAGATGATCATTATTGACGATATGTCACCAATTTGTGGGAAAGGGGATAATTATCACAATTTAAGTATTTAAATTGTTCAGGCTAAATTATAGGCGTCTACAGTAGCTGTAATGACTTGATGAACTGCTTATCTCTAATTTCATGACTTGGAGTTTCATTGATCTCTCATTTCATGACTCATTTTCTTACAGATCCTTCATGTTAATTCAATGTATTGTATACTAAGTATACTTGGTTCTTTTACCCTTTTTAGGGTATTGAAGTGTTCCATTTAAGAGACCTATCTAGATATTTGTTTCCAATATTCATCTGAAATCCTGCTTCTTAAACTAGGTGATATAGGACAATGCAACTAGCATCTTGTGATACTTTGGCCAAATATTTTCACATGATTTACATGATCATATTCCTAGACGACATACTTGTCAACATAGTACGTCCTTCACCTCCACTTCATCTGTTATCTAGAATTGTCTTCACTAACTCCTGTCAGTCCTCTTATCCAAGGCTTTACCATAACCCAGATTAGCAACATATATTGGTATAGAGGACCACTCACGGTGATTAGGGGTACATAGACATACTCAATCGACGTAGGTTGATTGCATGTGTCTAGTTACCTTTAGTCATCATGATTCCTTCCCTATACAAAATCATGTTCCTAAACTAACCTAGAGTGCAACCAAGTCAAGTTTGAGTTTATGTAAACCTAGATGATCTGATTCGTAAGGGTGTTGTGGCATGTCAGCTGTAGCATTTTTTCCTCATGAAATCCCATCTTCATGATGACACATTATTGCAGCTGGCATGTACCAACATCCTATGGAACCATCTCATATAGAAGTACATATCTAACTTGTAAGTTAAATAATTTCTTATCCTTTTAATTTAAGATTTAGTTTCAGCAACCCTACAAAATTTCTAACCTCTTCAATCATTACAGTTGCTAACCATAAATGACTTATAATTGCCATGTAGATTAATCTGCAACCAATCCCTCTTCCTAGAAATTTGTGTTTCATTCTTTAGTTTCTTAACTTAAGTTTCAAACTTTCAATCCAAATCATCTTAACAACAGTAATATCACTTACTTAACTTAACCAATTTTATACACTGCTGAATTTAGATTCTGACTCATTAATATTAGACTTCATCTTATATATATATGTTCATCCATTTTCCCGTTACCTTATTTCAGTTTAAGGTTTGCTAAGGAGAGGTATAATTTTTCGTCCTTCCAAATATCCCTTAGGTATTAAACTCAAAAGGATATTAAAAAATATTTGTTCCGAAGACTAAGTGTTTTTCCCTTAACATATATTAGTTAGGGTCCATTGCAACAATTAACCTATACACAACCCATATGTAACTTACTCTTTTATTAATGTCAATTAATATTATATATTGACCTATTAAATATTCATCTATACATGCCAACTTAGAAGTTGCACTTAAGAGAAGAATAGAGTATCGATTCCCTGTTTCTCTATTTCATTTGAGTACAACTGAAATGATTCAAAACAGATATGTTTATGAGAGAATAAGAATAATTTTACAATTTCCTTTGTAGTATTCCCAAAAGAACATGACACATCAAATATCAATAACACTCAATCATTTCTCACTGATCAAACAAAATACATATTTTACATGTCTAAACATTTTAGACATTTTTCATGTCATTATTCATTGATAAAATCAAGTAAAATTTACAAATTTTTCCCTGTTTCAATTACATCTCAAAAATAATAATAAATCCTCATTAAAAATGTAGCCTTTAAGTAAACATGGGAATCATCATAAAGGAACTTGTCTTATTTTTTCACTTACGGAATCCATCTACAAAAATTGCTAGCACGGGTTAGTTCGTTGAACTGAGCATGATAAGCACTAATCATTAAAGTGATGTGATTTTGACTAATTGTCTCATAAAAAGAACTCTACTCTTATGAAACATTAAGCAACATAGAAAGATACCTAGTAAATAATTAAGTACCACTAAAAGAATAACAGAGTGAGCAACCATGTCACATTAAATGAGTATCAAGATTAAACAACAATCTTTGTTCAACAATTTCATAAGAAAAGCTACAACATACAATTAATATTAAGAAAGCTTCATCGATGTTGATAGCTTCACACACTACAAACAAAGCTTATGCATCCCAAATAGAAAGAGATTAAGATATTACAGTCAAGTAAAAACATGTTTCCTATTCCACAGGAAGGAAAGAAGTCATTTTCAGATACAATGAAAATAAGTCCAACCATATTCAAATACAATTGGGAACAATGAAAGGATTGCAATCCCCCTAGTACATGTGTTCATCATCAAGCCTAAAAGGAGAAGGAGAAATTTATGCTCCAACTGAATTTTGACTAAGATGAAAGCAATCAAAGGAAATGAAACCCCAAATTGGTTCCTAAAATCAAACAAAAGAGAGGAAAATAAAATAGAACATTCCAACTCTTTACCCTCAAATAACCAAAATCAAACTAATTCCATGTTCCACTACATTAGTAAATTTTCACATCAACATCTACAGATGTAAATCAAAAGGTTTTCCATAAACCATTTCATACATACAGGTAAGAGAACAACAAGAACTTCTATCAATTGTTTTAAATGGATACACAAGAATCCACATAATTTATTCATACCAAGCATAGTAAGATTTCCTTATTGTTATTTTTAATAAGTTTGATTCCATAAAATAGAGGCTACCAACAACCATGACATCGAAGGGTCAAACAAGAGTGACATAGACTGAAACTACTTCAAGAGAGATATTCAAAGAATTCTATCATAGATTCACAACTCAACCGTGTAAGGTTCAAAAGTAATACAATCATTTTCTATTACATCTAACAAATGTGAATCTACCCAATGCAGAATCCAACCCATTGTTCCATTACAAATCAATAAGAACAAAAATATTTGAAGCAACTCAAGCTTTAGCAAAAGACACAACATTTTATACTTTCCTTTAACAGAGGAAACAAACCGTATCAAATCTTTGCCCAACAATTTTTCCTAATCCATTTTGCACAGGAAGTTAGATGTCCACGCAACTTAAGAAATAGTCCAGTTTCAACTAAGATAAACATGATTTACTCAAATATGCATCAAGAAAATACCCATATTGCATCCTTTCAAATCAACAACTCAAACATAAGATCACAACCAAAATACAACAAAACATTTCCAAAAATTCATTCATTTCAAAGAGAAAAGTTGTTCTAATAAAGACACTTGATAAAAAAGCAAAAATGTTTAATAAGAAGAGTGTATCAAGCCTGATGAAATTTCTTGTTGATTTGCAGAAGATCTCCAACTGAGCTTCTCAAGAATATCTTCTTTTCAAAAAACATCAACAACCAACTCTCCCAACCACCTCCATCTTTCCAAAGGTTCAGAAACAGTTCAAGGATGCTCAAGATTGGTATGGGTTGAAAGAAATAGACTTGCTGATTTGAAGAACCAAAAACACATGCAAAGAAAAAACCAGAAAGACTAGAATGACCAACAACTTCCACAAAACACCCTTCTCCTCTTTCCTAGGCAGCCTCTTAACCAAAATCAATGCCATTAAATGCATTGAATGCAAATTCCCTCTCTTTTCTTGCGCCATTGCCACTTCAAATTTGACAAAGTTGATTTGAAGATTTAACATGCATTTTTAAATTTAGTAATGATGTCAGCTAGGCATCCTACCTACCTTCGTTACCTCAACCAAACTTGAAAAATTAATATGTAAGGAATGAGATTTAATTCTCATTAATACTTTAGAAACCACCGCCACCAACCTTACATTTACCACGTAACCCATAGGTCCCCTTTCACCTTAGTAATAGTTTAGGTCACCTTAGCATTAGTTAGGTTTCCATCTTAGTTATTATGTCTTTAAAATTTATCTTAGGTTAGTTCAAACCCCATAACTATATCACATACCATCTTAGGCTAGGTCATAACCCCTTAGGTTAGAATCCATATTGGGAAACATCACAGTTTAGGTCAGATCCGAATAGCACCATCCATTCTGACCAAAGTTAGGGCATTTTCCTTATAAGACCAATAACAAGTCCTTAATCTCCTCATGTTGTTCAACGTTCCAAAACATTAATAAAGGAGGTCCAGACTTATATTTTTCAACATGATGCTAGTAAGGACACCTGAACCCAGTTTGTTCACAATTTACGCCAAAACACTGCTCAGTTCCATAACATGTTTCATTCAGCATGTCAATTAACAATATGATAGTAAAGAAGAAAAAAAGCATACCTTGGATCAATGGAATTTATTCAAGGTGTGATGTTATCATATAGAGATGTGAAAACAAGAGTATAGATTTACAACTTATTATTCACATAATAGAATGGCCTTGCTTCCAAGTAAACAAAATTACATCAAGCACAAATTCCGAGTAGTAATAACTCATCCATTGAAAATATGATTTTCAACATCAAAAGAATAAAAATTCCAAGATAAATCACATGTCAACATTTGCAATGTCAAAATTGGAAGTCATCATAGTAACAGTCATGACCAATATATTACAAAGTCTTTTGGGAAATGGATTACTTGTTTATCTTGTTGGGATTTGAGTCTATCAAACCCGTCCCCTTGAATGATGATAGGTAATGGAAAGATTTTTCTCTTTGTTCCTTTTCCTTTCTCTTAGACTTTTGGTGTTCATATAATTTGAACTCTGGGTAAATCTCTATTTGGATTTTGGGTTTGAGTCATAAGTGATCTGATTTTGTCAATGTAGTCTTCTTGGTTACTTAATGTTCACTATTATTCTTAAAAGAGATATTAAGACTACAACCTTCCACTCTCTCTCTCTCTCTTTAATCTTCTTATAGCTTATTAAACTTGGTAAAGTTGATATCCCTTTTCTATTCTGTTATGTTTATGGAACTTCTTGACTATTTAATAAAATTGAGTACAGAAATGTTTTTAGGGAAGTAGAGAAAAAGTTTGAAAATAGCAGAAGTTTGAAAACACTTGGAAGGAATATTTATTCTTGTCTAAATTTTAAACTTAACCATTCTTCTCTCTTAAATTAATGATAGCAGTGGTGTATCTTTTTTGGATTTGAACGTTAGCTCGTTTTCTTGTTAAAGTAATCTTCCTTTTTGTTGAGGTCTAATTTAGCTTGTTTTGAATTTTAATTTGAATTGGTTCCTAATTTTGAACTTGAGTATTAGGTTACTGCAATCAGGGACACATTAAATATTATGATGATTTGGATTATCCTAACTTATTCTTGTTATCTTATTTATGATTGATGGCATCTCAGACTTTAGGATGAAATTAGGTTAATGAAATATTTGGATGGAAAGTAATGTTTATAAATGTTCTACTATTGAGTTATGTCTAAAATATAGTTTTAGGGAGTTACCTTCTTCTATTAAACAGGTTTAACTGAGTGATGAAACTTAAAATGGAATAAATGAAAGTAATATTGAGGATCAGATGAAATGTTTATTCCTCTTAACTTACTATTTAAATTCTTTTTGATAAAAGGAAAATAGGATGGAAGGATGAAGTTTTTAGATTTCATGACCTAACCTTTCTTTTGATTGGAAGTATATCTCTTGTTATCTCTTTGATTGGGGATTATACCCTCTTTTTGGTTGATTCTTTCTGATTTTGCTTTCTCAACTGTTTCATAACAGCAGAGTTCTTTTTATGAAACAGTTAGCTAAAAGTACATTGTTTTAATGATTTAGTTCTTATCATGCTCTGTTCAATAAACTAACCCATGCTAGCAATGGTTGATATGGACTACATAAAATATAAAAGGATAAATACTTATTATAAGTTACATTTGTTTTATTTAAGAGACTGAATCTTTACTTTGATTAAAAAAAACAAAGGATTCATTATTAAGATGTACTTGATGAAAAAAAAGTGGTAATGGGAAATGAATAGGTGGTGTTGTTTTGGCATTTTGTGATATCTGTGATGGTGTTTAGAAATTTATGATATATGAAATATTTGGAATTAGTAAATGTATAACTCTTCCATGATGAATAAAATATGTGTGAATTATGTTAATACTTATAGCAATACTTTCTTCGCATGAATTGGGCTGAAATGATAAGTATTACTCTAATTAAGGAAGGTATCTCACATACTTAAATATTATGTAATGACTGGGGTAGGAGTATAAGTTGTTGGTTGAATAAGTTTCTCTATAAGAGATGTAGCTTATAAAGTTAAAAATCTCATGACACTTTATCATTACAAAAGGGGTTGTAATTAATTTACATGGATGTATGTGTTTAAACCTGATTTATAATTCTACATATGTAATTTGAATATATTAGGATCATATGAATTTTTTTTTTCCTTAATGGGCATTAGCCCATGAAATAGAAAAAAAATGGAAATTCCCTTGAGGGTATATATTAAGATTTATGTTATGAACTTGCTTAGATGTCAATAAACAAAAGGTGAACAAGTGCAAATGTGCTTCCTTATGCAGATTTTCTTAATCTTAAACTGGAAATTAATTAGTTCAATCACCTTTATATCTAAAAGTGACTTAATGTCCCTTACGGTTGCAAGTGGTATTGGATAAATGATAAACTAAAGAATGAAAATAAATAGGTTGGGAAGTAAATTTTATTTTCTTACCTACCTCAAATGTAGTTATAACTTGTAACCTTATAGGTTAGAGAACTTGATTGAATCATATGGATGCCGACATTAATTTTTATTGAAGAATTTAATAAAACATCAACTTCACTTTAAGTTATGTTCATCTAGATGAGGAAATTTAGTTGGATGTTGATACATGCCAACTATAATGAAGTACCTTCATAACTACAGGAGTCGTTACTCATTACAAGGTTACTACATTGCAATTGACATATTTCAATACCCTTCAGAGTTTTTTCAACTAGACTAACATAAGTTATTGATTGATTCACAGTTATAGCCTATGTAGGGATAGGAACATGACCTAGTGTTGGGGTCAACTCTTGTTGACTTAGGATGACTAGACACACCCAATCGACGTAAGTTGATTGAGTATGTCTATGTACCCTTAGTCACTGTGGGTAGTTATCCACACTAGGGCATGTTGCTAACCTTGTCTAGGTTTGTACTTTGAATCACGTGGACTAACAGAGATCAGTAAAGACCAATCTAGATAACATATCTAGTGTAGTGAAGGACTTATTATGTTTGATGAGTATACCATATAGGAATGAAAACATGATAGACATGTGTAAATATTTGGCCAAAGTATCACAAGTTGTTGGTTACATTGTGCTATGTCACTTAGTTTAATAAGTGGTATTTCAAATGAATATCAGTAATAGATATTCAGATAGACTCTTAAACAAAACACTTGAGTACACCTAACAGGGTAAAGAAACTAATTATAGTTTGTATACACATTACTGAATAACATGAGATATCGGTTTGTACCGAGTCATGAAATGAGATATCAGTGTTTAACTGATTCATTACAATTGCATATGGTTTTATATTATGGGATAGTTTGGCATTTGAATGTGTGCTCTAAATTATGATTTAGAAAAGAGAACATTGTGTTAAAAAAAATTCCTTGTTTCTAAAGTCTTAAAATGGGAATGTAACAATTTGAGTGATTAATCCTTAAAGAAAGGATCATAATATACCTCCTCTTAAATTAAAGGTATATAGATCAAATATGCTTCAAGTTCAATGAATTAATTATTCATTTTACATTGGCCCAATAAATGTTATAAATCAATCTAATTTAAACAAGTAAAGGACAACATTTAAGCATTATTTTAATATACCCTTTACTAAGTATAATTCATATTGTATAACATACATGTCAGATTGTGTGACTTCGTTATCGATTCACCTCATCCTAACGTAATCTTTTTATCACTCCAATAACATATGCATTAGTTCATATTTTATTATGCTCATTTATTTGTCAAGCTTTATAGATATAAATGTCAACATAGGTTTAGGGTTCAATTAACAAGTATTTTCCAATCTAATAAGTTTGTTTCCTTTTCTCCCATTAAGGGCCTAATATCTTATTTGTAAGTTCATAATGACACATTATGGTATAACCCTCATTAATAACATAATAGCATTCCATATAACATATTATTACATTACTACAACTTTTGAACAAGGTTTACCATTTCTTCCTTATATTTTTATATCAGTTTAACATAAGCTCATTTGATTAATGGACTTTATGTACAGTCCTTTACGTAATCAGCACATCAAGCCAAATAGTATTTATTAAGTCCTATTCATATTGTCATATAACTATATAATAAATGAGCCTTGATCATAATGATAGAAAAGACTATCTTTCTCATTTCAACATTCAATAAGTTATTTGAAAAAATATAGAATTCATCTTATTATTTCAACTATAAATATCCTCATACATATTTCAGTCATCAATAACATCATGTTCCTTTTAGTGTAAAATCACAGCACCCCTGGATGCTGATCAAATTTCTAGGTTGATCACTCTAGCATCCAGTGTGATTGCACAACATTGAATCCTCTCTCCAAGTGTGGGACTTGCAAGATGAGAGAGGAATCTCCAGAGAAGGCTGGTTCCTGCTCCTAAACTACCTACCACAAGCTATTCCAGTGCAGGAAAGCTAATCTAATCCTAATCTAACCATGCCAAGGAGACAGAGAGAGAGAGAAAAGGGAAAAACAGCAAAAGCCTACACTAAAACGGTGATACACCAGAGAAGGAGAATGTTGAACATCTATAAAAACTTTCATGGGATAAGGAGAGGTGAGCAATGGGAAGGCTGGATAGACACAACACAGGCCCAAGGATAGATTTCACACAGAAAATGTCCCAAAACTCCATGAACACAGCTCTAGACCTGTAATGAACATTCGAACATGCACAAATACCTGCAATGAAGAGAGGCAAGAAGAGAACAAGCGAAAAATGAGAAAGGATGGACAGATGCATCCCAAAACACATTTTTGTTGCTCCAGAAGTTTGCACAGAACATCATTTCAATAGTAAAAGGCCAAACCACCATTACAAAGCAAGGGAGGAGGTTTGAACTCCATTTTCAACCCTAGAGAAGAAAAGAAGGGAGGGCAGAGTAGAAAAGATGAACAACTTGTAATAATCCCTCCAAAATGAGCCAAATCTGGCTTTTACATTGCATGGGTCGAGCCCATGAGAGAGAAAACATACAAAAACATGGGAGCCCATTACTCCTTGACTACAAATGCATTAAATCAGCATGGAGGACCTTACACACCCATACCTTGTCATTTTTACCAAATGGGAGGAGAGTGCAACCCATTCTGTATTAAATTTGGTCGTTGAAATGTCACTTCTGGCCATGAACACGTACCAGAAATGTTTTTGAATTTTATCTCTCTAAACTGAACCAAAATGCAAGATTGACCCTGGAATCGTGTAGAGAATTTTTCCATCTTTCCAATGATATAAAGAACGTGAAAATCCAAGCTCTGGATTGAAAGTTATGGCGATCTGAAGATTTAGGGTAAAAACAGGCCAAAACGGATTTTGAATTTTTTCCCGCGCTCTGCCACTTGGTTGACACGTGTCAGGTGCTGATTGGCTGAGAAATTCTCTCTCCTCCACCTTTCCGTGGGGTTTCCTTGAAAAATTTTACTTTTATAACTTTGGGAAATTTTCCATTTTTTCCCCGCGCCCCCGCCACTTGGGACACGTGGCGTGATCTGGTTGGAGGACAGGGGTACGGGGTCATCCTTGTCTTTTAATTTTTTGGCCCAAGACTTTTGCAAATTTTTCCAAGTCTTTCCATGGCTCTGAACTCCCCTGCTCCTTAGGACATGTGGCAAGTTCTGATTCGTTCTCGGTTTTTTTTGCTTTTCGCATCCTCCGCATACCTCTGGCCCGGATGTCCCAAATTGCCTAGGAAAAATTCCTCCAAACAACCCGATTCGGGCTTCCTTTTCCCTCTTTGAAGCGAAGACACATGGCAAGATTATATTGGCTCTCGGCTCCTTTGGATTTTCGCATCCCACGCGTACTTTTGGCCCAGATGTCCCAAACTACCTTGGACGACAGTCTTCTATTTTGGCTGAACCGGCTGGTTCACGTCCTCCGCGTACTTTTGTCCCAACTGTCCCAGACTGCCTGGGACAAATACTTCCGAACCACCCAAAATGGACTGACCAATGCCAAACCGGCCAATCCGCATCTTCCACGTGTTTTTGTTCCAACTATCTCAGACTCTGCGAAACAATACTTAGGCAAATTTTTCCCATTTTTCCAGCCGATTTGGCTTTTCACGTCCCACACGTCCCTTTGTCCCAATTGTCCTGGATGCTATGTAGACCGCCTGGCAGCCTTTCAGCCGATTCACACCCCGACGTCCCAACTGTCCCACAGACCTCCTGGACTAGGACTTAGCCGATTTTCTCCATTTTTTCTGCCCCAAGCTTGGTTTTCTGCATTTATTTCACTTTCTCGACCTGTTGGGATTCCTTCTTGGATGGGAGAATTAGAAAGAAGTAGAGGGGGCCCCAAAAACATGATTTTGGGCCTTGAATCAATCTATTTACCTAGGACTGAAGAATATGATGCATGTTATCAAAATTACCCTGGGGGGTGAATTTTGGATAACAATTTTGGTGACTCAACGGGGTCATCTACCTACTAGATGAAGTTACCAGTTTCCTGAAGCATCCATTGGGTATGGAGTCATGAGTTGTAGCCTGTAAACTGATCTGAACTTTGAAAACCTCCCTCTGAGCCACTTGAATCCCACTAGACAAGGAGTTGTTCTCACCAAAATGCCACTGAAATAGACTGTGCAAGAGCAAAACCAACACCACAAAAAACTATGTACAAAACTGAAAATCATACATGCTCCAAATGGAACATGCAGAGTGTGCACAAGGACTTATTTTTTTGAAAGGAAACCTACCTACTCTACTCTAACTGGAAGCAAAGGCAAACTAAAAAAACCCTGCAATTGGTTGTGAGAAATAGCTTCCCTTTCTCAAAAGTGGCAGCCATGCAATTGATTTGGAGCTGATCATGGCTGTTAGGATGAGTGGAAAATCAACAAGAAGTTGGTATTCCATCCAAATCATCAAGGTATCAGCTGAAGGAAAATTCAATACCTCTTTTAGTTGCTCTATATTTGGATTGAAGAGGTATGACAACTGATCCTTGGTACTTTGTAGCTCACCCTCATGCTCAGAAGCAAGCATGACTGGTTGTGACTTCTCCTTTGGCTCCAATGAAGCCAAATACCTGATTGGGCAAGGTCTGATCCATTTGATATGCCCATAGCTTTGATTTTCAACTCCAAAATTGGAGTCTTCTTGTAGACCCTCTTAGATGGATGGTGTGGAAGAAATGGTGAAATTCTTCTGTCTTTTCTCTTCCTCCAATGAAGAACATGGAAGATTAAAATCTTCCAATCTTGGTTCCAAAGAGCTGCTATAAGATGTAGGCTGTTGCAAATGAATGTTCTCCTTCATGACAGCAGACTCAAGTGTTTGGAATGTGGATGATGAAAGAGAGAATGGTGGAAACTCAACTGGCTCTTCTCCATCAAAACAGTCCTCCAAATCTGACAGATAAACTGCCTCATGGCTGTCCTGCTGCAAATGTTCAACATCCTCCATGGTGTCCTCTTGATCTGTAACTTGACCACCATGGTTTCTTTCACCCTCCAACATTGAGTTTGAGAGATCAAACTTCTCTTTAGTACTAGAACTTGAGACAGGTGAAGTAGAAAGAAGAACTGAAGGTTCTCCTGTAGCCTGCTTTGTGCTCAAAGCCCTTGGATCTGCAATTTTCTCCTCCACAACTAGAATGTGCTCCTCTTCTTTTGGATCTGGAGCAGCTTCTCCTTTCTCTACTACTTGAAGACAGTCTTACTCTTGACAGAACTCTTCCTCTAGCACGAAGTTTGTCAAGTCAAACTCTTCGATCTGCTGCTCTAGAGGACAAGTTGGGACTACAAGATCTTCTTCTGAGCTTTCTTCCTTTATGTCTGATTGTGCAGCTTGAATTGAATCAGCATTCCCTTCAAACAGAGTGCCAACATGGACACTACTTTCTGAGAAAACTAACTGCTGATCTGCTTCTTCTTTTTGCTCTTTTTCTGCTGCCAAAAAATCAGTCTTGACCACCATTTGTTCTCTAACTCCAACCTCTTCTGTAGGTTTAACCATCAAGGGGATCTTTGTCATCCCAAACCCTCAAGTTGTCTGTCATTTCTCTTCTGTTGGGCTCCTCTTCTTGCTGTCCTTTATGGCCGATCTTTGCAATTTCTTCTTCCCCACATGGAATTGAGAATGCAAGAGGATGGATGGGTTGCAACTCAATTGGTTTGGCAATTTTTTGTGGTAGTAGAGGAGGTGAAACCTCTTGTTTCTTTGGGGGAGAGCATATTTCCTTTAGCTCTTGTGGAGGGGATGACTGTTTGGAAGGAAAAAGGAAAGAAGAATTGAGATGTGGTGGAAGACTGAGAGGTGGAGACATGGGATCAACATTTGGGACAGCAGATGGGGAGTTTAGAATTTGCAATTCCAAATGAGATGATGTTGCTTGAGTAATGGGAAGAGAAAAAACAGATGATGGTGTAGAACTTACCCATTGACAAGGTTGTTCAACAACAAGTGTATAGGCCTCTATTTCTGTTGTCCATTGTGCAAGTTGGGGTAGCATCTTCATCATGAAGTCCAGCTTCTCCTGAGGGCTGAGGTGTCTTGGAAAAGGGCCTCCCCATGGACAAGGAGTCTTGCAACCAATTCTGAAAGCTCTCATTTGGGTTGTTACTTTGGACTGCATCATCTTTACCTCCATCTTTTGGATTTTCTCCAACAGACCAGCATCTTACATCTGATTATCTTCATTATATGCATACTCTTGCTCTTGGAAAGCTCCATAGCCAAACTAATTTTGGCATTGTTGCTCATATGGGTATGCATACTGATCTTGAATCTGTTCAAAATGCTGGTTTGGAGGATTTGTAATGCATGTTGGAGGTGGAAAACATTGTTGCTGTTGTAAATGTGAGTTTCATGATGGAAATGAAGTCATGATTGCACAACTTCATAGAATGGAAAAGAATGAAATGGATGGAAAGAAGGATGGATGGGAAAGGATGAAAAACAGGTCTGCAACTTCAAAAATGGGTTGCTGATCAGATGGAGTTGCCAGATGTGTTTGCAAGTGCCTCCAAAGGCTAAAATCTTCACAGGAACACACCAACCTGCAAAAGATGAAGTGGAAGACCTCTTAGTGTCCCACCAGGAATGCCCAAACTGTTAGTGCAAAATCACAGCACCCCTGGATGCTGATCAGATTTCTAGGTTGATCACTCTAGCATCCAGTGTGATTGCACAACATTGAATCCTCTCTCCAAGTGTGGGACTTGCAAGATGAGAGAGGAATCTCCAAAGAAGGCTGGTTCCTGCTCCTAAACTACCTGCCACAAGCTATTCTAGTGCAGGAAAGCTAATCTAATCCTAATCTAACCATGCCAAGGAGACAGAGAGAGAGAGAAAAGGGAAAAACAACAAAATCCTACACTAAAACAGTGATACACCAGAGAAGGAGAATGTTGAACATCTATCAAAACTACCATGGGACAAGGAGAGGTGAGCAATGGGAAGGATGGACTGACGCATCACAGGCCCAAGGATAGATTTCACACAGAAAATGTCCCAAAACTCCATGAACACAGCTCTAGACCTACAATGACCATTCGAACATGCACAAATACCTGCAATGAAGAGAGGCAAGAAGAGAACAAGCGAAAAACAAGCAAGGATGGACAGATGCATCATAAAACACATTTTTGTTGCTCCAGAAGTTTGCACAGAACATCATTTCAATAGTAAAAGGCCAAAACACCATTACAAAGAAAGGGAGGAGGTTTGAACTCCATTTTCAACCCTAGAGAAGAAAAGAAGGGAGGGCAGAGCAGAAAAGATGAACAACTTGTAATAATCCCTCCAAAATGAGCCAAATCTGGCTTTTACATTACATAGGTCAAGCCCATGAGAGAGAAAACATACAAAAACGTGGGAGCCCATTCCTCCTTGACTACAAATGCATTAAATCAGCATGGAGGAACTTACACACCCATACCCTGTCATTTTGACCAAATGGGAGGAGAGTGCGACCCATTCTGTATTAAATTTGGTCGCTGAAATGTCACTTCTGGCCATGAACACGTACCAGAAACATTTTTGAATTTTCTCTCTCCAAACTGAACCAAAATGCAAGATTGACCATAGAATCGTGTGGAGAATTTTTCCAGCTTTCCAATGATACAAAGAACGTGAAAATTTGAGCTCTGGATCGAAAATTATGGCAATCTGAAGATTTAGGGAAAAAATAGGCCAAAACAGATTTTGAATTTTTTCCCGCGCTCTGCCACTTGGATGACACGTGTCAAGCACTGATTGGCTGATAAATTATCTCTCCTCCACCTTTCCGTAGGTTTTCCTAGAAAATTTTGACTTTTATAACTTTGGGAAATTTTCAATTTTTTCCCCGCGCCCCCGCCACTTGGGACACGTGGCATGATCTAGTTGGAGGACAGGGGCGCGGGGTCATCTTTGTCTTTTAATTATTTGGCCCAAGACTTTTGCAAATTTTTCCAAGTCTTTCCCTGGCTCCAAACTCCCCTTCTCCTTAGGACACATGGCACGTTCTAATTCGTTCTCAGATTTTTCAGCTTTTCACGTCCTCCGCGTACCTCTGGCCCAGATGTCCCAAACTGCCTGGGAAAAATTCCTCCGAACCGCCCGATTCGGGCTTCCTTGTCCCTCTTTGAAGCGAAGACACATGGCAAGATTATATTGGCTCTTGGATCCTTCATATTTTCACGTCCTGCACTTACTTTTGTCCTGGATGTCCCAAACTCCCTTGGACGAAAGTCTTCTGTTTCGGCCGAACCGGCCGGTTCACGTCCTCCGTGTACTTTTGTCCCAACTGTCCTAGACTACCTGGGACAAATACTTCCAAACTACTCAAAATGGACTGACCTGCACCAAACCGGCCGATCTGCGTCTTCCGCGTACTTTTGTCCCAACTGTCCCGGACTCTGCAAAACAAGACTTAGGAAAAATTTTCCCATTTTTCCGGATGATTCAGCTTTTCACGTCCCATGCGTCCCTTTGTCCCAAATATCCCGGATGCTGCACAGACCGCCTGGTGGCCTTTTGGCTGATTCGCGCCCCGATGTCCCAACTGTCCCACAGATCACCTGGACTAGGACTTAGCCGATTTTCTCCATTTTTTCTACCCCAAGCTTGGTTGTCTGCATTTCTTCCACTTTCTCGACCTGTTGGGATTCCTTCTTGGATGGGAGAATTAGAAAGAAGCAGAGGGGGCCCCAAAAGCATGATTTTGGGCCTTGAATCAATCTATTTGCCTGGGACTAAAGAATCTGATGCATGTTATCAAAATTACCCTGGGCGGTGAATTTTGGATAACAGTTCCAATAATTACAAAATAATATGGCTCTAGGCCATCATGGTTCTCAAACAAAATCATTCAAAGAACTTTTTCAACAATCATGCATCCGAATTAAATAAACTTCATCAGTAAAATAAATACAACTTAGTCTTTCTTCTTTCACCTTTCACGAAATCCATCTGCAAGATTTTTAGCATGTGTTAGTTCACAAGAGCTGAACATGATAAGTACTAAATCTTTAGAACAATGTGCTTCTATTTAAAAATTTCATAAAAGGAACACTTCTTTTTACAGAAATTATTCTAAAGTTCCAAAATTAATAAAAAAATATTTTAAGCATATAAGAATAGAACAATAAATAAATCCAAGAAAGGAAGTCAATTCAAGTCACATACATAAACCAAATATATATCTATCAATAATAGTTTGGTCATCAAGGTAATTCAAGTTCATTTGTCCCATAAAAGTCAAGAACAAAACTAAAAGTACAATAGGATTTCAGTTGTATAATCCAACTGTTATCCAGCTGATATTCTATATTACTTAAATCAAGAGAATATAACTTTACTAAAGATATCCCATATTACTTTAATCAAGTGGCTATAACTTTACTAGGAAACAAAGATGAATTCTAAGATACTTGCTAATTGTAAAAGAAATTTTTGGGAAAATTCAGACATGGCTGTGATGGACTCTTAGGGAGCTTCAGGTGGTATGGAAACTTTTTGGGAAAAGAAGCATTTCGCTGGTACAATTCTCTCTGAAACTAGCAATCATCTTGCTGTTAAATTCCATGCTATTTAAAATAATAATACTTGGATCCTTTCCAATATCTACGCACCAAATACGGTTAGTGGAAGAAGGAATCTCTGGAGAGATATAAAGGTATTTAGAATTCAGCATAGTAGTGATAGTTGACTCATTATGGGGGACTTCAATTCCCCATTAAATCTTGGAGAAAAACAAGGGGGAAACTCTTCTTTCTCTACGGGTATGGATGATTTTGCTAACTTCGTGGTAGATCTAAATCTCATGGATGTGGAGCTTCATGGAAATAAATATACTTGGACAAACTGGAGGTTAGGAAGGGATATGATTCAAGTTAGACTGGATAGATCCCTTATCTCAGAAGTTTGGATTCTTCATCAAGATTTTCACCTCACATCTTTTCTCAGAATCAGGTCTGATCACAATCCAATAGTTTTAAATTTTGTTAACTGTGTTAAGCCTACCAAAATATCCTTCAAATTTGAAAATATGTGGATGGAGCACAATGAAATATTTGATAGGATCAAGGATTGGTGGATTTGGGGGGAGGAGAAAATGCTCAATATAGGCTTATTCAAAAGATTAAAAATGTCAAAAAATAGGTTAAAATTTGGAATAAAGAAGTCTTCGGAAATGTTTTTGTGGAAAAAAGGAGCTAAAATAGAGACTCTAAGATCTGGAAAACAAAATAAACTTATAGGGGGGATTTGGGGAGGATCATTTGGCAGAGGAAAATATCCTTTCTGAGTTACACATGGTTTGTAGCAGGGAAGAATCTATGTGGATGCTTAAATCTAGGGCTATATGGCTGAAAGAGGGAAACAAAAACATGAAATTTTTTCATATGACCACATTAAAGCATAGATCCTATAATAGGATTATGGAAGTCTCCAAAGGAAATGGTAACATCATAAAATATTTGTGGATCATCAGGGAAGAGGCTCTCAGATTCTATGAAAAATTGCTTAATGAGAAGAGTGCCACTAAAGATGTGGCTGACTCTTTTATGCTTGAAGCTATCCCGCATGATAAAATAGAGGAACAAAGATTTAAAGATATTACCAAAGCTGTTACTTTGGAGGAGCTTCAAAAAGATTTTTTTGCTCTTGAAGGAGATAAGGCTCCGAGACCTGATGGCTTCTCTATCAATTTTTTTCAAAAATTTTGAGAAATTTGCTCAGACGATCTCCTAAGGGTTGTAAATGAGTTTCTTAGAATTGGAGATTTATTGAAAGAGCTTAATAATACACATATAGTGCTAGCTCTAACAAAAATGGATGCTAAAATTTTTAAAGATTTTAGACCCATTAGCTTGGTTAATGTTGTCTATAGAATTTTTACTAAGATTATTACCACCAGACTGTAGTCCATTTTCAATGATTTAATCTCAAAACAAAAAATTGAGTTCATCAGAGGTAGGATTATTCAAGATGGTGTGATCATGGTACATGAGATTATTCACTCTATGGATAATAATAAAAAGGCTAGCATGGTCCTTAAACTTGACATGAATAAAGCCTTCGATAAAGTTTCCTAGTCTTTTCTTGACAAAGTTTTGGCCAAATTTGGATTTCTTGACAAATTTAGAAGAGTTATCAAGGCCTGCATCTCAACTGTTGGATTCTCTATGGTGGTTAATGGTGAACCTATGGGATACTTCACCAGCAGTAGGGGACTAAGACAGGAGAATCCTATATCCCCTCTTCTTTTTATTTTGTTGGCAGATAGCCTCAGCAGAACAATCACCAAAGTTATTAAAGATGGTCTTCTAAAAGGCACTAAACCTACCTCTATGGATCAAACAACTTCTCATCAACAATTTGCAGATGAAACTATCCTGCTCCTAGTGGCATCTATACTGAAAGCTAAGGAGATCAAGTCCATTTTGAAATTTTATGAGGCTGCTTCTGGGTAAGAGATCAACTTTGACAAAAGCTCCATTTTCTTTTTCAATACTTCTTTGGAAAGACAAAATAGAATTTCTAAAGTATTGGGTTGAAAAATAAATGTGCTTCCCACTACTTATTTGGGGCTCCCCCTGGGTACTAAAAAAGTCTCAAACAAAGTCTGGAATGACTTACTGGAAAGATTCCAAAAGAAATTGGAAGGATGGAAAGGATCCATTCTTTCCAGTGCTAGTAAATGTCTTCTTATCAAAATCACTCTTCAAAATCTTCCTATCTACATTATGTCTTTGTACAACATTCCTTCTTCCTTCAAAGAAAAAATTGAAAGGATTTAGAAACAATTTTTATGGTAGGGAATGGAGGAAAAATTTAAATATCACTTGGTTTCCTGGGATCAAGTGTGCACTCCTAAAAGGATTGGGGGCTTGGGCATAAAATATATTAGAAAAATGAATATGGCCTTAATTGCAAAAATGGGTTGGAGATTTCTTTTAGAGGAATAACCTTGGATAGATCTCATTAAGGATAAATATCTAGAGCAACAAATAGCTTCCTCATTCCTACATATAGAAAAAATTCCCCATGGCTCCATTTTCTGGAATAACTTGATTCTTACTAGGAATTTTATCAAGCAAGGATGTAGATGGAAAGTGGGAAATGGTAGAGACATCCGTTTTTGGAGTGATAATTGGTCTAATATTATCCTCAATAATAGATTTGGTGTAGTTCATGAGAGTCTGGAACATAAATATGGTACTAAGGTCATCAATTACATGGAAATTAATCGAAATAAAAAGAGATGGAAACAACTCTCAGTGGATGGTTTTGATTTGAACTATGTGTTGTCCTCTCTTTAGGAGCAACTGGACCTCATCCCCTTAAATCAAGTGGATGTCAAAGATGAAATTGTTTGGCACAATTCTAGAGATGGGGACTATACGGTTAAATCTGGATATAATTCTTACTTTGAGAATACCCAGAATGAATTTAATTGGAGAAAAATATAGATGACTTATTTAACCCCTAAAATTAACTTTTTCTTTTGGGTTGTGCTAAGAGGAAGAATTCTTACTAATGATAACCTGATAAATAAAGGGTTCATAATGCCTAATAGGTGTCACCTATGCAAAAAATATTCTTAATATATTAAGCACCCATTTATCTACTATGATTATGCTACCATGATTTAGAGCCATGCCTTATCAAAGTTCAATGTTCTCTGGATGGTACCTAAGGACTTCATCTAATTCTAGACCCAATGGAATCCTCCTTTTAAACATTGTGTTTTGAGAAGACTTTGGAAACTGGTCATGCCCAATATTATCTAGAGAATATGGAAAGATAGGAATGATATCATTTTAAGAAATAATAAGCAACATTACAATCTCAAATTTGTTAAGATTTGGCATGTTGTTAAAGATAATATTGGGAGATTCAAACCTCCCAAAAATAAGAAGTATTTTGTTGATGAAGAGTTCATTCTTTCCGATTAGAAGATTGGAACTGCTAGTTTGCAGATTAGGAATACTTCAAAAATTTGTTAGGTCTTTGATTCATTGAATTCCTCCTGAGAGAAACTAGCATAAACTTGACTTTGATGGTGCCTCCAAGGGTAACCCTAGTCTTACTACTGGGGGAGGGGTTATTAGGGATCACAAAGGTTTTTTAGTTGTTGCTTATGCTGGTAAAATGGGGATTCAGATGAATCATTATGCTGAAGCCCTAGCTGCTCTTTGGGGGTAAGGATTGCCAAAGATTGTGATATCCAGAACTTAATTTTGGAAGGGGGCTCTCTTAATATCATAAACCATTTAAACCAAACTTCTCCTCCCAGTTGGACCATCAAGGACTTCATTACGGAAGAAAGAAATATTTGTCAAAATATCAAGAATATCATTATTAGACATACCTATAGGGAGGGGAATAAGGTTACGGACACATTGTCCAATATGGGCATCAATATTAATCTTATCATATGGGACAATGTAAATAACATCCCTAAGGAGGTTCAAACTAGCATTCATGTGGATAATTATGAGATTACATACGTGGAGTAATTTTAATTATGACATGGAGTGGGCCTTAATGGAGGTGAAAGATCACACATGTGTGAATTATCTTCCTTGTTATGGCCACATTAAAGCTATTGAACCTCACACAGGTGGGAGGTATTTCAAAAAATAGGATAGTCATAAGAAAGAAATAGACTCTTACGATGGTTTTAAGCAGGAAATTCACATGATTTATAGGAAGAAGGAGAAACTGGGAGGGGCGTCGTGTCAATTAGAGCAATGTTGTGATCTAGCCTAGAATAATAATGAGGTCATTTGGAACCTCTTGCACAAGGGAGGAATCTCAAATTTCATTGAATGCATTCAGGGTCATGACCTGGACATTTCGGTTCAGTTTGCTATGGATTGGAAGGATATAAGGGTCAAGTATAGTGGCACTGGGTTACTATCAATGAGGAGCCGATTGCTAAGGCTACAGGCCTAGAACTAGAGGGATACCTTTTTTTTAGTAAGAGGATTGACAGGGTCACTGAGGCAAATAAATTCTCCAATGAGGGCAAGGATCTTGAATTTGTTGCTACGGGCATAAGGGTAAGTTCTATTCCCATGTCATATGATGAAGTGATGATTATGATGGTCAAATATATTTCTTTGGAAGGGCATTATAAAATGGTCCCTATTAAACACCTTGTATTTTTCAACCATTTTGGAAGGAATTTCATGAAATACTTCCCACATTACCTTCTCAATTCCCTTCAGTGATCTATTCTAGATTTTCAAAATCACTCCCGTGTTATTCCTTTACATCAGGGCCTTATCTTTTTGTTGCACAATATTTGTGTTTCCAAGTTCCCTGGCTTCTCGATTACTCCTAGTGATTCGCTCACTACCACCTCCTCTGCTCCCACTCCCATTATTTCTGGCCCTTCCAAATCCAAAACCAATAACCCTAAGAAAACAGACACCCCTCACACTACCAAGATTCTCATAAGCTCCAAAGAGATGGAGGCTTCTCAAAACTTGTTGCATATCAGCAATGCTGGTATTGAAATGGCCCTACATTAAGAGGAGTCTCAAGTGCCTCATAGACTGGAATCCCTAGAGAAAGAGATGAAGTAGTTGAAGAAGGACCTTCTACACATGGAAAAGTAGAAAGGGAAAAGAAAATTTGATGAAGAGAATGACAATGGTAAATATCAGTTTACTAATATATATAAGAATTTGAACTCTCTAGATACCAGACTAGGGAGAGGTAAAGATAGACATGATCACAACATGACTATCTTCAAATCCATAAGTGACTTTTTAGAGAAGCAAGTTTGGAGCATTACCATGCTCACTCGGATCCCTGCAACTATTTGGGGGAATGATAAAGAGAGGAGTTTGACCATATCACAGCTGGATGCTTTGGACTCAACACACATAACCACACTGGCATTGTTCACCTCATTGCAAATGATCCAGTCCAGAATTGAAAGAGCATCCAAGAAATAGACTCACTTGGGCTGGAAGGATTCTTTGAAGATGATGTTCTTTTGTGATCCTTTTGTTATGAATTTACTACTTTTTGTGGTTTTATTGCAATCTTTGTCCTTTTTTTGCTTCTAGATGTAACTAACTCTTGGTTACTTTTGGAAATACTGTTATATCTGGATTTTGATCCTTTTTTTCTTGAATCTTCATAGTTATATCAAGCTAGTGAGCCCTTTTTGTTACAGGGTATAGTCCCTTTAAAACTATTTACCAATAAAAAAAACTTTACTAAAGAATATCCTATTACCTATTCAAACAATAAAATATAACTTGATATAATAGTTAAGTTCTTTATTTTTCTTGATCCATCAACAAAGTCCCTATTAAAAAATTGATATAATGATACTACTATCAAACAAGAGTGGTTCAATATGAACTAGATAATAACACAATTGATATCAAACACAGAAGTTCAAAACCATAGAAATAATTTCATGACAGTTCAGAATGAAGTCAATATATAACCAAAAGAAGGACTGATACGCAATACTGTAGTAATGAGCTACAACCAATTAGTCAACAATAATTCATTAACTGAGCCAACCACAAAAAATACTCAACTTGACCATGAACCAAAAGTGAAATAACTAACATTTAATACTATTGATCAACTTTTCATATCTAACTCATTCAGAAGATAAAATTAAGGCAATCACAATCAATGAAGAATAGGATAAAGCATGATTCCAAATAGTAAAAATCCTTCTCTTAAAGATGAAGACATAAATCTAATTGTCTTAGTCAATGGGTTGACATCTCTTGAATCCATTAGTTTTAACCTGAAACTATTTCAAATAACCGATTCAAAATCTCAGTGGTTAAGAACCACTTAACATATACATAAATTATTTCACTATTACCGAGTTCAAATGCATTCCATAACAAAGTTACAAAACCCATTCAAAAGGCTAACAAATTCAAAAAGTGAATATCCAAAAATCATATCGATTCTGAGTGTAATTCAAGGAAAGGTTCAAACTACAATATTTTATATAAACACTAGGGGTTAATTCGATGACCCAAGTTTTATTAAAATAGCTGAATGGTAAAAACGAACAAACCCAGAAAAGAATAACTTATAAAGATAAGAAACTAGGTATTATCCTTTTTTCTTAGGATTTACTCCAACCCAAAAAAGGTGGTTTTCAACAAAAAGAAATAGTGACTTGAAAACATATAATGGGGACTTGAAACCCCATAACAATAATACTAGTAGCCTTCTCACCCATGGAGAGGTTCAAATATGCCAAAAATGGGGTTATGACTCGTTTTCGAGTCCTAAGAAGTATTAAACCAAGATTCAAAAAATATGTTTGATAATACTGAATAAAAGATTCTACACAAAGTCAACCAGAAAGAAAACGAAACCATTTTTTGTTTAATTCCTAACTCGACAAGTAAATAATGTCGAAGTCTATCATAATATTTTAAACAATGTTTCAACCAACACCATAACATTATTTCCTTATGAGCATCGACCCTGTAACCAATCCTCCAACTTCCATTCCCAGTTAGCAAAAATTAAATGTTAAACTGATTCACTTCCAAGTGTTTTAGTTACCTTGGCCAATATGCATGTTAACTCAGACCAGGTCGTTGCCAAAGGTGGCGATACTGGTAATTACCACAGTTTTAATATGCCAAGTACTGGATTAGAAATAACCATTTAATTCTTAACCCAACCTCATTAAATTCCAACTATGGTTGGTCCTTAGGTTAGGTCACATGTTCATAGATAGGTTTAGGAATCAAGACACTATCAAAAATGTATCAACCATAACTTAGGTTGAGGGTGGTTTTAATCAATATATAACTAGAATATAATTATGTCCTTTTAAATAAATAGTCATCACATTAAAATAGGTTTAGTTAGGCCTTTATAATATTCAACAAGAACATCACCCTTTGAAATTTATTGAATCAAAGTAGATAAATCAATAGTAAGTATGTATTCACAAGACATCTCCAACGACCTTATATTAATTAAATCCTAAACATGATGGTATTTCAGCAACATGATGAATTCAATTTGACTTAACAAATATGATCATAACAACATGTCGATCAAAGGCATGTCTTGGATCACTGAAATTGATCTAAGGTATGGTCCTTATTTAAATATAAATGCAATAGTCTAATGAAAAAAATTCATATCAAAACTTAGATAACTTACCCGCATGGTTCCAAAAGACATCATTTACTTCTTAACAGTTGAGATCACATAATGCACTTTAAAACTCAATCTAGTGAGTACATGATAACAATTCAACATTAGTAAAATATTGCAAAAGTATGATTAGCATCATATTTTTCTATAGGCAGTAGATATCTCTTCTACAAACATGACCAACGGTTCAAAGATTATACCAACTCAAAACATGAATCACTTATCAATGTTTGTAAGCTTTATTCACATACGAAAGTACATATATCAACACGATAGAGGCATTACATACCTTCCCTCTAAAAAGCATCATCATCCTAACGATTAACTTAGTCCACACACGTAATTAAGAACATAATTATAAATGTAACTTATTCATCCATAAAATTCTCAAACAATTTTCAGAATTGCAGAAATTCAAGTTTTCTCAAGTCTTATTACAGCATCAAATAGTTGTACCGGTATTTACTAAAAAGTGTTTTTACCAAAACTAGTAAAAATCATAGATAGTTTTCAAACTAATATTCATAAATAATATAAATTAGAATTAATTTTTTTCAAACAGATGAGGAAAAGTAGTTTTCATGTCCTCAAGGTTCTCCCAGGTTGTAATTTCTTCACTAAACTGGTCCCACTGGACCTTGCATTGACTTATTTCATGATTTTATAAGTGCAACTTGTGAGCTTCCAGCACCCTTATAGGTCCAACAATGATTATTCCTTGGTTTTAAACCTACAAGGAATTACAATTTAATACATGTGACAAATCTATAATGTATTTATTAAGAAAAGAAATATGAAAAACATCATGCATCCATGCCAATGTGGGAGGTAATGTTAAATGATAAACTACATGACTAATCACTTCTACAATCTCGAAAGATCCCATGAAATGAAGTAATAACTTGGCTTCTTTGCCAAAATTAATTAAGCTCTTATTTAGGCTTGACACGTAAAAATACTTTTTCACCAAGTGTAAATTTCCTATCGACCTTTTCCAGGTCTACATAATTTTTCTTCCTATAAGCATATTCCTTTAACCATTCAAGGACATTTTAGTAAGCATTTCAGGTCCAATTACCTCTCTCTCTTTGATGTTATCCAAACTAACAGGGATTCTATGCTTTTTTCCATTTAATGCTTCGAAAGGTGCCATTTTTAGAGAGGAATGGTAAGTATTATTGTATGCAAATTAAGCTAAAGGAAGATATCCTTCCCATTTGTATTTTTGGTCCATACATTACATTCTCAACATATCTTCCATTACCTGATTAAATATTTATGTTGTCCCATCTGTTTTCGGATGGTACGTGAAACTGAAGTTTAGTTTTGTTCCTAAGGTTATGTTTAGAGTTTTCTAAAAATTTGAGGTTATTCTTGGGTCTCTATCAAATATAATTAACTCAGGTACACCATGAAATCTGAAAATTTCATGAACAAATCTTTTATCAAGGACAGGTGAATCGTCTTTGAGATTGCCAGCAATGAAGTGATCTACTTTCATTAACTTGAGAACCACAACTAAAATAACATCATGCTTATTTTTAGACATAGGCATTCCTGGAACAAAATCCATACTTATTACTTAACATTTATATTGTGGTATTCTATGAGGATATAGTAAACCAAATAGGTGTATAAGTTCATCCTTAACACACTGACATTCAAGGCAATGTGAAACAAATTCAATTATATCCTTCTTTATCCCTTTCCAAAAATATTGTTGTTTTACATTAGCAAGCATTTTTGTCACTTCAGGATGTCCAAAGTAAGGAAAATGATAAAATTTAGTCATCAATTTCTTTCTTAACTCATTTTCTGAGGGTACATACACTCAATTTTCATACCTTAGTATTTCTTCGTTATCAATGTGGAAACTTTTGTATCTTGCATCAATAGAATCTATATCAAGTGTTGTATTACTTGCTAAAAAAATGGATCATACATCATTACTTTCTTTACTTCATCTTTAAACTGAGTTCTCAAAGTAACAAGCGTGAAAATATGTTTCCTATGACTTAGCACATTTGCCACACTATTTTCCTTACCTTTTATGTAACTTATATGAAATTCATACTGAGACAAAAAATCTAACCATATTTGTTGTCTTACAATCAAATTTGGTTGTGTAAAGATATATTTCAACCTAAGGTGGTTAGTTTTTAGCTCAAAGGGTTTACCCAAGAGATAATGTCTCCATAATTGAAGTGCATGAACTATGGAAACAAGCTCTAGGTCATGGGGAGCATAATTCAGCTCGTGTAACTTGAATTTTCTTCTTTCATAAGCTATAACATGATCATTTTGTAGTAATATACCCCCTAATCCTTCTTCAGAAGCATCTATAACTACTATAAAGCTTCCATTTGGATCCAGAATAGTGAAAATTGGTGTTGTAGTTAGTGTTTCTTTTAGTATTTTAAATGTTGCTTCGTAATTGTCTTTCCACACAAAACTTTTATCTTTCTTTTGCAATGAAGTAATCAGGGCAACAAATTTTGAAAAGTTCTTGATGAATTTTCTATAATATCTGGCAAGCCCCATGAAGCTTCTAACTTCATGAACATTCTTAGGTGTTGGCCAATCAATTATGGCTGCAATCTTTGATGGATCAATTGATATTCCATCCTTACTTATAACATGTCCCAAATAATTTACTTCAATTTCATAAAAGGAACATTTTGAAAATTTTCCAAACAATTTTCTCTTTCTTAAAATCTCAAGTACAATCCTTAAATGTTCATTGTGCTCCTCTATGCTTTTAGAATAGATAAGAATATTTTCTAAGAATACAAGCAAAAACTTGTCCAAGTATTCTTGAAAAATATTATTCATCAGATTCATGAAAACTGCAGGTGCATTTGTTAAACCAAAGGGTAAAATAGTGAATTCATAGTGTCCATACCTTGTTCTAAAATTTGTTTTATGAATATCTCATCTTTAATTCTCAACTGATGATACCCAGATCATAGATCTATCTTTGAATAAATTGATGCACCACACATATGATCAAATAGATCATCAATCCTAGGAAGAGGATATCTATTTTTTATTGTTGTTTTATTTAACATTCGATAATCAATGCAAAGTATAAGTGTTCCATCTTTTTTTCTAATGAAGATCATTGGTGTTCTCCAAGGTGAGACACTCGGTCTTATCAAACCTTTAGACAACAACTCTGGTAATTGTTCCTTTAGCTCAACTAACTTACTTTTTGGCATGCGGTATGGTGCCTTGGAAATAGGTTTAGTTCAAGGTTTGATTTCTATTGTGAACTCAAACTCTCGTTTTGGTGGAAGACAAGGTAGTTCTTTTGGAAACACATCATTGTACTCTCGTACCAGTGGGTATTTTTTTAAAAAATCACTACCTTCTTCTATTGTTTCAGATATTTTTTACTACATATAACACGTATACTTTGTTTTTTGCCTTCTTAAGCTGCATGGTTGATAGTTTTCTAACTGAAATGTCTCTTTTTACTCCTTATATGTCTATTGTTTTCTACAAATCATCAAGGCATCTTATGTGTTTTTCAAAATAATAAACGTTTTCTTTATGATCAGAAAGCTAATTTACACCAACTATGACATCATATGACCCTAAAGGTGTAACATACAAGTTTACTTCTTTAGTAAAACTTGGTAATTCTAAGGTTGCGCCAAAAATTCTTTATTTATTAATCTTTAATGTGGACAAAATTATAATCCCATAATGAATAGTCCATGAATTCAGCCATAATTCCATATTTTATTCTTTACCTTCTAATGGTAACTTATATCAAATGAAGCATACTGTAGAAAAAATATCTAACAATCTTTAGTTATAGGTCTTGCCATTTAAATTTGGCTGTGTAAAGATATATGGGTGTCAGCCCAAGGAGGTCAATTTTTAACTCAAAGGGTTTACCCAACTACTGATAATGTCTCCATACTTTAAGTGCATAAACTAGTGGCTAACAAGCTTCTTTAGAGTCGTGGGGATTTTCATAATGGTCTTTTCCACATTTGTAAACTTCCCCCAATTAGTCTTCTTTCATAAGCTCATAACATGATCATTTTGTAGCCTTGAATATACCCCCTACTCCTGTTTTGGCCACCGTAATTTTTTATAACTACTATAAAGCTTCCATTATGGATCTGGAATAGTTAAAAAAGGTGTTCTAGTTAACTTTGCTTTTAGGTTTATTTAATTGTTTCTTTCTTACTATTTATCAGCTCTAAACAAACTTTTTAGTGCCAGAATTTATTCCATGCAATGAAGTAATTAGGGGCAACATGACTTTTGAAAAGTTCCTTATCAAATTTTCTATAATATCTAGCTTATGCCCCATGAAGCTCCTAACTTCATGAACATTCTTAGGTGCTGGCCTTATAAAGTATGGCTGCAATATCCTGATGCATCAACTGATATTGGGTCCTGTACTTATAACATGTCTACCAATGATAAGGTACTTCAATCCCATGTAAATGGAACATTTTGACAAATTTCTAAAATTTTCATCAGTTTCTTAAAATCCCAAGTACAATCCTTGAGAATGTTTATTGTAAACTCCTCCCAATGATTTTAGAATAGATAAGTCAATATTGTGCAAGAATATAAGTTTTGAAATTCTAGTTCAAGTATTCTGATCATAATAGATATTATTTCTCAAATTCATGAATGTTACAGGTGCATTATCCCTTAAAGTTTTCCGAAAGGTAAAAATGTTTGAATTCGTCAATGTTCAATTCATCCTTATGGTTCTCCCATCAGGAAGTTGTTTAATGGGAATATCTCATCTTTAATTCTCAACTGATGATACCACTTTAGATTCATCCGAGATCTATATTTGATTGCAAACTGACTGCACCATCACATATGATAAAATAGATCATCCCCATCTCTTGGAAGAGGTACTATCTATTTTTGGTGGACTTATTAATGTTTTATTTAACATTTGATAATCAATGAAAAGTGTAAGTGGTTCGTCTTTCCTTTTAACAAAGATCACCGCTACATACATTGAAATTCCTTTGATATATTCTTCCTTAACTCATTTTCCAAGGGTACATACACCTAGTTTTCATACCTTTGGATTCCTTCTTATTTAATTCAGAAACCTTTGTATCTCACATCATTAGAATTTGAAGCAAGCGTTGTTTTTTCTTGTTAAAAATATAGATCAGACATCATTTCTTTGTTTATTTCATATATAATCTGAGTTCTCAAAATTATAATCGCGATAATGTGTTTCGTATGAATTAGCACATCTTCCAGTTTATTTTCTTTACCTTTAATGTAACTTATATCAAATTCATACTAAGAAAAAAAATTATAACCATCTTTTTTGTCTGGCATTTAAATTTGGCTATGTAAAGATATATTTCAGCCTAAGGTGGTCAATTACCCTATTATGGGTTCAAAGGGTTCTACCTAAGGAACATAATGTCTCCATACTTGTTACCAGTGTATGAACTATGGTAACAAGCTCCTTAGGTCGAGGGGAGCATAGGATTCAACGCAATCAGTATCTTGCGATTATCTTTTTTCATAGACCTATAACATGATCATTTTGCATTAATATACCCCCTAATCCTTGACTTCATAAGCATCTATCAACTACGGAATAAATCCTTCCATTTGGACTCTGGAACAGTTAAATAGAAGGTGTTGTAGTCTAACTGTTCTTTTAGTCCCCTTACCCCAATGTTTTTTCACTCTAGTTTGGATTAACATCCAAAGTCAATGACTTTTTAGAGGCTTTCTTAAAGACTAATGAAGTAATTTGGGGGCATACTGGGTCAACCGTAGTTGACCCCCGTGCTGCCAAGGTACCCTGAGTGCATCAAATGATATTCCACATAACCTGATTATGGTCCTAATCGATCTTGCAGAGAAATATTGTTCAAGCTTCTAACTTGATGCATCAACTTATATTCCATCCTTACTTATAACATGTTGCCAAATGTCATGTACCTTCGATTGTATCCTAAAGGGAACATTTCGACTAATTTTCTCAAAGGTACAACCTGGTAGTTGATCTGTGTCTTAAAATCCCACAGTACAATCCTCGAAAAGTTCATTGTACATACCTCAGAGAAGTTTACTTATAGATAAGAATATTTTCCAAGAATACAAGTACTTTATACTAATTCCAAGTAGCCTTCCTTCAACCCCGAGTCCATTACTCTTATCAAATTACCTGAACGTTATTAGGTGCCATTTGTTAAACCGAAATGGTAAAACAGTGAATTCGTAATGTTCATTGCTTGTTCTAAATATTTTAGTTGGTACCTGGCAACCCCGCTCCCCCGCCCCCCCCCCCCCCCCCCATCTTATCCAATTCTCAATTGATGATACAACCAAATCATAGATTCTTCATTTTTGAATAAATTGATGCACCACACATATGATCAAATAGATCATCGATCCTTGGAAGATGATATCTATTTTTATTTTTTGTTTTATTTAACATTCGATAATCAATGCAAAGTGTAAGTGTTTCATCTTTCCTATTAAAAAAGATCACTAGTACATACACTTGCAACATTGTGAAATTCCTTCAATATATTCTTCCTTAACTCATTTTCTAAGGGTACATACACCTAGTTTTCATACCTTTAGATTCCTTTGTTGTCAATTAATGAAAACCTTTGTATCTCACATCATTAGAATCTGACGCAAGCGTTGTTTTTACTTGCTAAAAATATGGACCAGACATCATTTTCACTTATTTACTTCATCTTTAATCTGAGTTCTCAAAATTATAATCGTGGTAATGTGTTTCCCACGAATCAGCACATCTTCCACTCTATTTTCTTTACCTTTAATGTAACTTATATCAAATTCATACTGAGAAAAAAATTCTAACCATCTTTTTTGTCTTGCATTTAAATTTGGCTGTGTAAAGATATATTTCAGCCCAAGGTGATAAATTTTTAACTCAAAGGGTTTACCCAAGTAGATAATGTCTCCTTAACTTTAAGTGCATGAACTATGGCAGCTAGCTCTAAATCATGTGGAGCATAATTCAACTCATGTAACTTAAGTTTTCTACTTTCATATGCTATAGCATGATCATTCTGTAACAAAATACCTCCAAGGCCTTCCTCAGATGCATCCATTACATCAGTAAAGTCTCCATTAGGATCTGGTACAGCTAAAATAGGTGCTGAAGTCAACTGAATTTTCAAATTTTTAAAAGAAGATTCACATTTATCATTCCAAACAAATTTCTTATCCTTTTTCTGCAACAAAGTTATCGGTGTAGCCACTTTAGAAAAATCTTTAACAAATTTTCTATAATAACCATCAAGGCCCATGAAGCTTCTTACTTCATGTTCATTCTTTGGCGCAGGCCACTCAGTTATTGCCACTATTTTAGAAGGATCTACAACAATTCTTTCATTACTTATAACATGACCCAAATAATGAACTTCGGTATCAAAGAAAGAACATTTGGATAACTTACCATATAACCTTCTCTTTCTCAGAATTTCCAAGACTAATTTCAAATGCTTATTATGCTCCTCAACACTTTTAGAATAAATGAGAATTTCATCCAAGAATACAAGAAAAAACTTTTCCAAGTATTCTTGAAAGATATTATTCATTAAGCTCATAAAAGCTGCAGGTGCATTAGTTAATCCAAATGGTAAAACCGTAAATTCATAATGTCCATACCTTGTCCTAAAAGTTTTCTTATGAATATCTACATCCTTAATTCTTAATTGATGATATCCAGATCAAAGATCTATCTTGGAATATACTGATGCTCCATGCATCTGATCAAATAAATCATCAATTCTAGGAAGTGGATATCTATTTTTTATGGTTGCTTTGTTCAACATCCGATAATCAATACACAATCTAAGTGTTCCATCTTTCTTTTTCACAAATATCACTGGTGCTCCCCAAGGTGAAACACTTGGTCTAATCAAGCCCTTAGACAAAATTTCTTGCAAATGAGCCTTAAGCTCAACTAATTCTGTGGTATTCATTCGATAAGGTGCTTTAGAAATACGTTCCATACCCAGTTTGATTTCAATGGCGAAGTCAAACTCCCTTTTGGGTGGTAAGCCCAGTAATTCTTCTAGAAATACGTCACTAAAATTTTGTAACAATGGGTAACATTCCATGAAAACACTGTCTTCTTCTGTAGATTCAAATATTTTCACCGCATACAAGGTACAACCTTTATTTTTGGCCTTTTTAAGTTGCATAGCTAACAATTTCATAACTGAAATCTCTCGTTTTACACCTTGAATCTCTATTGTTTTGTATAGATCATCCAAACATCTTATATGTTGTTCAAAGCAGTCAACTTTTTCTTTATGCTCAGCTAACTAATTAACGCTGATGAAAATGTCATAAGATCCCAAAGGTGCAACATAGAGATCAACTTCAGTGGAAAATTTAGGCAAGTCAAGGACTGCACCAAAAAGACACATACTAACTATATGAACAGAGATATTACCATAATGTACAGTCCATGATTTATCCATTTTTCTATCTTTTATTTTAATTTTCAAAGCGAGTTTACTAGAAATAATACATTCAGTAGCTCCTGTATCAAAAAGAACAGTTACTGGTATGCCAAATAACTTACCAGGAACTTCAATAGGTGTAGCTTTCTTTTCATCCTGCTTGTCTGCTACTACTGCATGTATTTTATGCAGTTGATTACGATCATCCTTCTTCAAAGGACATTGATTTGCGTAATGGTCCTTTCCACAATTATAACAGCCTCCTCAGATCCCTTTTTAGGCTCATGATTATTTCCAGCCTTAAAATTGTCATGTTGGACTCTATAGGATTTCTTCCCATTATTATTATTCTTGACAAAGTTATTCCTTGCATTTCTAGTAGGCTTTCTCATTGCTATTTTCTTACTATTATCAGCAGAAAACTTATTTTTGTTACCATACTTTTTCCATGGTCCCTTCCTAGGTGCAAGAGAAGCTGAAGAAGGGTTTGATGTCTTCTTCTGTACTTCCTCTTTATGAGCAGAAATAGCTTTTAATTTTTGTTCCTGCCTTATGGCTTTCTCAACAACCCGTTTAATAGTGGTTGGGCTGTGAACATCAACCTCTCCCCCAATAATGGGATTCAATCCCATGATGAATTTTTTTATCCTAAACTTCTCATCAGTTTGATACTGTGGTACATATTTGAGGAGTTTCGTAAACTAATCCTAATACTCAGTTACAGTAAGCTTTTCTTGAGCTAATTTCTGAAACTCTGTCATTTTATGATCATAATAAAGTTGTGGCAGCCAACATTGCCTAAAATAACCTTTAAATTGATCCCAAGTGATGTTAGTTTCATCAATATTTAACTTGGCCTTACTGCTATCCCACCATGAAGATGCTTCATGGGAAAGCTGATAAGCTCCCCAAATAGCTTTGGTTTCCTCTGAGAAGTTTCTTGTTGCAAAGTACTTCTCCATTTCACTGAGCCAATTTTCAACTCCATCTCCTAATGTAGTGCCATCAAATTTGGGTGGACTTATCCTTTTTATGTCATTAGTAAGTTCCACTGCCAACCTCACCTTTTTGTTTTTTGGTTAGACAATCAAATTTCCATTGTTATTATCAACACCCAATTTGGGGTTGTCCTCTGGAGGTGGCTAATTACTATTACTAGCTTCTTTTTCCTCCTGATTTCCCATTACTTGTTGTTTAAGTACAGTCAAACGATCTCTTGTTTCCAGAAGGGAAGCAAGGATCTCATCAAGTTTTTAGGCTATTGTTGGTCCTTCAATAGGTGGAGAATTATTTGCAATGTTTCCCCTCATTCTAACCATTTTCGGTTACAAGAAAAATATAGGTTTTTATCATATTATGGACACAATAGGTCAAAGAGCTGTAACCTTCAACTCTGATACAAATATGCAACATTCCCATTTTAATATTTCAAAAACAAGGAATTTTTTTTTTTGATCTATGTTCTTTGTTCTAAATACATAATTTAGAACACACATATCATAACAATCATTCTTATAATAGATAACCATATGCAACTGTAATGACTTGGTGTACCACCGATCTATTCATTCCATGACTCAATGAACTCCTGATCCATTCATGTGTAACTTGAGCTTGAATTTTTCTACTAAACACTTCACGTTCGGGGTTATCTTACCCTATTATGGGTTCTGAGTGATATACCCAAGGAACCTATCTAAATAATAGTTACCATTATTCATCGGCATCGCGATCCTTAGACTAGGTGACATAGGACAATGCAATCAGTAGCTTGCGATACTTTGGCCAAAGATTTATAACATACTGTCCGTATTACGTATTCCTTAACGTCATACTCGTCAATCCAGAATGCATCCTTCACCCGACTCTATTTTTATATAAAATGTCTTATTCTGAATTTTGTTAGTCCCCTTACCCCAAGGTTTCACTCTAGTTCGGATTAACATCATAGTCCATGACATGAAGAGGCTCTTAAAGACTAAGGATAATTTGGAATACTGGGTCAACTGTAGTTGACCCCCGTGTGCCAAGGTACCCTGAGTCTCAAAGGGCTTCCACATAACCTGATTATGGTCCTAATCGGTCCCAGAGATAAATATTGTTCAAGTTCTAGGTGTTTAAATCTTAACGATCAATGCAGAAGGGTGTTGCCACATGTCATCTACCTTGTTGTATCCTTGAGAAGATCCTAATCTCCTTTAAGGTACAACCTGGTAGTTGACGTGTGTCAATATCCTACGGAACAACCTCAAAAAGATGTACATACCTCAGATAAATTTACTTACGTTAGGTTATATTTGGGTTACAGGACTTTATATAATTAGGTAGCCTTCCTTAACGCTGAGTCCAAAACTCTTAAAATTACCTTTTCATAATTAAGTTCCTGTTTTACAAAGGGTTAGAATTAGTTTAAAGATTGTTTCTTGGTTTTTGCTTGGTACCTAGAAACACCCCCCCCCCTTATCCAAAAAAATAGGGCAAGAACCAGCTAAGTTTCTTCATTTTGGAAAAGACTAACCAACAAAGGATATGTAACAACCTTATAGGCTGAAACATATTAGACTTGGTACCATTAATTCTTAGCGATTGATAACCCAATATTCCTTTTTTTTAATTTAGTGTATTACAAAAGAGGAATTTCCTCTTCTTCTTATGAGTTACAGTTCAGGGCATAGCCCATTCTCAATGTTCCTTATAAATGCAGTGCTCTTAATTACAATTTTGTTAAAACACAATCATGAGTTATAAAGAATCACTAATCTCGAATGTAGTCTTCAGCCATATAATTAGCTATGGCTTACCTAAGAAATTCATCTATATTCCATTGTATAATAACAATAAGAATGCAACACTCAATCATGTAGATAATAAGAAATAATCATCCTGATACAAGAATAAGTTACACAATCCACTTAGGTAACTTTCTTCCATTATTTCATTCATTTCCAAACCTATGCAATTACAACTTATGCACTTCAGGGCATACTTTAAGACAATAGCATTCAAACAAAATAGATAACTTTTCCTTTCACAATACAATTTAGAAATCAAATCAGAATTTTTCATAAGAATCATTTTAGAGCAGTCAATGCATCATATAAGATTTTTCCTTCCTTTACCACTTACGAAGTCCATATACAAAAATTACTAGCATGGGTTAGTTCTTTGAACTGAGCATGATAAGCTCTAATTATTAAAACCAAGAGCATTCCAATAATTGTTTCTTAAAAATAACCCTGTTGTAATGACAACAATTACTTCATACTCTCTAAACTTTATGCAATAACAAAATAAGAAGAGTCATAGCACACTATTTCAACAAAGCAGACAAGATAAAATTCTATGATACTAGCCCAAGTTATTAAGTATGATTGTTTCCAGTAGTCACATTCATGATAATCTAATGATATAAAAATTCACTGATTTTCATGTATCAATTGTAACTTCACTCTAATCATACCTAAATATTACAAGGGTAAGTCCCACCACAATATTTTTAGGATGATTCTCCTCACGTTAGGCAAGAATGGTAGGACTATTCATTTTACCATTACATATCCATCCGAAGGTTAATACCACTTATACCATGATTTATACAGGTTTTTAAAGTGTCTTCTATTCTAAAAAAATTTAACCATTTTAAGGTATTCATCCGAAACAGGATCATAAAAGAAATTCAAACAGAATTGATGGATTATCTACCACCTTCAATTTCTTTTGTTATCCCATCTTCTACCTTAGTCTTCCTAATGTTCATCAATGAAAAGAATACAAGGCAATAAACACTAATTTCCTTGTTACAATTAGAATAACAAACATGAGGTTTACAACAAAATTTCACCCCAGCTAGATGGCAAAGGAGTCTTAAAAGATTTAGGATTTACCCCCATCCCACTTACCTCTATCAACTGCCAAACAGTTATGTCTTCTCATAACTATTCAGTTTGAGTATACTGCCAGTTCTAAAGAAGGAGCACAGTAAACCCTTAAGGAAAAGAGTAATAAAATAACCGACTTCCCTTATTTTTATTTTTAATCCCTTATGCTTCTTCTCATTTTATTTCAAAGATAACTGTAATGATCTAACCCTACAGTAAACAAGTTTAGAATGAAATCAAGTTCCTAAGACATAAATAACATTTATTAGACCAACCAGAAAAGAGAAGCTGAACAGTTCTAATACTTAATTTCACTCAAAGAGAAACAAAGGTCAAGATCTATATTTAGCATAAATATTGTGAACCGATCAAGACTCAGTATATATAATTCCATTCAGAAATAATTAAACTACATTTCTCTTATACTTGATCCATTCCATCTTAAAATCAAGTTAGGTAACTTCACGTTTCCCAATTATATCATAAACAGTTCAACCAAATTTCCAACTTCAAACATATGTAAAGAACTGGTTGTCTTAAAACCTATCGACTTTTAAAGTTAGGTTTGAAAGAGTTTCTACCACCATTAATACAGTCATGAAGATGAGTTTTCACAAAACATGCAAGAAAAGACTACAAGCTACAGACTTGTTTGCTCGTTTAATAAACACAAATTCCTTTATAATGCTTATTCCAAACAACAAAAACTTCACAGGAAGAATACAAGTTCATTCTCATATTTTTCCCCTTATGTATGTCGGTGTAGTCATCATTCAAGGTTTTACGCAAAACTAAATGACTAATTGTATACTATCTTATCCACAATGCCCGTGGTCTTTTAAAAAAAACAGTCAATCGCTTTACTAAGAGAAAAACAGACTAGCATGAAAATATAACATATTTAGAATGTGAAAACTTTATAGCAGCCATGGCTTCATAGGATGTTACCGACAAACCTTTTAGGAATTAACCACAGAACAAACAACTACTAGATAAAACGTGAATAACATAGGCTGGTAACACAAAAACAATACTCTTTCCGTCCAACTAAAACATGTTTTTCTTCGTTTTTTTTTTTAAACTCTCAACATAACATGAATAGGTGGGTCGATTGCAACCATAAAAAATTCTATTGAAGTCTAAATTACTTACAACCTTTTATCCACTGCAAGCCTTTTTCCATTACCAGAAGTACTCAATACTCACATCCACAGAGAGAGGAAAGAGATGCAAACAAATTTCCAAAAGAATCAAGCAACCTCTGATTTAACCCAGAATTTAAATACACACACAACCCAAGAAATCTTCTTCATATCAGACAAGCATAAATACTCAGAGTTCATCAGAACAGAGTTGTTTTAATGAATCACTTACAAGAAAAGAAAAGATTTTAACAGTTAGGGCCTATCATGCCTGATAGTGTCGCTGCAAAATTGAATAAGGCCTCTGGCTGAGCCCATTCTTTCTCTTCTTCTCCATGAAAGGTTCAACAACAAAATTCCACCTCCACCATGCCTCATATATTCTCCACGAAACAAAAATATATCTAAAAACCTCAAAATATCCATGCAATGAAGTATAAAATGTTGGTTTGAAAGGCCAGCGTGCATGTAGAGAGAAAAATGGAGTGTATGAAAAATTAAACAACCACACAAAAATCCATTTTCATGCCTCCCTAAGCGATCCGGGCTCACGAACCCATGCACATTAATTGCATTAATGCCAAATCTCCCACCCAATCTTCCTTGTCACCGCCTGCCATGTTTGGTGAGTTCCAAAACTAAAATAACATGTGTTTCCATCTTTAGCAATGTTTCCACCTAGGCCTCCACCAACCAAACTAGCCACTGTCAAAGTTAGTAGTCTGTAGAATTAAATCAACCTTATCCTCTTCATAAATTCCTTAGAACCCATTGCCAACATGTATGCACCCCTTTAGGTTCCCCTTCATGCCATTAGTTTTAGGATAGGTTAATGTCTAAGGGTAGATCTTAGGTAATATAAATCTAACACATTAGGATATAACCTTAGTCATTTACCTTAACAATAGGTTAGACCACCCTTAGGTAATATCCCAACAATACATAGTTTTGAAATTAGGGTAGATTAACATCATGTCCTGACAAATTAGTAATACTAAGACATTTCAGGTTGGATTCATAATTTGAATTTATAGTATAAGAGCTTAGGTGGAAGGATTCACACATCTCACCTGGCTTTAGGTCCAGGTTCTCTCTCTCTAATGCCATAAATGGCTGGAAACCAAATTGAGACTGTACTGACCTATCGGGGTCAATTCTAGAATCTAATAAAACTTTCCACCGCACGGAATTATTCTCAAATGAAGGAGGATTAAAGAACATATATGTATTCTAAGTTCAGTTAGGCTTAATAATTCACGAAATGTCAATACATAATTGTTCATCCTGAATATAGTTAAAACATTCCTTGGATCAATGCAATTGATCCAAGGATGAGTCATAGAGATAGATAAGTCTACAATCTCCCAAAAATCAGTTTTCACTCATATACGAGAAAGGAAAGAAAATTAATCCAATCATATTCCAGTTCAATCAAAGATCTCAAGAGCAGAAATGACAACCAAATCAAGCATGACTTCCTGAATCCAAAAGAACATATCCTCAAATGGAAAATCACATATCAGTACTTGAATGCAAAGAAGAAAGTAATATCAGTTCAAGGTGTTACATTTCTAGCATTAACATTATGTCTTGGTGGTGGCTGATTATTATCATCAGCATCATCCTCTTCTTCCTCATTTCCCATTACTTGTTGTTTAAGTATAGCAAGACAATCTCTTGTGTCTAACAGGGTAGCAAGGATCTCATCAAGTTTTATTGTTGTATCTACCTCACCAACCGAGGGATGGTTATTTGCAGCACTTCCCCTTGTTCTAACCATTTTTTGTTAACAAGAAATTAATTTTTTATTAGAGCTGGACTCAATAGGTTTAATAGTTGCAACCTTCATCTCTGATACCAAAATGTAACATCCACATCTAAGACTATAGTAAACAGGAGAAATTTTTTTCCTCTTATTTATAAACATAATGCTCACTGTTCTAAATTCATAGAATTTAGAACAAAAATTCCTTTTCTAATCCATCACATAATAGTAAACCATATGTAACTTTAATGACTCAGTTTAGACCGATATCTCATTTCATGACTCGGTGTTAAATTGATCTCTCATGTTTCATTATGTTTATGCGTATACTAAGTATACTTTCAGTTCCTTTACCCCTTAAGGTTCATTCAAGTCTTAATGTCCAAGGAGCCCATCTAAGTATCTATTACTGATACTCATCTGATATCATGCAACTTTAGACCAGGTGACACAAGACAATGCAACCAGCAATTTGTGATACTTTGGCCAATGTTTAAAACATGTTTTCCATGCTTTTATTCCTAAATAACATACTCATCCAAAGTAATACGTATTTCACCCCACTCTAAAATTTTATCTAGTTTAGACTTCCTTAACTTCTATCAACAAATTCCAGGTCAATGTTTCAAGCCAAAAAAGGGACAACTCACATGTACTAGTGTGAATCATCTACTTGTGGTGACTAAGGATAACTAAACATACTTGAATCAACTTACATCATTTTGGGTGTGTTAATTCACCCTTTTTCAACATAATTCAACATCGGCCATAGGTCATACGCCTCTCATAGATTAGGGAAAATAGTGACCCAAAAATTCAATTCTAAGAGAGTTGCATTTAGAGGAATTAATTGGACTATTACACCATAGTGGTTACATCACAGTATCCACATAATGATCTACATCATTACGTGGGTATTGTGTAGCAATAACTATGTTGTAACAAACCACTTAGTTCTGCTTAACGAAATTGCCATACTTAATGATTTTGTTAATTCCTTAATCTATGGATTTTTAATTAGTTTATCTTAATAATTAGGTGTTGTGCCTAAGGATCAAGTAGTTTTGAGTCATTAATCCTTAAAGAAAGGATTGTAATATACCTCGTCTTGAATTAAAGGTATGCAGATCAAATCTACATTAAATTCAATGAATTATTTATTCATTTTCCATTGGCCCAATAAATGTTACAAATCAATCTGATTTAAATAGGTAAAGGACAACATTTAAGCATTATTTTAATATATTATTTAATAACTATAACTCAGATTGTATAACATACATGTAATATTGTATGAATTCTTTATCAATTCACCTCATCCTAACATAATCTTCTTATCACTCCAATAACATATGCATTAGTTCATATTTTATTATGTTCCTTTATTTGTCAAGCTTTATAGATATAAATTTCAACATAGGTTTAGGGTTCAATTAACAAGTCTTTTCCAACTTAATAAGTTTGTTTCCTTTTCTCCCATTAAGGGCCTAATATCTTATTTATAAGTTCATAATGACACATTATGGTATAAACCTCATTAAGAACACAATATCATTCCATATAACATAATATTACATTAGTACAACTTCCGAATAAGGTTTACCATTTCTTCCTTATATTTTCATATCATTTTAACATAAGCTCATTTGATTAATGGAATTTATGTATATTCATTTACCTAATCATCACATCAAGCCCCATATTATTTATTAAGTCATATCTATGTTGGCAAAGAACTATATAATAAATCAGCATTTATCATAATGAGGTAAAAGACTGTCTGTCTAATTTCAACATTCAATAAGTTACTTAAACAAATTTAGAATACATCTTATTATTTCAACTATAAATATCCTCATCCATATTTCAGTCACCAATAACATCATGTTCCAATAATTACAAAATAATATGGCTCTAGGACATCATGGTTCTCAAATATAATTATTCCAAGAACTTTTACAACAATCATGCATCCGAATTAAATGAACTTCATCAATAAAATAAATGCAACTTCTTATAAGTCTTTCTTCTTTCACCTTTCACAAAATCCATCTGCAAGATTTTTAGCATGTGTCAGTTCACAAGAAATGAGCATGATAAGTACTAAATCTTTAGAACAACGTGCTTCTATTTACCAATTTCATAAAAGGGACACAATTTTTTAATGAAATTATTATAAAGTTCCAAAAGTAATAACAATTTCTTAAAGCATGCAATAAACATAAATGAATCCAAGAAATGAATTCAATTTAAGTCACATCCAAAAATCAATTATCCCTATTGATAATAGTTTAATCATCAAGGTAAAATGTAATTTCATTTGTCCCATAAAAGTCAAGAATAGGAATACAAGTGCAATATGATTTCAGTCATATAATCATATAATTATATGTCTAAAATCTAATACCTTGACCTTTATTTTAATATTTACTTATGTAAGTAAAATACTACAACTCACAAAAATTATCAATTAGTATTCTATTCAAATAGGCAGACTAAGTCATTTACATGGCAGTCATAAAATTGAACTGTTATCCTACTGATATCATATATGCATATCAATTACGAATCAAGTAAATACAATAATACTAATGAATATCCAAATAACTATTCAAACAATAAAAATATAACTTGATATATAGAGTAAATTTATTTTCCTTTTTTGATATGTTAACCAAGTCCTCATTACCAAAATTCGATATAATGATACCGCTAATCAAACAAGAGTGGTTAAGATATGAACCAAATAATAACACATTTGATATCAAATAGAAAGGTTCAATAACAACCACTTACTGTTATGGAAATTCAGAGATGATGTTGACATGTAACAAAAAGAAAGACTAATAACTATACCAAGGCATGAGCTATTACAACCATATAGTTGACAATAATCCATTAACAAACCACAAGTAAAGTCTCAACTACCACGAACCGAATGTTAAATAATAGTTGATACTATCGATCAACTCTTTCATATCATAATCCTACGAAAGATCAAATTTAAGGAATCGCAGTCGATGAAGGATGGGATGAATCAAGATCCCAAGAATTGCATAATGCTTTTCCTAGAGAAATACATAGACTAACTGGGTTGATATCTCTCAACTCCATTAGATCTAACCTGCAACCATTTTAGATAACAGATTTAAAATCACAATTGTTGAGAACCACTAAAAACATATACACAAATAATTCCACAAAATCCAGTCCATAAGAATTCCAAAAAAGATACTAACCCTGAAAAATGTTAATGAATTCAAAAGGTGAATACCCAGAAATGATATTGATTTTGATTTTGATAAGGAAAGGTTTCAAACTGCAACATTGTATTTAACCTCAAGGATCAATTCAGTGATCCCATTCTGAGTGCATTGCCAAATGGTAAAAATGTATGAACCCATACAAGAATAACTGATAAAGATAATAAACTAGGTGTTATCCTTTTTACGCCCAACCCAACAAGGGTGGTTTTCAAAATGAAGAAACATCGAATCAAGATTATATAATATGAACTTGAAACCCCATAACAATACCTAGAAACCATCTCCCACATGGAGAGGTTCAAATATACCAAAACATAAATACCTAGAATTGGTTTGGACTCATTTTCAAGTTTTAAGAAGTAGGGAACCGAGATTCACACAAATATGGTTGATAAGACCAAATAAAAAATGCTTCACAGATTCAACCAGAGACCAATAAAACCATTTTTATTTAGTGTCAAACTTGGCAAAATATTTCATAATATTTTAAATAGTGACAAAGATTCCTTATGGGTATTTAACCCTATGACCAACAACTCTATTCTTAATACAAAACAGCTTATTCACAACCAATATACATATTCTAGCTAATAAATGAATTTATCTATATCTTTGCAAAAATCCCTCAGATTCATGTATGCAAACTGTCGTTTTCACTTAAACCAGGTATTTAAAATATAGCAGATTGAAAACCAGAGAAAAGTGGAAATAACACAATAACCACAAAATAAAGAACTTAGAATAAAATTTCATAAGAAGAGCATAGTTCTTTTTACGAAAATCTCATAGATAGAAAAGTTATCATAATGAGTTAAAGCCTATCATTCTTGGTAGTGCTCCTGCAAAACTTCTTTCCAAGATTTACAACCTTCCTTGTAACTTTCACAAAGATTCCACAAAATTTTGGAATCCACAGAAATCCCATTATCTTATTTCCCATAATTTTTATAGCCCTAGCAATAATTTTTCTTCTACTAAATCCTCCATATAATGGAGAGATCTTTAATTAAGTAGAAACAAACTACCAGTTTCAAAAATAGAATATTAACATGCAGATCCATTGTGCTCAATACAGCAATTGAAAAATAGAAAAAAAACCCCTATTCTTTTCCACCAAACCATCTGGGTGTTCTTTAGGCATTTTTCTCACTTCTCTCAATATAATCAATGCAATGGTAGTATGCCAGTTAACCTCACAAATCCACCAACCACCATTAAAAGTTAGCAACAACTAAATGTTTAAATCAACTTCCACTCCCAAGCGTTTTAGTTACCTTGGCGTAATGTGCATGTCAACTTGGACTAAGTCACTGTCAAAGGTGGTGGTGATGGTAATTACCAGCATTTTAATTTTCCAAGTACTAGATTGGTGCCAACCATATAATTGTTAACCCAACGTCATTAAATGCCCACCATGGTTGGTCCTTAGTTTACGTAACATGTTCATAGATAGGTTTAGGGATCAAGACCCTAACAAAAAAAGCATCAACCATAGCTTAGGTTAAGGATCATTGGAATCAAATATAACTAGAATATAATTAGGTCCTTTTAAATAAATATTCATCACCTTATAATAGGTTTAGTTATGCCTTTATAATATTCAACAAGAACATCACCCTTTGAAATTTATTGAATCAAAGTAGATAAATCAATAGTAAGTATTCACAAGACATTACAAGACATCTCCAGTGACCTTATATTCATTAAATCCTTAACATGATGGTATTTCAAAAACATAATGAAGTCAGTTTGACTTAACAAATATGATCATAACAACATATCGATCAAAGGCATGCCTTGGATCACTGAAATTGATCCAAGGTATGGCCCTTCTTTAAATATAGATGTAATAGTCTAAGGAAAAAATTTCATATCAAAACTTTAGATAACTTACCTGCACTGGTTCCAATAGACTGGCATTTACTTCTTACCAGCAGAGATCACATAATGCACTTCAAAAGAACAATCTAGTGAGTACATGATGATAAATCAACATAATTTCAATATTGTTAAAAGAATGATTATCATTAGATTTTTCACATTAGTGGATAGCTCTTCTACAAAACATGGCCAATAGTTCAAATATTATTCCAACACAGAACAAGAATCACTTATAAACATTTGCAAACTTCAGTGACAGAAGTAAGTATGATATACCAACATGCAGCAGAGGAATTACATATCCTCCCCTTTAAAAATAATCATCATCCTCGATGATAAACTTATTCCACACACATATTTAAGAACATAAGGAATAAATGTAACTTATTCATGCATAAATTTCTCAAACAGTCAACAAAATTGCATAAGTTCAAGTTTTCTTCAAGTCTTATTACAACATCAAATAATTATACCAGTACTTAAAAAATAAGTGTTTTTCCCAAAACTGGCAAAAATTCATAGATAGTTTTCAAATTAAATATTCAAATATCACATAAATTAGAATTAATTCTATTTAAACAACTAAGGAAAAATAGTTTTCATGTTGTCAAGGTTCTCCCAAGTTGCACTTTCTTCACTAAATTGTTCCCACTAGACCTTGCATTGACTTATTTCGTGATTACACAAGTGCAATTTGTGAGTTTCCATTACCCTTATGGGTTCAACCAAGATTATTCCTAGGTCTTGGACCTGCAAGAAATTTCAATTTACTACATGTGATAAATATAAAATATATTTCTTAAGAAAGAAATATGAAAAACATCGTGCATCCATACCAATGTGGGAGGTAATTCTAAATGATAAGCTACATGACTAATCACTTCTAAAATCTCAAAAGGTCCCACAAAATGAGGTGATAACTTGGCTGCTTTGGAAAAGTAATTGAGCTCTTTCTAGGCTTGACACATAAGAATTTTTTTTTCACCAAGTTTAAATTTCATATCAAATCTTTTTAGGCCTACATAAATTTTCTTCTTATTAACAACTTCCTTTAATTGTTCAAAAATTAATTGTACTTGTTATTCCATTTCAGTAAGCATTTCAGGTCCAATTACCCCTCTATCTTCAATATTATTCCAGTTAACAAGGGTTCTACACTTTCTTCCATATAATTCTTTGAAAGGTGACATCTTTAGAGAGGAATGGTAAGTATTCTTGTATGCAAATTCAACTAAAGGAAGGTATTATTACCATTTTTACTACTATTCCATACAGTACATTCTCAACATCTCTTCCATTACCTGATTAACTCTTTCGGTATGCCCATCCATTACTAGATGATATGCAGAACTAAAATTCATTTTTGTTCCTAAGGATGCATTCAGAGTTTTACAAAATATGTGAAGTAATTCTTGAGTCTCTATGAGATATAATTAGATCAGGTACACCATGCAATCTTAAATATATCATGATTTTTTTTGCAAGAATAGGTGAATCATCTTTGAGATTACCAACAATGAAATGAGATACCTTTGTTAATTTTTCAACCAAAACTAAAATAACAACATGCTTATTTCTAGACATAGGTAACACTTGAACAAAATCCATACTTATTACTAGTCATTTATAATGTGGTATGCTATGAGGGTACAATAAACTAGCTGGGTGTATATGTTCAACCTTAACATGCTGACATTCCAAGAAATGTGACACAAAGTCAATTATGTCCTTCTTCATCCCTTTCCAAAAATACTGTTGTTTTACATCAGCAAGCATTTTTTTCACTTTGGGATGTCCAGAATAAGGTGAATTGTGAAATTCAGTCATTAAATTTTTCCTTAACTCATTTTCTAAGGGTACGTACACTTGATTTTCATACCTTAGGATTCCTTCGTTATCAAATCATAAACCTTTGTATCTTGCATCATTAGAATATGTAGTAAGTGTTGTTTTTACTTTCTTAAAATACAGAACTAGTATCATTATTTTATTTACTTCATGTTTAAAATATATTTCCTACAACTTTGTGCATCTGCCACTTTGTTTTCCTTACCTGAATGTAACTTATGTCAAAATCATACTAAGATTAAAAAATCTAACCATATTTTCTATCTTGCATTCAAATTTTGTTATGTGAAGACATATTTCATCCCAAGATGGTCATGTTTTAGCTCAAAGGGTTTACCTAAGAGATATGTCTCCATACTTGAAGTGCATGTACTATGGCAGTAAGCTCTAATTCATGGGGAGCATAATTCAGCTCTTATATCTTAAGTTTTCTACTTTCATAAGCTACAACATTACAATTTTGTTGTAATATTCCCTCCAATGCTTCTATGGAAGAATCTTTAACTACTGTAAATCTTCCCTTTGGATCCAGAAAACTCAAAATAGCTGTTGTAGTTAGTTTTTATTTTTGTGTTTTAAATGGTACTTCACATTTATCACTCCAAACAAACTTTTTGTCTTTCTTTTTTAATGAAGTAATTGGGGCAACAACTTTTGAAAATCCTTAATGAATTATGTAATATCTAATAAGCCCCACAAAGCTTCTCACTTCATGAACATTCTTGGGTGTTGGCTAATCAAATATGGATGTAATCTTTAATGGATAATATGAAATTCCATATTTTCTTATAACATATCCTAAGTAATGTACTTTAGTTTCATAAAAGAAACATTTTAACAATTTCCCATACAATTTTCTCTTTCTTAAAATCTCGAGTACAATCCTCAAATGCTTATTGTGCTCCTCAATGCTTATAGAATAGATAAGAATATCATCCAAGAATACAAGTACAAACTTGTCCAAGTATTCTTGAAAAATATTATTCATCAGACTCATGAAAGTTACAGGTGCATTTGTTAAACCAAAAGGTAAAACAATGAATTCTTAGTGTCCATACCTTTTTATAATTTTTTTTAATGAATATCATCATATTTGATTCTTAATTTATGATATTTAGATGGAGATGTATTTTTGAACAAACTAATGTACCACACATCTGATAAAATAGATCATCAATCCTAGGAAGAGGATATATATATTTGATTATTTCTTTATTTAACATTTGGTAATCAATGTAAAGTCTAAGTGTTCCATCCTTCTTCTTAACAAATATTACCAGTGCTCCCCAAGGTGAGACACTTGGTCTAATTAAACCCTTATAGAAATGTTCTTGTAACTATGCCTTTATTTCAACTAACTCAGTTGTAGTCATGCAGTATGGTACCTTGGAAATAGGTTTAGTTCCAGGTTTGATTTATATAGTGAATTAAAACTCTCATTTCAATAGAATACCAGGTAGTTCCTCTGGAAACACATTGTTGTACTCTTGTAGCAACATATATTTTTCAATAAAATTACTACCTTCTTTTGATGTTTCATATTTTTTTAATGCATATAACATGCAAACTTTATTTTTTGCCTTCTTCAGTTGCATGGATGATAGTTTTCTAACTGAAATGCCTCTTTTTACTCCATGTATGTCCATTTTTTTCTGCAGATCATCAAAGCATATTATGTGTTTTTCAAATCAATCAAATTTTTCTTTATGATCAGTAAGACAATTTACACCAATTATGACATCATATGACCTTAAAGGTGTAACATACAGGTCTAATTCTATAGTAAAAGTTGGTAATTCTAAGGCTATGCCAAAAAGACATTTATTAACAATATGGACAACATTATTCCCATAATGAATAGTTCACGAATTTTCCATAATTGGCATATTCTATGGGTAGTGTGGTAGAAGCTATTTTAGTTTAAATGAGAGCATTTCCGTAGAACCTATTGGTGCTCAATTTAGATCTCACCCCATTTGTTCATTGAAATTCTTCTTTTTTGCAGGCTCATGTCATTTTTCTCTATCTCCCCGTATTGATGCATAAAGAACTATGTCCTTCCATTTGGTTGCCATGATCAGTCCCTTCCTTGGTTTGAGGATCACTTAAAGGTCTAGAAATTTGATTTTTCGTTCCTCTGTCCATTTGAAAGAGTCTGTAACTTGGGCGTAAAACTCGGGTTTTTCCTTTCCTTCCATGTTCTCCACAGTCACATTTTGTTGTCCCTGTCATTTTTGTCCCAAATACCTATGGAAACGTGATTGGATGTAGCTCGAAGGATTCATATTTGAGCCTTATAAACATTTCCAAATTTCTGTTCCTTGAAGAAAGATTCATTTCTGGGGCTCAAATGGTGATTATTACTTGCATTTTACGGTTTGACGGGTGTATTTTTCCCAGTCAAATTTACATTCTCAGCATTAGTGGAAACGTGGCCCCTTTTTTGTTGGATGTGGCTTGGCGGGGCACTTTAAAAACTCTAAGGCTCGCTTCAACCCAAAATATGTCCACGTGGACGAATGGAGCTCATTTGAAAATTCACCTTTTGGTTTGGCCTTGGAGTTGCACCGGGGGGACACGTGGAGGTTTCCACTACTTTTCCCAGACTTAGAAAAACATTTCATGCAGCCGGTACAATTTTGGTGAACCATGGACATGTAGAAGGATGTTGCTCATTTGAGGATCCACCTTAGGGTCCCACCTTAATAATTGTGATAGGGAGACATGTGGAGGCTTCTACCAGCTCTGCTTTGTACTGAAACTTTTCAAAGAAATTTTATAAGGCCTGGGACTTGTGGTGAGCCCACGCTTTTTTAGGGTCTCTGCTCTTTGGCACCATCTCAAAGTTATGCCATGAAGACACGTGGATAATTCCAATGGGTCTTCCCATACTTAGACTTTTCAAGAAAATTTCTAAAGGCCTGGGACACGTGGAGGGACTACACCTATTTGGGGACCGGCCCCTAAATTTTATTTTGAAGAAGCTCCAAGAGGACACTTGGAGGCTTTTTTTCACTCTGCCCTTTGCTTGGACTTTTCAACGGCCAAAGGAAACTGTCTCGGACCCTAGACACATGGCACCTTCCACTGAACCTTCAATTTTTTTTTTAAACAGACTCTGTCGGACTGAGACATGTGTTGAGACCGTGCTTGTTTGGGGTCTCTACTTTTAGGGGACCATCTCAAAAAGTGTCCCATTGACACATGTGGAGGCTTCTCGCTGGCTCCTTTTTTACATTGAGACTTTTTCAAAGGCCAAAAGGCATTTTTCTTGGGCTCCTAGGGTACGTGGAAAGGCTTGCGCTTGTTTGGGACTTGCCTCTGTGCTTCTCCTTTGCAGCTTGCGCCAAGGAAACACGTGGACGACTATGATATAAAGTGGAAAAGGGGGCAAAATCAACGGTTGCTATGCATTTCACCTGTTTTTTTTCCACCATTTTTGACTCCAAGGACTCCTAGAAGATGTGAATACGCAACTGTTTTTTTCATCGTTCTTTGATGAAATTCCTTATCGTCTCTGTCTATAAGGTGCCATTGAATGGATTTTGAAACTTAAATTGTGAGTCCAAGGATTGTTAAGGGTCGATATTTTGAAGTGGGAATTGCTCAAGCACTTGCGAAAATAGGAATTACCAAAGGAAATGGAATGCGGGGCAGAATTGTAGAGGAAAGATAGGGAAAATGGGATGAAATGGTGAAAGTGCAGGTGTAAAAAGATGAAAAAAAGGTGTTACCCTACCTTCAAAAGTGAAAAAGATTACCTGTCATATCCAGCTGTGCAAAGTCCTCCAGAAAATGATTAAAAAGGGGATTTCTTGCATGAAAAAAATAAAAATGAATAGAAGGATTGCCAAAAAATTTGTGGCATGACATCCTAGTCATTAGTCAAGGGCCCAAGAAACATGATCAATTCACAATTGGCCCACCTAGCAGCTTTCGAATCTGAATTTGTTAAACGTCGCTTTCTGAAGCAAATTGTTGGCAAGCAAAGGTCCCTCGAATATTCTTATCTTTTGGTGGGAAAAATTTGAGTGATGAATGAAATGTATAAATGTAATGAGAATACTCTTGCAAATGGTCAGAGTTTGAATTCCTAAGAGAAAATTTGAGAAAGCCTTATTCCTAAGAGAGTTTATCTGAGATAACCTGGTTAATTTCCTTCAATGTTAGAATTTCTATCATGTCAAGTTGGTTATAGATGTACAAAGCCATTGACGAGCACTGAGATTGCTCTGGAAGCTTACACGCCTGCTAATGAAATTTAAGCAATTTTGAATTAATTTGTGTCCAATCTCTAACAATTTGTGTCTGCTTTGTTTCAGAATGTCTACAAATAGTTTCTTTCGTTCCTATTGCAATCTTACATTGAAATCTTTGTGAAATCAGACACGATCTCAGTCCCTATGAGAATTTTAATGGTATTTGTAATTTCAATTTTAAGAAGAGCCTTCATCTTGGATGAGATAAACAAATTTAAAATCAATTCACTATCATTTGTTGATAAAGATTGTCTGTAAATCTTTGGGTGTACCTTAGGCATGATTGATCATAGACTTTAGTTTTTAATTGAGTCTTTCAATTCGAGCCTTCATGTTAGAGTCTCAAAGATTATGTAAAAACATGTGCTGATCTGGGCCTCCACTGAAGCACACCTTCTGGTTGAGGGAACGTCTTAATTTTTAGTGAAGTTATTCTATTGTTGAGTTGTTCCATTGTTGTGAAGTCCCCCAAAGATTTGGTATAATCAAATTATATCCTGCTTCATCTCCCACCAAAATCATTCAAAAACCAAAAATCCATTTTGAACTACCCCTGTTTGCCCTGTATATCAACAAAGGAACAAAATGTGATTACTAAAATATGCATAACAATCAAGATTTCTTAATGTCTTCAGTAACCTTAGCCTTGTGTTGAAAGTATCTTCGTCATTTAGAAGTGACAACTCTTAAGATTTTAAAACATGGAGTATTGACCATATTTTCCCAAGTTTTTCTTCATAGAATTTATGCAAAAGAAAGATATCTCCATCTCCTTCATTAAATAGAGGTTACATTAAGGGTCCTCTCACCCAGTTTAAAGAGGCATGGCCTAAATTGGTGAGGATAGGTCAAATCCTTGTAAAGGTTCTATTTGTTTCTCTAAAAATCTAAGTGACAAAGGTCCAGTTAGATACCATCCCCGGCTACAAAATGAAACATACTATGATCTATCTATCTCTAAGCTCCATGTCCAATCTTTGTTGTTGTTGGGCTTGAAAGGGAGAACAAATTTGGATACTAACACTCGTGGCACCATTTTCAGGGAATCTTTGAAGTATTTGAACAAAGATGTACGCGTATAGACCCTGGTAATTATTTTTATAGATTTTAAAGTGATAATACATTGTTGGAACATCATTATATGTTCAGATCTATAAGAATTGTTCAAATTTGTGAGTTCTGAATGGAATATTTCCAGCTTATACAGTTATTGCACTAATATTTATATCATCATTGATAAATTTGGGTAAAAGAAGAGAATATATTGTAAGCTTTACATGAATCTAGTATTGACAAATATTTGATAGGTCTTTCATAGTTCATTTGCAAAAACTAAGGTTAAAATCCTTAGTGGTGACTTTGTGTTGTTTAAATTATTTATAAATACCATTTTCTTAACATATATCAAGTAAGATTTGTCACTAATATCAACAAAGCTTGAAGGAAGAAGATCACGACACTGGTAGAAGCTTGTTTCAAGAGAGCCTAGTAGAAGGTCGTTTCAAGAGCATGGAAATTCTAATTTAGAAGGAAGAAAACTTTAGAAGGTTTTTGGATATCAAGCATCAAGAAAAGATATCTCCATTGGTGAAAATGATCAGCCTATGATTGAAGATTGCAATACTTCCTTAAGTGCTTATGAATTAGGTAGTCTCTTTGATGAATTGAATTCTCCATCTAGAGAGGATCCTTATTTTGTATTTGAAACATTTTCTTCTCAATCTACCCCAGTATTCTCCAAATCTGATAGAGTTTTCCAAGAAACAGATCCTTTAGAGGGAAATCATTCTTGATATTACATCCATGTACCACATAGACCCCTCACTCCTCATCATTATATCTCTTCTGTAAGATAATCTCCTCAGAATAATATGGCTCAACCTCCACCTAGACCTCCATTTGTTTGTAATACTTTTAGTCCCATCATTTTTAGAGGTATGGTTGGCTATCCAAATGCTATGCCATAGGATGTAAGAAACATATTGCCTAAGTATATAGGAAATAATGCAATAATTGGTGATCAACACTTGAAAATCTTTATCAATATAATGGAGGACTTTGAAATAGAGTTTTTTGATGTATACATTAAATTATTTATTCATACTCTAGAAGAAGATACAAGGGACTGGTATAAATCTCTACCAGATAATTCCATTGACTCCTAGACAGAGATGAAGAATGCTTTTAGGATGCAGTACGGTGATAAAATAGACCCTAGGTTTCTTTTATCAGATTTTGAAAATGTAAAAAATAATCATAATGAATCAGTGCATGATTTCAATACTATATTTAACAAAACATTGAGAATATTACCTATTAATTTGAGGCCATGTGATGAATCATGTCTGATAAAGTATTTAGATGCATTTGATAAGAAAGATACTTACTATCTAAGGGATAAGAATGCTGGGAATTTGAGGTAAACCTTTACCATGGATCTACAAATTGAGAACAACATTAAAGTAGTTAGAAAACTTCCTAAGAGGGAGGGTGTTAAACTGATCAACCCTGAGAAGCATCAATCAAGTAAGGTTGTGGATCTTGAGGAAGTTGTAAGGACTTTGGCTAGGGCTATCAAGGAAATCTCTTACAAGCTGACCAGGGCAGAGAAAGGAATTGGACAAGGTTCTCAGGGTCAGCATAGGCAACAATGACAAGATAGACTTACAAATCATCCTAGAAATGATCAGAGGTCTGATGACAGAAGTAAAGGAGCCATGGGATCTAGACAACCCCAAGCTAGGGAAAATAGAGTAGTGCTTGATCCTCTAAATGCCAGAGTGGTTGTTGAAGAGACAAATCAAATGGATTGGTGTGAAAAATTCTTCTTACCCCACTCACCATGTGAAATAGATCATCAAGTTGAAGAATCTGATGATGATGATAACACTGATGATGATGCATGCATGGTGGAATGCTCTACAAGCTCACAGTAAGGAGAAACTTCAACTGAGGTTATAAGTGCAAGAACTGTTGTAAGGTTTTGGGACTGCATTCATAGAGTACCTCTTCTTCCTCCCTCTCATGCTTTAGAAATAGCTATGGTACAAGCATTTGAACTTCCTAATAATGATTTTGAGTACCTAAGATATCTAATGATTAATAAGTACGATGGAGGAATCCCATCAGAAGAGGATAGACAACTGCTATGAATATTGTTATGGCCCAAGAAAAAGAGTATAACACAATAAGTAAAGCTATTAAAGGGGTAGGGCCTTAAGCCAAACCAAAGACCCTAGTTATCACCAATGTCCTACAAGAGGATCCAAAGAAAGATACATCTGGAAAAATCCATGTTGTCTCAAGTAGAACTGGTGTGCCCACCCATGCCCAAAATGTTAAAAACCTTTTTCCATTTAATGAGCTTGTCAATATTTCTCTAAATTTTGCTTTTCTTAAATACATTCCCTATGACATTGCTCAAGTCTTGAGTCAGATCAATATTTTTGTCCCAATTGTTGAACTGCTTAGGATTCCTAAGCACAAGAAGATGGATTTTGAGTATTTAGGATTGGAGGAGGATAGGAGTGCCTACGGCAGAAATATAAATAATGTAAACACTCCTTATTTAACCATTGCAGACCTAGAAAACCCACCAGCATTAGAGGAGATAGGGGAACCACCTGAAGTTTACTTAGGAACATATTTGGTTTAGTCTCAATTAAATGTTGATCCATTTTTCAGAACACTGATTATTAAGGACAGACTGCTACACAATTTTATGTTTGACTTTGGAGCATCATGAAACATTATGCCTCTAGAAGTTATGAATGAATTAAACATTAAAGTGATAGTAGCCTATGGAAAGTGTATTATACTGGATTCTAGAGAGGTCTTAGTTATAGGGTGTGTGAAAGGTTTGGTGGTACAACTTGCACCTTATCCAGGTAAGAACCTGAAACTTGATGTTGTCATTGTTGATTGCCCTGCCAAATGGGGCATGTTGTTATCAAGAAAGTGGGTTGTAAGTGTTGGTGGAAGTGTTCAGATGGGTATGTATTTTTCCATCATTCTAATTGAAGGCAGCCTTATAAAACTGTATGGAGAGAAAAAGATGTTGCACCTTATTGAAGATCCAAATAATGTTTCTTATGAAGTGTTGTATGTTGATGTAGATGCAAATAAATTTGTGGGGTTTGCTAATGGCAAGGAGCACACAATTTATCAATTTAAATGTCTTGAAAAAGTGGGTTTACCTTGGACTTTGTTATTTCATGGAGCCTATTCTAGGTTTGGAAATGGTGCTGGCATTATTCTGATTTCTCCAAGCTAAGAAGAGTTTGTATTTTCTTTCAAACTTAACTTTGAGTACACTAAAAACATTACTGAATATGAAGAACTGTTATTAGGCTTGAGAATTGCATGGAAATATGGTATAAAGGATATCATTGTCAAAGAGGATTCAGAACTGGTCATCAAAAAAATTAGGAAACTGTATGCTACTAAAAATTAGAGGATGAAACAATGCAAGCATGCAATGTGGGATTTGATTGAAATGTTTGACTCTTTTAATATTGTGCACCATGATAGAAAGTTTAATGCTATTGCAGACAAGTTAGCAGTGCTAGAATCAAGATTTGGGAATTGTACAGTGCCTCCATTTTGTGATTATGATGTTGAAATACTAACAAGGTCATATGTCCCTGATAATGTTAAAAATTGGAAAGTATTTGATGATGATAACTAGGTGAAATGGTTTCTACAGAACCAAGGTGTGTTTACTGACCAAAATATAGATTGGGAACCAATGGTGTGTGTTACTGAAGGAAAGGAAACATTATTTGGCAAAGACATCATCTAGCTGAAGACAAACACGATTCCCAGAGGTTTGGTGGCACTAGAATCAAAATTTGATAATGTTTATTGCATTATTAAAAGAAATATGTTGGTTTTAAGAGATGTGGAAGAGCATGACCTGGGTAAAAAGGAAAAAACCATGTAAAATCTGGTTAGGAGGCAATCTCAGCAAGGAAGAGAAGTAATCCTATATTTAATTGCTGAAGAAATATCAAGATTGCCTAGTTTGGTCTTACTCTGAGTTGAAGGCATATAGGGAAGATTTGTTCCAACATGAGATTCCTCTTGAATATAATGTCAAGACTTTCAAGAAAAAATAGAGGCCCATCAATCCACTCCTTTCTTTGAAGATGGAAGAATAACTGAAGAAGTTGAGTGATGGAGGGATCATTCAGCCCACAAGGTACTCATCTTGGGTTACAAACCTAGTGCCTATCAGAAAAATGAATGTTGATATAAGGTTGTGTATAGACTTCAGGAACCTGAATAAAACATCATTGAAAGAAAATTACCCTCTGCCAAACATGGAGAATATGCTAAAAATGGTAACAAGTTCTGAATTGTTATGCTACTCTAAATGGTTTCTCTGGCTGTAATCAAGTAGTTGTGAAGGAGTCAGAAATAATAAAGACTTCCTTTACTACTCCTTAGGGAACTTATCTCTATATGAGGATGCCTTTTGGCTTAATTAATGTTAGAGACCAACTTTCCAAAGAGAAATGGATGTAGCATTTGTTGGTTATATCAATGATTTAATTTTTGTTTATCAAGATGATGTAACTGTGTTTTCCAGAAAATAGAAATGATCACTTTGCAATACTTGGAGAGAATGTTGATAAGGTGTAGATTGAATATTGCATATCATTGAATCCTAAGAAGTACCACTTTGGAGTGCAAAAGGAAAAGTATACTTGGTCACATTGTATCAAAATAAGGGGTCATGATAGATCCAGAGAGAGTGGAAGCCATCAACAAGATTCCAATTCCAATAAATAAGAAGGGAATTCAATCCTTCTTTGGACATATAAAACTTTATCAGAAGATTTGTGTCTAACTTTGTTGAGCTGACCATCCCCATTACTAGCATGCTAAAGAAAGTACCAAGTTATCGAATGGGAAGAAGTTTTCATTCAAGCATTTCAATGGGATCAAAGAAGCACTAAAGAATGCCCCTGATTTTAGTAGCCCCAAATTACAAGAAGCCTTTTCAAGTGTTCTATTTTGCTTCAGAAAACAACATTGCATCTATGTTTTGTTGCAGAAGGATGATGAAGGGGCTGAGAGACCAATTGCCTTGTTCAGTAACGCATTGCAGGGAACTAAGTTGAAGTACACCATCATGGAGAAGAAATCTTTTTCCTTGGTGAAAGCAACAAAGGTTTTTCAGACCCTACATATTGATCTCTAAAGTTGTTTGCTTTTGTTCCCCACACCATGGTGAAATACATATTATAAGAGTTGGAGATCTAAAGCAAAAGAATATGCAGATGGGTGAACAAGTTCTAGGGGTATGACATGGATATCCAAACCAAGAAAATTGGTAAGAGGTTTGGGCCTAGCTAAGATTATGGCTTAGAGAAACTTGAAAACTATTGAGGTGAATGAAGTAGAAGGGGAAAGGGTGGATGTCCTTGAAAATTTGGTAAGCTTTGAATGGTACAAGGATATAATCTCTTATCTCAAACATCTATGTTGCTATGAATATTTGAGTAAAAATTAGAAAAGAGCTCTTAAGTTATCCTCTCAAAAGTATGTCATTACTGATTTTGGGTTAGCTTGGAAGAACCTCGAGGGAGTGCTCTTGAAATGTATTACTAAATATGAGGCCCCCAAATTAATTTCTGATCTCCATGGAGGATTTTGTGGGGGAAATTTTACTGGGAGAGTTACAACACATAAAATCTTGAGGGTTGGTTATTGGTGGAGAACTCTCTTCAAAGATAAAACTCTATTAGTTAGGAAATGTGAAAGTTGCCAGCATTTTTCTGGAAGAATGAAAGCTTCGATATCCCTTCCTTTGCAGCCTGTGTCAGTGGAATCCTCATTTATACAATGGGGAATGGATTTCATTGGGGAAATTTTTTATCCTTCCAGTGCCGTTCATAAATGGATTCTTGTATGCACTGATTATTTCACTAAGTGGGTGGAATAAATCCCCACCAAGGAAGCAACACACCAATTTATCATGGACTTCATGTTGAACCAAATAATATGTAGATTTGGAGTGCAAGCTAAAATTGTTGCTGGTAATGCCATGAGTTTCAGAGCCAAACCTTTGGTGGCAATGTGCATGGAATAAATTTGACATATGCTTCTCACTACAATCCCCAAGGAAATGGGAAACCTAAGTTCAGCAATAAAAAATTGTTGAAGATCATCAGAATAACTTGGAACTGAACAAAAAGAAGTGGGATGAGCAACTGAAATTTGTTGTTTGGTCTGATAGAATAACTGTCAAAAGAGCTACTGGTAAGAGCCCATTTGAATTGCTATATGGAACTCAAGCTTTTCTGCCCCTTCATTTGCTATTGTCTTCATTTAAGTTTTTTCAATAAATTGAAGATCAAGAAGTTATTCCATATGATGCTCGGATCAATCAGATTATTGAGTTAGATGAAGAAAGAAGGCATCCCGTCAGTGGCATGTGAAGTTCAAAGAAAATTTGAAGAAGTTATTTGATAAGAAGGTGACTCCAAGAGCTTTCAGCATTGTGGATCTGGTGCTATTATGGATAAAAAAAGGTGGGCATGAAGATAAGGGAAGGCATGGTAAATTTGTTACATTTTGGATGGGTCCTTATCCCATTGATATTCAAATTGGTGAAAATAAATTCTTCCTAAAGACTTAGATGGGGAACTGCTTGAATTTCCTATTAATGACAGGCATTTGAAACATTTCCTTGATTTATTTCTTAGAATCAAGGTATACTCCATTTTTATAGTGTATAGTTCTTTGTTCTCATATGCTTTTGTGTTTTTGTTTGTTCTAGTCCTTGGTGACCTAGTTTTACTGGTTTTGCAGTTCATTTTTTAGAGGGTGGTTATGGTTGTTCTACTCTACAGGCTTATTCTTTGACTCGGTTGCCCAATGGTATATTTTTGGCACTTGGTATTCTATTTGTTCTTATGGCACTCACAAGGATTGCCCATCCCCGAGTCAGAGATGATGTTGGTGCTCAAATTAGTCTTTCCTCATTTGTCATTGAAATTCCTCAGTTTGCGGCCTCTGTCATGTTTTCTATCTCCCTATATTGGTGCTTGAAGACTCTGTCCTCCATTTGGTTTCCATGATCAGTCCCTTCCTTGGTCGAGGATAACTTAAAGGTCCAAAAAAATTTTCGTTCCTCTGTCCATCTGAAAGAGTTTGTAACTTGGGTGTAAAACTCAGGTTTTTCCTTTCCTTTCATTCTCCACAGTCATGTTTTGTTGTCCCTGTCATTTTTGTCCCAACTACATGTGGAAACATGATTGGATGTATCTCGAAGGATCATATTTGAGCCTTATAACATTTCTAAATTCTTTCTCCTTAAAGAAAGATTCATTTCTGGGCTCAAATGGTGATTTTCCTACATTTTACGGTTTGACGGGTGTATTTTTCCTAGTTAACTTAACTTCTTAGCATCAATGGAAATGTGGCCCTTTCTGGTTGGATGCAACTTGATGGGGCACTCTAAAACCTCTAAGGTTCTCTTCAACCCAAAACTTTTCCACATGGATGAATGACACTCATTTGAAAATTCACCTTTTGGTTTTTCCTTGGAGTTGTGCTGGGGGGACACATGGAGGTTTCCAATGATTTTCCAAGACTTAGACAAATTTCTCATGGATCCAATATAGTTTTGGTAGACCATGGACACATGGAGGGTTGACACTCATTTGAGGATCTGCCTTAGGGTCCCACCTTAACAATTGTGACAGGGAGACATGTGGAGGCTTCCGGTGGCTCCGCTTTGTACTTAAACTTTTCAAAGAAATTTTCTAAGGCCTGGGACACGTGGTGAGCCCACGCTTGTTCAGGTTCTCTGCTCTTGGGAACCATCTCAAAGTTGTGCCATGAAGACACGTTGAGGCTTCCACTGGGTCTTTTCCCATACTTAGACTTTTCAAGCAGCTTTCAAAAGGCATGGGACACATGGAGGGACCATGGTTATTTGCGGACTGACACCTAAGTTTTATTTTGAAGAAGTGCTGGGAGGAAACTTGGAGGCTTCCGCTCACTCTGCCCTTTGCTTGGAATTTTCAACGACCAAAGAAAAATGTCTTGGACTATAGACACATGGTGCCTTCTACTGAACCTTTAACTTTTTTAACAAACTCTGTTGGACTAAGACACGTGTTGAGCCTGTGCTTGATTAGGGTCTCTTCTTTTGGGGACCATCTCAAAATGTGCCATTAAGACACGTGGAGGCTTCTGTTGGCTCCTTTTTTATACTAAGACTTTTCAAATGCCAAAAGGCATTTTTCTTGGGTGCAGGGCACGTGGAAGGCCCGTGCTTGTTTGGGACTTACCTATGTGCTTCTCCTTTATAGTTGTACTAAGGAAACACATGGATGGATATGATATAAAGTGAAAAAGGGGTAGAATCAATGGTTACTGTGCATTTCACCTATTTTTTGACTATTTTTTCTCCAAGACTCCTGGAGATGTGAATACGCACTTTTTTTCATCGTTCTTTGATGAGATTCCTTGCTGTCTCTATTTGTACGGTGCCATTAAATGGATTTGAAACTGAAATTTTGAGTCCAAGGATGGTTAAGGTTGATATTTTGAAGTGGGAATTGCTCAGGCACTTGAAAAAATAGGAATTACCAAAGGAAATGGATGCGGGGAATAATTGCAGAGAAAAGAGAGGGAAAAGGGATGTAATGATAAAAGTGCAAGCGTAAAAGATGAAAAAGGTGTTGCCTCAAGAGAAAAAAATATTACCTGTCATATCCAGTTGTACAGAGTATCTGGATAATGATTAAAAAGGGTATTTCTTGCATGAAAGAATCAGAATGATTAGAAGGATCTCCAAAAAATTATGACATTGCATCCTAGTCATTAATCGAGGGCCCAAGAAACGTGATCAGTTCACAATTGGTCCACCTAGAATCTTTTGGATCTGAATTTTTTAGACGCCATTTTCTAAAACAAATTGGTAACAAGAAAAGGTCCCTTGAATATTCTTCTCTTTTGAGGGGAAAATTGAGTGAGAAAAAAGTATAAATGTAAAGATAATACTCTTACAAATGGTCAGGGGTTGAATTCTTAAGAGAAAATTTGAGAAATTCATCTTCCTGAGAGACCAAGACAAGATAGCCTGTTATTTTCTTATGTGTTAAATTTTCTATCATGTCAATTTGGTTATAGATGTATAACCATTGACGAGTACTGAGATTTATCTGGAAGATTTTCCCTTCTGATGAATCTAAGCAATTTTGAAATTAATTTGTGGCCAATCTCTAGCAATTTTTGTCTAATTTGTTTCAAAATGTCTACAAATAGTTTCTTTCATTCCTATTGCAATCTTACATTGAAATATTTGTGAAATCACATAGGATTTCATCCCTGTGACAGTTTAATGGTATTTGTAATTTCATTTCAAGAAGATCCTTCATCTTGGATGAGATAAACAAATTTAAAATCAATTCACTTTCATTTTTTGATAAATATTGTCTGTAAGTATTTGGGTGTACCTTAGGCATGATTGATCAGTGATTTTGGTGTTTAATTGAGTCTTTCAATTCTAGCATTCATATTAGAGTCTCAAATATTGTGTGAAAACGTGTTGATCTAGGCCTCCATTGAAGCACACCTTCTGATTGAATGAACGTCTTAACTATTCTGAAGCTTTCTATTGTTGAGTTGTCCATTGTTGTGAAGTACCTCAAATGTTTGGTATAATCAACTTTATCCTACTTCATCTCCCACCAAAATCATTCGAAAACCACAAATCCATCCTAAACTACCCCTATTTGCCTTGTATATCAACAAAGGAACAAAATCTACTTACTAAAATATGCAGAACAATCACAATTTCTTAATGTCTTCAGTAACCTTAGCCTTGTGTTTAAAGTATCTCCATCGTTAAGAAGTGACAACTCTTAAGAGTTTAAATCATGGAGTATTGACCATATTTTTCCAAGGTTTTCTTCATAGAATTTGTGTAAAAGAAGGATATCTCCATCTCCTTCATAAAATAGAGGTTACACTAAGGGTCCTCTCACCCTGGTCAAAGAGGCATGACCTAAAGTAGTGAGGACATGTCAAATCCTCATAAAGGTGTTATCCATTTCTCCAAAAATCTGAGTGACAAAGGGTTAGTTAGATCTCATCCCCAGCTAAAAAATGACACACATTATGATCTATATGTCTCTAAGCTTCTTGTTCAATATGTGTTTCTACTCGGCTTGAAAGGGAGAAAAAAATTGGATACCAACAAAAGTGGTATAAAAAATTATAGTTACAGGTTTACCAAATAATTTACCTGGTACTTCTATGGCTATAGCCTATTTTTTAGCTTTCTTATCAACTACTATAACGTGTATCTTGTACTACTAGTTGCTATCATTTTTATTTAGAGGGAAGTGATTTGCATAATGGTATTTTCCATGTTTGTAACATTCCCTAAGAGGTCCCTTTCTAGGCTCAAACTTATTCTTAGCCTTGTAATTACTATTTTAGCCACTGTAATTTTTTTTCCCATTATTATAATTCTTTTGAAAATTGTTTCTGTTATTTGTATTAGGTTTATTTGAAGTTGTTTTCTTACTATTTTCAGCCCCAAACCTATTTTTAGTGCCAAAATTTTTCTATGCCACCTTCTTAGGTACAAGTGATGAAGAAAATTTGGAGATTTTCTTCCGATTCTCTTCCTTATGCATAGAAATTACCTTCAATTTTTGTTCTTGCCTTATGGATTTTTGTACAACTCCTTCCATAGTGGTTGGGTTGTGTACATATACCTCTCTACCTATGATAGGATTCAATCCCATTATGAACTTATGTATTATGAACTTTTCATCATTTTGGTACTGTGATACATACTTAAGAAGCTTAGTAAACTTTTCCAAATATTTAGTTACAGTCATTTTTCCTTAAACTAAGTTATGAAATTCAATCATTTTCTAATCATAATAGAGATGTGGAAACTAATGTTACCTAACTTATCCCTTAAATTTTTCCCAAGTGATGTTTTCTTCGTCAATATTCAATTCATCCTGACGGTTATCCCACCATGAAGATTCTTAATGGGAAAGCTAGTACTCTCCCCATACTATTTTGGTTTCTTCTGAGAAGTTCTATATTGCAAAGTACTTCTCCATCTCACTAACTCAATTCTCATCCCCATCTCCTAGTGTGGTACTATCAAATTTTGGTGGACTTATTCTTTTTATGTCATTGGTAAGTTCACCTACCAACCTTTCCTTATTATTTTCAGTATGGTGAGGTGCATTTGCATTCGCATTTGTAGCTTTATTGTTGGCATTTGTAGAATTTTTATTCATTGCATTATTTTTTTTATCACCATTGGGATTTCAAGCATTAACATTATTTCCTTGAACTGGATGATTATTATCATTAGCATAATCATCTTCTTCCTCATTTCCCATTACTTGTTATTCAAGTACAACAAGATGATCTCTTGTGTCTAATAGTGAAACAACGATCTCATCAAGTTTTATTCTTGTATCTGCCACACCAACAAAAGGCTAGTTATTTGCAGCACTTCCCCTTGTTCTAACCAATTTTTGTTAACAAGAAATTAGTTTTTTTAATCACAGATGGACTCAATAGGTCCAAGAGATGCAACCTTATACTCTGATACCAAAATGTAACATCCTCATTTAAGAATTTAGTAAATAGGGGAAATGTTTTTGTTCTTCTTTATAAACATAATGCTCATTGTTCTAAATTCATAGAATTTATAATAAACATTATTTTCCTAATCCATCACCTAATATTTAACCACATGCAGTTGTAATGACTCAGTGTAAATCGATCTGTCATTTCATGACTCAGTGTTAGACTGTCCTCTCATGTTTCATTATGTTTATGCGTATACTAAGTATACTTTTGGTTCCCTTACCCCTTAAGGTTCATTCAAGTTTTAATGTATAAGGATATTATCTAAGTATCTATTATTAATACTCATCTAATATCATGTAACCTTAGACAAGGTGACACAAGAGAACGCAACCAGTAGTTTTTGATATTGTGGCCAATGTTTAAAACATTTTTGCCAATATTTTATTCCTAGATGACATACTCGTCGAAATAAAAAATGTCTTTTGCCCCACTCAAAACTATTATCTGGTTTATACTTCCTTGACTTTTTTCAATCAATTCCAGGTTAATGTTTCACACTAAAAATGGAAAAATCGCATGTACTAGTGCAAACGGTCTACTTGTGGTGACTAAGGACAAGTAATCATACTCGAATCTACTTAGATCAATTCAGGTGTGTTAATTCACCCTTGTTCAACATAATTCAACATCGTCCATAAGTTGTACGCATGTCGTGGTTTAGGGAAAATAGTGACCAAAAAATTCAATTCTATGACAATTGTGTTTAGAGGACTTAATTAGACTATCATGCTATAGTGGTTACATCACAATATCCACCTAATGAACCACATCATTAAGTGGTTATTGTGTAGTAGTAACTATGTTGCGATAGACCACTTAGTTCCACTTAACAACATTAGAATACTTAACAAGTTCGTTGATTCCTTAATCCATAACTTTTTAATTAGTTTATCTTAATCATTAGGTGTCATACCTAAGGATCAACTAGGTTTGAGTCATTAATCCTTAAAGAAATGATCGTAATATACCTCCTCTTGAATTGAAGGTATGCAGATCAAATCTATGTTAAGTTAAATGAATTAATTATTCATTTTCCATTGGCCCAATAAACGTTACAAATCAATTTGATTTAAATAGGTAAAGGACAACATTTAAGCATTATTTTAATATAATATTTAATAACTATAACTCAGATTGTATAACATACATGTCATATTGTGTGACTTATTTATCAATTCGCCTCATCCTAACATAATATTTATATCACTCCAATAACATATGCATTAGTTCATATTTTATTATGTTCCTTTATTTGTCAAGCTTTATAGATATAAATGTCAACATAGGTTTAGGGTTCAATTAACAAGTATTTTCCAACTTAATAAGTTTGTTTCCTATACTCCCATTAAGGGCCTAATATTTTATTTATAAGTTCGTAATGACACATTATGGTATAACACTCATTAAGAAAACAATATCATTCCATATAACATAATATTACATTACTGCAACTTCCGAATAAGGTTTACCATTTCTTCCTTATATTTTCATATCATTTTAACATAAGCTCAGTTGATTAATGGACTTTATGTATATTCCTTTACCTAATCATCACATCAATCCACATAGTATTTATTAAGTAATATCTATGTTGGCATAGAACTATATAATAAATCAACATTGATCATAACGAGATAAAAGACTATCTTTCTAATTTCAACATTCAATAAGTTAAAAAAATTTAGAATGAATCTTATTCTTTCAACTATAAATATCCTCATACATATTTCAGTCATCAATAACATCATGTTCCAATAATTACAAAATAATATGGCTCTAGGACATCATGGTTCTCAAACATATTCATTCCAAGAACTTTTAAAACAATCATGCATCCGTATTAAGTGAATGTCATCAATAAAATAAATGCAACTTCTTATAATTCTTTCTTCTTTTCCCTTTCAAAAAATCCATTTGCAAGATTGTTATCATGTGTCAATTCACAAGAAATAAGCATGATAAGTACTAAATATTTAGAACTATGTGCTTTTATTTAACAATTTCATAAAAGGGACATTGTTATTTAATAAAATTATTATAAATTTCCAAAAGTAATAATGAATATTTTAATTATGCAAGAATAGAAAAATAAATGAATCCAAGAAAGGAATTCAATTTAAGTCACATACATAAACCAAATATCTCTATCAATAATAGTTCATTCATCAGGGTAAGTCAATTTGATTTGTCCCATAAAAGTCAAGAACATGAATACAAGTGCAATAGGATTCTAGTTATATAATCCAATTGTTATCCAACTGATATCCTATATTACTTAAATCAAGAGAATACACCTTTACTAAAGAATATCCCATATTACTTTAATCAAGTGGATACAAATTTACTAAATAATATCATATTATATATTTAAACAATAAAATATAACTTGATATAAGAGTCAAGTTATTTTCTTTTCTTGAACTGTCAATGAATTCCCCATTACAAAACTGATATAATTATACTACTATCAAACAAGAGTGATTCAATATGAACTAAATAATAGCACAATTGATATCAAACAGAAAGGTTAAAAAACACCACCAAATTCCATGACAATTTAGAATAAATTAAATACATAACCAAAAGAATGATTGCTACACAATACCATAACAATGAGCTATAACCAATTATTTAACAATAATTCATTAACCGAGCCAACCACAAAAAAGTCTCAAATTGACCAAGAACCAAAAGTGTAATAACTAACATTTGATACTATCGATCAAATTTTCATGTCCAACTCATACAGAATATCAAATTACAAAAATCATAGATAATGAATAATAGGATAAAGCACAATCCCAAATAGTACAAAAATCCTTCTCTTAAAGATGAATACATAAATCTAATTGTCTAAGTCTAAGGGTCGACATCTCTCAACTCCATTAGTTTTAACATACAACTGTTTCAGATAATGGATTTGAAATCTCGGTGGTTAATAACCACCTAACATATACAAAAATAATTCCACTACTACCCACTTCAAGTTTATTCCATAACAAAATTACAAAACCCAGTCAAAAGGTTAACAAATTCGAAAAGCAAATACCTAAAAATGATATCGTTTCTGAGTTTGATTTAAGGAAAGGTTCAAACTACAACATTGTATATAGACCTCAGGGGCCATTTCGATGACCCAAGTCAAAGTGAAATAGCTGAATGGTAAAAATGAACAAACCTAGAAAAGAGTAACTTATAAAGATAAGAAAGCAAGTATTATCCTATTTTATTAGGATTTACGCCAACCCAGCAAGGGTAGTTTTTCAACACGAAGAAACAGTGACTCGAAAACATCTAATGGGGACTTAAAACCCCATAACAATAATACTAGTAGCCTTCTCCCCCATGGAGAGGTTCAAATATGCCAAAAATGTTAACACCCTAAATGGGTTATGACTTGTTTCTGAGTCCTAAGAAGTATCGAACTAAGATTAAAAAAAAATGGTCAATAAGACCGAATCAAATAACCTACACAGAGTCAAGCAAAAAGATAATAAAACCATTTTTTGTTTAATGCCTAACTTAACAAGTAAATAGTTCTGAAATATTTCCTAATATTTTAAACAATGCTTCCACTAACACCATAAAATTATTTCCTTTTGGGTATCAACCCTGTAACCAATAACTCTAATCTTAATAAAAAAAATGATTACTTGTAACCAAAATACACAAACTAGTTATAAAGAAATTTTCTATATCTTTACAAAAATCACTCAAAGAGCCATGTATGCAAACATAGTCATTTTAATTGACTTAAAACCAAATATATTAAATATGTGAGATTGAAAATAAAAAAAAGTAGAAATAACACTACAACCACAAAACCTAGAACTCAAAATGCAATTTCATAAAAAGAGAAGAGTTATTTTTAAGAAACAGTTAAATAAAGAAATTTTTCATAATGATTTAGAGCTTATCATGCTTGGTAGAGCTCCTGATAATCATTTCCAAGATCCCATAGTTTCTTCCCCATCATTCGTAAAGATTCCACAAAAAAATTGCAACAGAATCCATAGAATGCCCATTTTATTATTTCCCATCATTTTTATAGCCCCAGAAATTAATTTTCTTTCACTAAATCATCCCTACAATAGAGAGATCGTAAATGAAGCAAAAATGAACTACCAGTTTGAAAAATAAAAGATTAACATGCAGAGCTATAGTGCTTAATACATCAAATGAAAAATACAATCAAACCCCTATTATTTTCCACCAAACCATTTGGGTGTTCCCTAGGATTTTTTCTCACTTCTCTCAAGATAATAAATGCAATGGTAGTATGCCAATTAACTCACATAATCCACCAACTACCATTCCCATTTAGTAGAAACTAAATGTTAAAATGATTCACTTCCAAATGTTTTAGTTACATGGGCCAATGTGCATGTTAACTCGGACTAGGTCAATGCCAAAGGTGGCGGTTCTAGTAATTACCTCCATTTTAATTTTCCAAGTACTGGATTGGTGACAACCATTTAATTCTTAACCTTACCTCATTAAATTCCCACCATGGCCTATCCTTAGGTTAGGTCACATGTTCATAGATAGGTTTAGGGATCAAGACCCTATCAAAAAATCATCAACCATTGCTTAGGTTGACGATAATTTTAATCAAATATAACTAGAATATAATTAGGTCCTTTTAAATAAATATTCATCACCTTATAATAGGTTAAGTTAGGCCTTTATAATATTCAACAAGAACATCACCCTTTGAAATTTATTGAATCAAAGTAGATAAATCAATAGTAAGGATGTATTCACAAGACGTTATAAGACATCTCCAGTGACCTTATATTCATTAAATCTTGAACATGATGGTATTTCAGTAACATAATGAAGCCAATTCAACTTAACAAATACTATCATAACAACATATTGGTCAAAGGCATGTCTTGGATCACTTAAATTGATCCAAGGTATGGCCCTTATTTAAATATACATGAAATAGTCTAAGGAACAAATTTCATATCAAAACTTAGATAACTTACCTGCATGGTACCAAAAGACTGAATTTACTTCTTTCCAGCTGAGATCATCTGGAAAATGAATAATTTAAAACAATACTTGATACATAATATTTGCACATAAATAAGATGGTGCTTATGTATTTTATTAATATCAAAATCAAGCATGACAGACAAATGAGAGAGTTGTAATGTTTATAGATATTTATTGCAACTTCTTTATCATCCACAATATATGGAAACAAATCATCTAATCTAAGAAAATATGTATAAATATCATATTTCCCCTAACTTCCCCTATTGCCCCTCATGGAAATCATCCAGGAACATAATATGCAAGATAGAACATGATCCCACAAACATTGGGATGAGAACAATATCACTTAGTTAACTAACAACTTAGGATAACTAATACCTATTTACATAAGTTTAAAGGTATTTCGCTAGTGCATTGGTGAATAATTTAACTTATTACATTTATTAAAATATCAAGTAATGATGAATTAAGTTAATTTTTATTCCTAACATTCCCCCCCTTAATTTACCATGGTCTTAAGTGAATGGGAAAGAAATTCTCTAAAACCCTCGAATTTACCTTGAGCAAGTGACTTTGTGAAGACATCTACACATTGCATATCTGTAGGGAAATATGGAGCTGGATGTTGTTGTTCTCAACATGTTCACGAATGAAATCTACCTGAACCTCAATGTGTTTTGTGCATTCATGAAAAAATAGATTCTGAACAAGTTTTACTACTCCGTTATCAACATGTAGGATAGTTGGATCTTTTTGTGGTATTCCCAATCCTTCGAGTATACGTTGGAGCCATATCGCTTCACAGATAGCTCCACCTGCTGCATGATATTTTGATTCTATGGAGGACCTTGAAACACAAGTCTTATTCTTACTCCCCCATGATATCGGTCCAGATCCCAAAAAGAATATAAATCCTAAAGTGGATTTCCTATCATCTATGTTTCCTGCATGATCTAAATCTGAATATCCTATCAAGAAGAAGTTATTATTATTCTTGCATTCTAGGCCATAGTCCATAGTTCCTCTGATGTACCTTAGTATCTCAAAATTTTCTAAATCTTTCTAAGTGAGAAACCCTTAAAATTCTTGCATAGAACTCATGAAAGATAGTTGACTGCATAGCTGATATCCGGCCTAGTTTAAGTCAAGTAGATGAGACTCCCAATCAATTACCGATAGAGAGTTGAATTTACTTGTGGTGATGGATCTGTTCAAGACAGTTGAATTCTTGTCTCCATAGGTGTGGAAAATGGCTTACAATCCATCATATTGAATTTCTTGAGTATTGTCTTTCCATATTTCAATTATGACACAAAGATATGATTTTCTATTTGCCAAACTTCAAGTCCAAGACAATAATGCAGAAGCTCAAGATCGATCATGTCAAATGATCATGTTAGATCTTTCATTGTTGACTCAATCATCCTCACTGATCCTCCAGTGATGACTAAATCATCGACATATACTACAATGATCACTATCTTCCCCCTTAATTTTTGAGATAGAGTCATTAGGATCATATGGACATCTTGTTGATTAGATCCATGTACTTAGAATGAGATGTTCATCAATTTTTATTTACCATGCTCTGGGAGACTGCTTTAGACCATATAGTGATTTTATGAGTTTACATACCTTTTCCTCTTTACTTGGTATGACAAAACCTTCTAGTTGAGTCATGTAAACTTTGGGATTCCTATAAATCACCATTAAGAAAGTCTTTGAAATTTTCACATATTCATTTGGTGTATTTTCCAACCAAATTGTAGCATAGATAGACGGAAAATATCTAACCTGAAAAGTTATTTTTATCTTAGTTATGGGAGTAAATTCTCCTCATAGTCAATGCCTTCTTTTTGAGCATATCCCTTAGCAACTAGTCTAGCCTTATGTTTATCAATTTTTTCATCTGTTTTGTACTTCATTTTGAAGATTCATCTGCATCTAATTGGCTTTTTACCTAGTGGAAGATCTGTAAGTTTCCATGTATTATTTTTCATAAGTGACTTATATTCTGCATCCATAGCATCTTTCTAAGGTTTAGACTGTAGGGATTCTAAAACTGAGGATGGCTCAATAGTTTCAACAACTTTACTCATTAAGGAAAAATTGACCTCATTTCAATCCATACTTTGAGTCCTCATTCTAGTGGTAGATGTGTTGGGGACACTATCCAATTTTGCATCTCTAATCATACTTGTATACCATTTAGGCATACTTTTTTTGGTTCCTGTCGGAGGTTGAATTTCATTATCTTCCCCATCATCATTTTCATCATCAAAGTGATTACCATCCTTTGTTTTGATTATAGGGTGTGATTTTTTCATCATGTGAGTATATTGAAGGAGCATCTTCTTCTTTCTTCTCAAAGAAATCTACATACCGACTAGTGTATACCCTCCATGTTTTTGGATCCATAAGTCTTTAGCCAAGTGCTTCATCACTGTATCCCAAAGAAGATAAGTTTTTATGATTTCATATCAATATTAGTTATTTGTTTCTTAGGAATGTGCATACTTTATTTACATCCAAAAACTCTAAGGTGTGAAATATATGGCTAGTTCCCTGACCATTCTTCATGTGGTGTTACTCCATCAAGAGATGTAGTGGGAACTGTTGATGCAAAATCACAGCACCCCTGGATGTTGATCAGATTTCTAGGTTGATCATGCTAGCATCCAGTGTGATTACACAACATGGAATCCTTTCTCCAAGTGTGGGACTTGTAAATATGAGAAAGGATTCTCCAGAGAAGGCTGGTTCCTATTCCTCTATTCAGATGCACACAAAAATGTAGAGGGTTTACTCAAAACCTAATCTAACTTGCCAAGGAGACAAGGTAAGAGAATGCATAAAAATAAACCTAAGCTAACAGAGGTGATGCACCAAGGAATGAAGAACATCTATCTTTCCAATAAACACAAACCAATTAAAATGTGATGACAAGATCATGCACAGATATACAAAATTTGCAGTGAAAGACTCAGGAGGATGCAAATGAACACAGAGAGGGTTGAGAATCATCCACAGACATGCATTACTTGCTCTAAAGATTGATACAATACACTACAAAAATTCCAAGAGGTAAAGTTGCATTACTAGTTTCAAATGGGAGGTTCTGAACTCCACAAATTCGCTTGAGGTGAAAGAAGAAGGGAGGATGCAAAACAAGAAATGTTCCACCATTTAGAAAGAAATCCCTCTTTACAATTTATAGGAAGAATGAGAGAGGGAAGAGAGATAAAATCCAAATCTATGGGAACCCACTTCTAGATTACATTTAATTCATCTCATTATGGCAGTAGGTGGTACAAACCTGGATACCCTATCATTTTGGACTGGATCTACAAGAGAACGGCGAACTATCATTTGCATTAAAGCTGGTTGTTGAATGTCATTTCTGGCCATTATTCACGTGCCAGAGGCGTTTCTTCTTTATTTTTTCTCTCCAAACTAAACCAAAATGCAAGATTGACCCTCAGAATCATGTAGATAATTTCACCAGCTTTCCATTGATATAAAGAACGTGAAAATCCGAGCTCTGGATCGAAAAGTTATGGCCATTTGAAGATTTAGGGCAAAAAACAGGCCCAAAACGGATTTTGAAAAAAAAATTCCTGCGCTCTGCCTCCTTGGATGACACATGGAAGGTGCTGATTGGACGAGAAATTCTCTCTCCTCTACGCTCGGCCACTCGTGGTGACACGTGTCAGGCTCTGAAATTCATCTGCTTGCTCATCCCTTAACTGAACAATGTGGCGCTATTTCACTTGGTTCACGTGGCATGACCCTGATTTGTTGGCTGGGGCAGCGGGGTCATCCTTGACCTTTTTGATTTTTTTGCCTTGAACACGTTTGCCAAATTCTCCAAGTTCTCCCCTGCACATGGCACTTTCTGATTCACCTTAGGCTTTTTCGTGTCCTACTTGATTCCATTTCACGGCTTTTCGGGTCTTCGCGTCCCTCACGTATTTTTGGCCCAGATGTCCCTAACCATCTGGAAAAAAATTATCTGAACAGCCCGATTCGGGCTTCCTTTTCCCTCTTTATGGCTTTGGAACATGTCTTGACCCTTGATTCGCCCGGTTCGGCTCGGTTCGCGCCTTTTTGGCATCCTACTGTGTCCCTGAACTATCCCTAACTAGTCCTGTTAGTCGATTTTCTCCCTATTTCGGCCGGATCCGGCTGGTTCGCGTCCTGCCACGTAATTTTGTCCCAGATAGTCCTAGACTGTTTGGGACTAATTCTTCCGAACCACCTGAAATGGACTGCATTTGCTCTTAGCCGACTCCGCGCCTTTTGTGTCCTTCAAATGTCCCAGACTGCCCCAGCTTTATCTGCACTAGGACAGTTAGCCAATTTTTTCACAAATTTTTCTGGATCAACCTACTTCACTTTCTGCACATCTTTTTGGCCCGGATGTCCCTTTGCTGCGCAGAGCACCTAGCGGCCTTTCTTCTTTGGCCAGGGGAGTTCACGCCTAAATATCTGAGACTGAACCTCCAAATGCATGGATGTTTGGACTTAGCTGAATGAATCATGATGTTTCCTAGGACTTGAATATTCTGATGCATGTTATCAAAATTTACCCTAGGGGGGTGAATTTTGGATAACAATTTGGCGACTCAGCGGGATCATCTGCCTGCTAGATGGAAAGACCAGTTTCCTGAAGCAATCCATTGGGCATGGAGTCATCAAATATCTCTGTTAGAATACCCCAACTGACTCAGAACATGTGCAAGGAGGAAAGATGGAATGTGACCTGATGAAAGCAAAGATATGCTAAACATCTCCATGGACAACAAGATGTGCCAAGGAACTTAGGGAAAACAAAACTAACCTACAGCAAAACAATGTGCACAAGCACTTGGAGGAAAGAAAATCTAATCTAATATTTACAAGGTGTAGTGAACCTCCCTCTAGAAGCAATGCTTGAGATAGATTCCATTTACTGGAATCTGCAGTTCTTCACCATCCAATGAGGCCAATTGGAAAGCATTGTTGCTCTTTGCACTTCGTGACCATGTATGGGCCACTCCAAATGGCATCAAATTTTGAATGCCTTGCCAGTTTTGCTCTATCCACATCCCATTTCAACACTAGATCTCCAACCTGAAAATATCTATCCTTGGCCTTCCTATCAAAGGTCTTCTTGATCAAAGCTTGATCCTTTTCCATTGCTTGGGATGCCTGATTTTTGATCTCTTGCACCTCCATCAACTATGCATACCTCACCTCCATGGGCTCAAACTCTAGCAACTCCAACTGCTTCATGAGTTCCAATGTTGGCAACTCAAATGACATGGGAAAGATTGCCTCTCTTCCATAGACAAGCCTAAATGGAGAGTTACCTGTGGATCTCTTGGGATTTATCCTATCAGCCCATAAGGATGATTTCAGTTTGGTATGCCAAGACCTCTTATTCTCGTCAAGAGTCCTCCTAATGATCCTCAACAAGTTCTTGTTTGTAGACTTGGCCTGGCCATTACCTTGAGGGTAATAGTTTGATGAAGTGCTTAGGTAGATCCCGTTCTTGACATCCCATTCTGTAATCTTGGAAACTATGAATGCTAATGCATTATCTGATATGATAGTGGATGGCACACCAAACCTGGTTGTTATCCCCTCATAAAAGTCTAAGATGTTAGACTCATTTGCCTCTTTGAGTGCTACTGCTTCTGTCCATTTGGTGAAGTAGTCCATTGCTATAAGTATCCACTTGTGACCTTGACTCGAATTGGGATTGATGTCTCCAATGAAGTCCAGTCCCCATTGCATGAATGGCTGATCTACTGAAATTGGATGTAATGGAAGGGTAGAAAGTATCTCTTTTCTTGTGAAGAATGCACAATTCTTACACCTCTTGATCCATGCATAGCAATCACTGAAGATTTTAGGCCAATAATAACCAGCCTTCATGATTTTTAGAGCTTTCACTCTTGGTGCAAAATGACCACTAGCTAGTCCATCATAGAACTCTTCCAACACCCTTTGAATCTGATTTGTGCTAATGCATCTCAGCAGCACTCCATTCACATATTTTTTGAACAAAGCTCCATCAACAATGGCATATGGGACAACCTGCAATCTGAAGTGTCTCCTTTGGGTCTTGTTCATCTCTGGAGGGCATAGGCCTGTGCCTAGGAAGTGTATAATACCTTGGGTCTAGTAAGGAGTGGGGGCATCATCATTTTCCTGTTCTTGACCATCCTGTAGTACCAAGACAGCCTCTTTTCCATTACCTGCTTCAACTTGCTGATTCAGGCTAGTTGTTCGCATAGTCCCTTCCCACGTACTAGTTTGGTGACCTTAATCTCAATTTCATATTCCATGACACGGGTTATCCATCCTGCACATTTCTCATTCAAATCCTTGTTTAGAAGGAAGTCCTTGACTCCCGCATGAGAGACCAATAATTGGATCTTGTTGTTTGAGACTAGGTGCTTGAATTTCTTTAAACTCCTGATCACTGCAAGTACATGCTTTTTAATGAAAGAGTACCTAGTTTCGTATTCCTCCAAGCCTTGACTGAAGAAAGCAATTAGTTGTTCTAATCCTTCTTTGTTTTGTTGTGCCAGGATTGCAGAAATTGTGTCTCCACCACCAAAGGCATATAGCATGAAACCCTTGGAGAAGTCTGGATTGACGAGAGTGGGAGCTTGAGATATAGCCTCTTTTATTGCCTCAAAACTTGCCTTGCCTTCAGATGTCCACTTAAATGCCATGCTCTTTTTTAACATCAGTGTTATTGGCTTTACGAGAGCTACAAAGTTTGGAACAAACATACAGACAAAATTGATCCTTCCTAAGAAGCTTTAAAGAGCCTTCTTGTGACTTGGCAATGACAATGCTCGAATTGCTTCAACTCTTTCTGGGTCAATCGTCAATCCCTCCTTTGAAACAATATGGCTTAGAAGTTTTCCCTCATGAGCCAGAAATATGCATTTTTTGGGATTCAATGATACCCCAAATCTTCTACACCTCTGAAATACCTGCCTCAGATGAAAGAGGTGATCCACTACATTTTTAGAGAATACAGTGATGTCATCAAGATATATTAGAACTATTTTATTGATCAACCCCTTGAATGCCATATCCATTGCCCTTTGGAAAGTGGCTCCAGCATTTGATAGGCCAAATGGCATCTTCTTGTAGGCATATGTGCCCCATTTTGTAGTGAAAGCCATCTTGAACTGGTCTTCTTCCTTCACCATAATCTGATTGTATCCTGAATATCCATCTAGCAATGAAAACCTTTCTGAACCAGCCACAACCTGTAGTATTTGCTCCATGGAAGGGAGTGGGTAATGGTCCTTGAGAGAGGCTCTATTCAAGTCTCTGAAGTCAACACACAATCTGATCTCTCCACTCCTCTTTCTGACTGGATTTAAGTTGGCAACCCAACTAGAATGCTTGATTGGGAATATGATCCTTGACTCAATCAGCTTGTCCAATTCTTTTCTCATGAGAGGCTCCATGTGTGGGTTGACTGGTCTTTGTTTCTGCCTGACAAGCTTAGTATTTGGATCCAATTCGACGGTATGCTAAGCTAAGTTGGGATTGAAACCTTTCGAATCTTCATAGCTCCAAGAAAACACGTCAGGGAATTCTTGACACAACTGTATGAACTCATACCTTTCTTGTTCAGTTGTCATTCTTCCAATTTGCACTGGTTTGTTCTCTTCTACCAAGATGGCTACTGAATCCTCTCTCTTGACCTGAATGTCTTCTTTCTCCTTTCTAAACTGATCGTTGGGGTTAAAAATGGACTCCAAAGTGATAAGTCCCTTAGGCAGCTTGTTAGTCCTCAGCTGTACCACATGGTCCCCATACTGCTGTTCCAATTTTTCTTGATTCTTAGCTAAGAACTCAGCTTCTTCTTGTAAGAAATGGATGATTTGCTGGTCATTTTAAAACACTTGCCAACTAACATTGTTATCTGGCATTGAAGGCCTCACAATCATGTGGATGTTTGGCTATACCTTGTCTTGTTGAATGATTTTCACAATGTCAAAGGCTGCCCCTACTACTGCAAGCCTGTCAGTAGCTTGATTCTCTTTCCTAGGAATGGATTTGATGCCAAAACCCTCAAAATCTTCCATGAGGTCCCACACCCTGTTCTTGTAGCACCTGAGTAGATCATTCTTGGTAGCATGTTGTCCCTTGACCTGATTTACAATCAATTCACTGTCACCGAAGACTTGCAAGTTCTTTATTTTCTTTTTTATTGCCCAATGCATCCCTTGCACCAAGGCTTCATATTCAACAGTGTTATTGGAGCATGTAAACTGAAATCTAAAAGTTGAATAGTACTTTACTCCTTGAGGTGAAACAAGCATGGCTCCACCTCCTGCACCTTTTCTACTCCTTTATCCATCAAAAAATAGCTACCATACCTCGTTGTCATCCTTGTGGTTTGGCTTGGTGATGCTAGGAATAGGCTGATTTTCTTCATGTATGCAATAGACCCCTAGCTCAGATTCTTCCACTTCTTGATAAGGATCAAATGCATGTATCTTGTTTGCCCATTCATCGAGAGTTAGATCCGGGATGCTTCCAACCTTGGTGTCAGCCTCATCAGTGCTTGGCTGATCTTCTTGATCAAATGCTGAGAAATTGGCATTAATCTGACTTGGAGTGTAAGGCTCAATGTGAAAGTTTGCAATAGGTTCAGACCTGATTGTGGCTTTGGTTCCATACCTTGTTTTGAACAACATGTATGACCAATCAGCAGAAAAATATCCTCCAATCTTGGCTGTGAAGTCCCTTGAAAAACATAGGGCAAAGAGTGGTGGAAGGTCTATGACTGATACATCTTGTAAAACAACAACATTTGGACATGCATGCAAGGTAAGACTCAAGTTTCTAATCACCCCAACTATTGTTACTGCTATCCCATCCAGCTGCACTACCCCTTTGGATATGGTTTCATACTGGAGCCCTAGCTGATCAGCTATTTGTTTAGGCATTACCGAGCTACTTTCCCCGGAGTCTATCATGCAATTGTGCACTAGCTGGCTTCCAATGATCAATGAAACATGGAAAGGAGGGGGTTTTGACATTTTACCTTGCTGTCCTCCATGATTTACCTCAGGCTGGGCAGCATTTGTAAGTACCTTCTCTTGCCTTTGGACCTGTTGATTTGAAGTTGACCAGTCCTTCATGGCAGCTTGCAGTAGATCTCTTTGGCCTGGGATAGATAGGGATTCCCACATTGATATATTGACATTTGTCTTCTTCATCTGATCAATGATACTAAATGGTGATGAAGGATCTCTTTGTTGTCCTTTGGTTTGCACATTCACTCCTTGCATGTGGGCAGTAACAACTGGTATTTGAGTTGACCTAGGGGTTGTTCTTGGCTGCCCTTGTGCATTTGAAATTGGATTTTGCTTACCAACCATTTGTGAAACCATGGAAGGTTGTGGATTGGTTGGGGCTAATGGTTGTTCTTCACCCAAATTCCTCCTTTTTGACCTTGTGTTGGCTGCCACACCTTGAGAAACTACCTGGTTCATGCCACAAAAATCCTCTACTTGCCAATCTACCAATGTGGTGTCATTTGGGGCTGATTGCTGTTGGAATGTTTCTTATTGTTCGTTGTTTCCTTGACTTCCCTCACCCTCCACATCAGTAGTTGTCACCATTAATGCTTGATTCAAAGCACCATTGAAGCACATGGATTGGTTATGAGGCTCATTGCATGGAAAACACTAGTCATACTCCTGAGCAATGTTTTTTTGTGTTGGCACCAATGCCTTGGAGGCAGATATGGCATTTGGATTATAGGGCTGGAATGGTCTATTGGCAGGAGGCCTTGTTTGATTTATATTTGCAGCTAGATTAGGAGGCCTTTGTGGTTGGTATGGCTGCCTGTTAGGCTGAGCTTGGGGTTGGTAAGAAGGTCTAAAACCTTGGGCTTGTTGCCTCTTGAGAGTAACCAGCTCATTTCCTAGGTTTTGCAATTGCTTCATGACTTCTTGAAGCTCATTTGGGGCACTTGGAGATGAAGTGGAAGCTTCATTTCAACTCTGATTTCTAGGAGTGGGAGAAGGAGCAAAATTAGGTGCTTGATTGGTGTTTGGACTCTCTAAACTGGGAAACAGTGGCATGGGAGGTCTAGGGGCAAGTTTGCTAGCTTGGATTAAATAATTTTCAGCCCTAATTGCAATGCTATAAGCCATAGGGATAGTTATGCCTCCCATGGACTGAATCAACATAGAAATATCATAATTTAGAGCTTTGAGATAGTAGAGAAAAGAACCTTCTGCTGTTGGCCTGACTGCCACTAGAATCCTCTCCCAAGTCTTTTGAAATCTGAAGTTGAAATCAGTCAGCTGCTCATTGGGAGCTCTCTTGATGGTTGTCAGCTGCTCCAGAAGAGACAAGTTGTCTCCCTTTTCTCTGAATTGCTCATGAAGTGCTATACACATCTGATTCCAATTTGTGATAGAACCAGCTCCAAGGCTCCTAAACCATTGCAACGCTTTCCCCTTGAATGAAGATGCTAGCAACTTGACAGCCACTTGCATCTCATTGATTTCATGGATTACACAAAGGTTAGCAATATCTTTAACATGATCACCTGGAGTAGTTTGATTTTCTCCAGTGAAGTACGGGATGTTCTTCAAGGCTGCAATAGGAATTAGATGTTGTGCATTGAGGGCCAGTGGACTGCTGCCTGTGAAGTTGACATAGGGGTTGTTTTGTTTTATTCTAATTGGTCTTAAAACCCTTGTTGACTGAATGAAAGGCCTACCAGGTGGAGGAGTTGAGAGAGTTCTGTTTGGTGGAGATGGAGACCTTTGAATCCTTCTTCCTCTTTGCCTTCTTCTTGGAGATAATTACAGGTATTCAAACAACACTTCTTCTCCTCCAACTCTTGACCTTGTGGTGATTATTCTCATGAGTTTTCAGGCCTGCACTGCAGAAACTAGTTGATTCTTCCTCTTGGAGTCACCAGATATGAAAATAATAGCTCTTTTCAAGCAAGAAAATTGTAGCAGATGTACATCAACTTTGCTGCAATAAAAATGAGACCTCTAGTGTCCCACCGGGCGTGCCAAAACTGTTGATGCAAAATCATAGCACCCCTAGATGTTCATCAAATTTCTAGTTTGATCATGCTAGCATCTAGTGTGATTGCACAACATGGAATCCTTTCTCCAAGTGTGAGACTTGTAAAGATGAGAAAGGATTCTCCAGAGAAGGCTAATTCCTATTCCTCTATTCAAATGCACAAAAAAATGCAGAGGGTTTACTCAAAACCTAATCTAACTTGCCAAGGAGACAGGGTAAGAGAATGCATAAAAATAAACCTAAGCTAACAGAGGTGATGCACCAAGAAATGAAGAACATCTATCTTGCCAATAAACATAGACCATTCAAATGTGATGCAAGATCATGCACAGATAACAAAATTTGTAGTGAAAGACCAGGAGGATGCAAATGAACACAGAGAGGGTTGAGAATCATCCACAGACATGCATTAATTACTCCAAGGATTGATACAATACACTACAAAATGCCAAGAGGTAGATTCACATTATAGTTTTAAATGTGAGGTTCGAACTCCACAAATTCACCTGATAAAGAGAAGAAGGGAGGAGTAAAACAGGAAATGTTCGACCTTTTTAAAGAACCCCTCTTTACAATATATAAGAAGAATAAGAGAGGGAAGAGAGAGGAAATTCAAATCTACCATAACCACTTCTAGATTGCATTTAACTCATCTCGTTATGGCATAAATGGTGAATCCTGGCAAAACGACACACTGTCTAGTAGAAACGGTGAACTGTCTGTTGTATTAAAGCTGGTTGTTGAACGTCACTTCTGTCTATTATTACGTGCCAGATGCGTTTCTAAATTTTCTCTCTCCAAACTTAACCAAAATAAAATATTGACCTTGGAATCGTGTAGAGAATTTTTCCAGCTTTCCATTGATATAAAGAACGTGAAAATCTGAGCTCTGGATCGAAAGTTATGGTGATCTAAAGATTCAGGGCAAAAAACTAGGCCAAAACGGATTTTGAATTTTTTCCTGCGCTCTACCGCTTGGATGACACATGTTGGGTGCTGATTGGATTCGCAATTCTCTCTCCTCTACCTCTCGTAGGTTTCCCTTTGAAATTTTGATGTTTTTATCACTTTGGAGAATTTTTCATTTTTTCCCCGCGCCCCTGCCTTAGGGACACGTGGCATGATCTGGTTGGAGGACGAGGCGCAGGGTCATCCTTTACCTTTTTGATTTTTTGGCCAAAGCTTTTTCCAAATTCTCCAAGTCCTCCCTGACCTCTGTACTTTCCCCACCTTAGGACATGTGTCCTACTCTGATTCATCCTCGGATTTTCCGGTTCTTTGTGTCCCTCACGTATTTTTGGCTCGGATGTCCCTAACCGTCTAGGACAAACTTCTCTGAACCGACTGATTCGGGCTTCCTTGTCCCTCTTTGCGGTGAAGACACATGGCAAGATTTTATTAGCTCTCAGCTCTTTTGGATTTTCGCATCCCACGCGTCCCTGATGTCCCAACTGTCTCGGACGAAATTTCCCTGTTTCGGCCGATCTGGGCAGTTCGCGTCCTCCGCGTACCTTTGTTCCAACTGTCCCGGACTGTCTAGGACAAATTTTTCCAAACCGCCTGAAATGGACTGCCTTTTCTCTTGGCCACTTTGCATTTTCACATCCTTCGCAGCCCAGATGTCCCAGCCTTATCTGCACAATAGTTAGTCAATTTTTTCACCTTCAACCAGTTCGCCGTTTCATTTCCAGTGCATCCCCATGGCCCGGATGTCCCTTTGCTATGCGGAGCACCTGGCGGCCTTTCAGCTGATTCGCGCCCAAACGCACCAACTGTCCCAACTGCCTGGACTTAGGACTTAGCCGATTTTCATGATTTTTCCTGGCCCCCAAGATCTGATGCATGTTATCAAAATTTACCCTGAGGGGGTGAATTTTGGATAACAAGAACTCTATTTAGTAAATAGACTATCGTTTTAGCTGTTTCAGCCCAAAATGTTTTTGATAAACCTGCATCATTAATCATACATCGCACCATATCCATGATAGTATGATTCCACCTTTCAACAACTCTATTTTGTTGCAGTGTGTGAGGAGGATCCATTTGATGACGAATTCCATGTGTTTTCAAAAAATCATTGAACTCATTATTGGTGTATTCTCCCCATCGATCTGAGTGGAGTGTTTTATTTTCCTACCAGACTCTATTTCAACAAGGGCTTTAAACTTCTTGAAAGTTTCAAAAGATTTTTATTTTATAGAAAGATATTATATCCACATTTTTCTTGAAAAATCATCAACAAAGTGTATGAAATATAGAAACCCAGAGTGGCTAGGTCTCATTGGTCTACACAAATTGGTATGCACTAAGTCAATTTTTTCCTTAGCCTGAAATGTACTATGTTTGAATGGTGATCTAATTTTTTTTCCTACCAAACAATACTAACATTTATCTGTACCATTTTTTAGAGGTGGTAAACCCCTAACCATGTTTTATTGATGAAGTGTGTCAAGATATCCAAAATTCACATGTCCAAGTCTTCGATGCCATAGTTGAGATGATGATGTATCCTTGACTACAAGTGCTTGATAATTTAATTAAACAAAATCCATAAAAAAAATTCTTCCCACATTCAAATATTTTGTAATAATTTTGGAGCTTTGTGACTTATCTTGAATTCGGCACATATTTTTATTGAATTTGCAATCAAAGTCAATTTTGAGATTGTGATCTAATAATTGACTCACAGATAACAAATTTTTTGTTAAACTAGGGACATAAAGAATATCTATAATTTTACAATTATGATGCCCAAGTGGTAGTGAAATGGAACCAATGCCTTCAACACTATATGATGTATCATCACCCAAAGAGACATGATTTTTGGTGTGTGTTTTACTCATTGTGAAGAACTAATCTTTCTTTCCTGTCATGTGTCGAGTTACACCCAAGTTGACATACAAAATTTTATTTTTAGAATTGGATAATTCATTTAACTGTGCAAAATATAGGAAGTCATCATCATCAAATCGATCTTCCTATTCAGCTACATTTCCTTGTTGAGTTGGTTTCTTCTTCCACTTATTATTTTTTCCATGTTTACTCTATTGTTGACCATATTTTGTTTATTGGTAATTAATATTTTTACCACTTTATGATCCTTGTTGGAATGTGTTGTACCAACAATGTTTAAGTCATGTCCTTTTCGACCACAAATAAGACTTTTTTTTGGTCCTTTTGGCCTTGTTGAGTAATACCTTGCTTCTGAGGTTGTTTACTAGACTTAGCCTATTTTTTTCCTTTTTGATTAGAAGCAAGTGCCCACTCTTCAGTTTCAATAGTTGATTGAATAGCTTCCTCTTGTTGTAGCATATTCAATAACTCTTCAAAAATTGTTGTTTGACTAGTTATGTTTAACATGGTCACAAAAATCATATAAAAAGGAGGAAAAGCTCTTAATACTATAGGCACAAGTGATGTGTCAGACACTTCTTCTTCCAAATCTTAAAGGGATGAATGAAAAGTTGCTACTCTTCTAAAAAACATTTCAAATTTTTCAATTGGTTACATTTTCAAGTTCAATAGTTGACTCTGGAGATGAAGTATTGTGTTCTTATTTTTTGACTCATTAATTGTTTTCAACTTATCCCAATATTCTTTTGTTGTTGTGGTCTCATGAATACGAGGTTGTATCTCATCTGAAACACTAAACAAGATTATTAACTTTGCTTTTTGATTTGCATGATCAAATGTAGCTTGTTGTGTAACATTTGTTGCAGATCTTGTTAATGTACTAGAAACAACAGACCATAGATTTTTAAAATCAAGTTGTGCGTGAATTTTTGTTTTCCATGCTGGATAGTTATCAGAATGCAAATGTTGAGAATCTGGAAAAAAATAATTTTTGTGTCATCATTATGGCCATTGTAAAAAGTGATAAACACTAGAAGAAAATGAACACTTTTCCCCCCTTAAAGCATGCACACCCCCCCAAAAAAATATTTTATTTATTTTGGGCTCATTTTCGGCTGTGTAAAATGAATTTTTGGAACTATTGGCCCTATTACAATTTCAGCTCTATGGCCGATTTGCAAAAATAAACTAGCTCTCTTGGTCGATTTGAAAAAAATTTGGACTCTTTAGCCTCTTTCAAAATACAAGCAATCTCTAATTTGTTCTGTGTTTACAAAATAAAGCTTATTAAAAGCTGGACCAAGACATAGAGATTGCAAAAATACACACTTCAAAAAAAAAATGGCACCTCAATCCGAGGTACCAGTTGAAAGTTATGACTCTTTTAAGTTATGATTTCAATATCTTTCTGGGCCCCTTTCTAAAAATGAAATTTTTTTCATGACGTCCAAAAATGGAAAAAAAATTAAAAGTGATTTTTTAAAAGCCGAACGCAGATAACGACTTACATGCATGCATTGTGTGTTGTAGGGTGCAACTGTAGTTCAATCGCTTTGTTGAAGCATTCTAATAACCCTTGGCCACATTTTTATTATTGCTTCTGTTTCTACGTAGGTTTTTCTTCTGGGACGCAACTTTTTCTTCCTTTTTCCAACGTAGATTTTTTTGTTACAGGTTGTAAATCTTCTACAGGCACGTCTTCTTCTTCTCTTCAATGCTCTTGATCTGTGAATGCAATCTCCAGGTTGATTGGAGGCTTCAGGATCACACTTTGGACATAGATCTTCTCATAGGCACATAGAATTTTCTTGCCAGATATATGAAAAGATAGAGCACAGAGAAGAGGAAGTAGAATTTATATGGGGAGCTTGAAAATCTTGGGTCCCCATAATACAAATATATTGTATATATAAATTTTAAAATGCTTCTAATTTTTAAAAAATGTAGGTATAGGTAAATTTTTTAAAAAATATACCTAAGAATGAAACAATGTCTCCTTTTGCAATAGATTTACATCTAGGTTTGCAAGGGCCAGTGATTGCACTCCATGTGTTCTTCAACTGCAAATCAACCATAAACCTTGGTTTGGATTCGGGTAGGGGATGTGAAATGGCTGGGGGCATCTATGGCTCCTCCTAGCTCTGTAATTTCTCCAGATCTCCCTAAACATCCCTAAAACTTCCTACACTCCTCTCTAGATCAGAATACTACTCTAATACCAAATCTTGACAATGAATACTTGAAAACAATATTTGACATACAATCTTTACACAAAAACAAGATGGTACTTGTGTATTTTATTAATATCAAAATCAAGCATGACAGATAAATGAGAGAGTTGCAATATTTATAGATATTGGACAACTTATATCTCATCCACAATATATGGAATTAAATCATCTAATCTGAGAAAATATGTAGAAATAGCATATTACCCCTAACTGCCCCTATTTCCCCTCATGGAAATCATTCGGGAACAAAATATGCCTGACAGAACATGATCCCACAAATATTGGGGTGAGAACACTATCACTTAGTTAACTAATACCTATTTACATAAGTTTAAAGTATTTAAATTAAATACTTTAACTTATTACATTTACTCAAATACAAATAATGATGAATTAAGCTATTTTTTATTCCTAACAGATCACTTAATGTAATTCAAAACCCAATCTAGTGAGTACATTATAATAATTCAACATTAGTACAATATTTCCAAAGTATGATTAACATCAGATTTTTCTATAGGAAGTGGATATCTCTTCTACAAACATGACCAACAGTTCAAAGAGTATACCAACTTAGAACAAGAATCACTTATCAAAGTTTGCAAACTTCAGTCATAGAAGCAAGTACAGATATCAACACGGTAAAGGCATTCAATTTTTCCTCGATCTTAGGTCATTAGGGGAAATAGATAGGAAGTAATAGAAAATTTTGAATATTGTATCAGTAATTTTTTTATAATGATGTATTAGGAATGTGTAGTGATCATATAGTGGTATGAGTTGGATCATAGGGTGATCCCTATTATATGCCCCTCTTTCAGCAAAAGGATGAGTAGTAGTAAAAATGAATGCTGAGCTGAAAGTAGATGTGAAATGATGTAATAGTAAACAAAATGAAGTATAGTAGATGTCACAAAATTGTGTATTTATCTACTTGAAAATGTTTGAGATTAGAATATAGTGTTTTGGAATGTTTTCAATATGGTGGTAGGAGGAATTCAACTGAATGGAATAGATGCGGTAGAAAATGGAGTAGAAAAGCACAAGATATGAGAAAAATCATGTGGTGTGTATTAGTTAGAAGAATAAGCCTGAATAATGACTGTAGTGAATTAGAAATTGAGAAAAAAATTATATCGAGTAATGGTAAAAAGTGAATAACGACTTCATTTGAACCTTGATTGACTAAAAATTTTAAGCTATGAGCTTACAAGGATGCCACAAATTAGAGCAACGAGGTTGACTAGGTTTGAGATGGTGGCAGTGGTCGTGGCAGTGCAGATGACAGATGAGTTGGTAAGTATCATTATTTTTTAAAAAATTATTGAAATTTCCTTTTTTTGTCGACATTTTACAAATTTTGGATTTTTGATTTTATGGGTATTTCTGACCTGAGCGGGAGCGTCCAAGGCGTTAACATCCTTCAAGACACCAATACCCAATTCTAGGCACTGGTGACCTGTTCTTAGGTGCCTGCATCCTGCACCTAGGTGTTGGTGACCCAGGAAGTTGTTTTGACTACTCAATGTGAAATATGTGGCATTTATGACTTTTTACAATATGAATGGTTGTTTTTGAATATATATAAGGTGCTAATGTCACAATTTTTTTGGTGTTTTTGTTATGCAGAGGGATATTCATTCAAGAGAGTTTCGTGGAGGTTTACACTTGACTACATTGTTGACTTTTGGCCTATCTGACACTCAGTGGGATATAATAAACCTTGTTAGCTTACAACACATAGCAAGGTTGGGGAAGATACCCCATAATATGCCGATGATCACTAGATTATGTGAAAGGTGGTGTGGAAACACTTGTACTTCTTTATTTCCTACTAGGGAGATGATTTTCACCCTAGAATATGTTTATTGTATATTGTGACTACTAGTTCTGGGTGAGCTATTCCAGGGGATGGTGGTAGAAGATGTTAAGAGGTAGATGAGAGCAGCTAGGTAGTACTTTATAGGGACATGGGTACAAACAAAGATCCACATTGGCTTGGATGGCATATTGAGATCAGGTGTTTCATAATTAGGGAAGTTCATTTCAGTAGTTATTGCTTCATCAGTGGCAGTGGAGGGTGGTGGTGTGGGAATCTTGTATAAGATGCACAATATTTTTCAATGTATAGATGAGGATGGGACAATACACATGGGAGTGATGTGTATTGGTGTATTTATACAAGGACCTATACATATTTACATAAGAGGACCATGGTGGTGGGCTTGGATCCACCAAATTATTAAATGTAAGGGCGTATGAGCATATTGCTATATTAAGGCCACTTGGTGGACAACGTGCGGAGTGGGAGAGGTTAGATATATTCATTTTGATATGGGTAGGTGCCTAGAGTGGGATCCTGGACACCAATAATTATAGATCGGTGCTTGATCACATGGGTCCAAATGCCATTATATGGAGGCCATATTGAGACTATGGTGGATGGCTAGAGAGTGGAATAGAGCTACAATGTATTTGATGTATGATGTGGTTGGAGGATCATTTCCCACGGGTAGCCAAGTTATTTCTGGCATGGAAAGTGTTGTAAAAGTTTGGTATGGCTCAGGATGTGACCCTAGAACCGTATTTATGGTTGCGAGCCACTAGAGCACTGATTTGACCAGGAGTGAGGCCAGGCCTGACAGGGGCATAGTTATTACACCCAGGCACAATTGAGGTGGTTGCAGCCATAGATCCAATACAGGTAGATGATTTTGGATGTACCTAGGCATACAGTACATGGTGGGCATCACATCAATGGGTTCTATTATTTCCATTTGTCTTAGATGTGATGGTGCACTACCAGTTATAGGACTGTTAGTTCAAAATCACAGCACCCCTGGATGTTGATCAAATTTCTAGTTTGATCACTCTGGCATCCAGTGTGATTGCACAACATTAAATCCTTTCTCCAAGTGTGGGACTTGTAGAAATGAGAAAGGAATATCCAGAGAAGGCTGGTTCCTACTCCTACACTACCTGCCATAAGCTATTCTAGTGCAGGAAAGCTAATCTAATCCTAATCTAACCACCAAGGAGACAGGGAGAGAGAGAGAAGAGAAAAAGAACAAAAAGCCTACACTAAAATGGTGATACACCAGAGAAGGAGAATGTTGAACATCTATCAAAACTGCCATGGAACAAGGAGAGGTGAGCAATGGGAAGGATGGACAGATGCATCACAAACCCAAGGATAGATTTCACACAGAAAATGTCCCAAAACTCCATGAACACAGCTCCAGACCTGTAATGAACATTAGAACATGCACAAATACCTACAATGAAGAGAGGCAAGAAGAGAACAAGCAAAAGAATGAGCAGGGATGGACAGATGCATCACAAAACATGTTTTTGTTGCTCCAGAAGTTTGCACAGAACATAATTTCAATAGTAAAAGGAAAAGACACCATTACAAAGCAGGGGAGGAAGTTCGAACTCCATTTTCAACCCTAGAGAAGAAAAGAAGGGAGGGCAGAGCTGAAAAGATGAACCACCTTTTAGAAAGAATCCCCTCCTTACAATTTATAGGAAGAATGAGAGAGGGAAAAGAGAGGAAATCTGAATCTACCCCAACCACCTCTAGGTTACCTTTAATTTATCTCATTATGGCAGTGGGTGAGAACCTTGGCAAAAGCGGAGAACTATATTTACATTAAAGTTGGTTGTTGAAACATCAGTTCTGGCCATTACCACATGCCAGAGACATTTTCTTTATTTTCTCTCTCCATCTTTCCATTGATATAAAGAACATGAAAATCTGAGCTCTGGATCGAAAGTTATGGCGATCTGAAGATTTAGGGAAAAAACAGGCCAAAACAGATCGGCGGGAAAAAGTTTGAATTTTTCCCGCACTCTGCCACTTTGATGACACGTGTTGGGCTCTGATTCATCCATGGGTTCATTCTCTGAAAATTCCTTTCAGGCCTTTAAACTTGGACACGTGGCACTATTTTATTGGTTCGGGCCTGAGGGGCGCACTTGGCAACTTTTCAACCTTTTGACACGTGGCACGTTCTGATTCGTTGGTGGCTCTTTCGGATTTTTGCATCCCGCGCGTACTTTTGGCCCAGCTATCCTAAACTGCCTGGGACAAATTCCTCTGAACCGCCTGATTCAGGCTTCCTTGTTCCTGTTTACGGTGAAGACACGTGGCACATTTCCATTTGCTCTCGGCTCTTCGTGTCCCGCGCGTACTTTTGGCCCGGATGTCCCAGATGAAAGTCCTCTGTTTTGGCCAAACCGGCCGGTTCATGTCCTCCGCGCACTTTTTTCCATACTGTCCCAGACTACCTAGGAAAAATATCTCTAGACCGCCTGAAATGGACTACCTTGCGCCAAACCGGCTGATCCACGTCCCACGCGTACTTTTGGCCCGAATGTCCCAGAACTTCATGAACACAAGACTTAGGCATTTTTTTCCTCTTTCGGCTGAATAGGATTTTCACATCCCGCGCGTACCTTTGTCCCAGATGCTCCAACTGCTACGTGAAATGAAGACTTAGACAATTTTCTTCATTTTTTCGGTTGGTTCAGCTTTTCGTGTCCCACGCATCCTGATGTCCCAACTGTCTCGGATGCTGTGTGGACTAGGACTTAACCAATTTTCTTCATTTTTTTGGCCCCAAGCTTATTTTTTGCAATTTTTTCACTTTTTCTAACCTGTTGGGTTTTCTTCTTGGATAGGAGAGTTAGAAAGAAGCTAAGGGGACCCCAAAAAAACATGATTTTGGGCCTTTAAAAGATCTACTTGCTCGGGATTGAATAATATGATGTATGTTATCAAAATTACCTTGGGGGTGAATTTTTGATAACAGTTTTGGTGACTCAGCGGGGTTATCTGTCTGCTAGATGAATGATCAGTAGCCTGAAGCAATCCACTGGGCATGGAGTCATGAGTAGTAGCCTAAAAACTGATCCAAACTTTGAAAACTTCCCTCTGAACCACTTGAAACCCACCTAAATGGACCGTGCAAGAGCAAAACTAGCACCACAAAAACTATGTACAAAACTGAAAATCATACACGTTCCAAATGGAACATGCAGAGTGTGCACAAGCACTTCTTCTACTGAAAGCAAACCTACCTACTCTACTCTAACTGGAAGCAAAGGCAAGCTAAACAAACCCTGCAATTGGTTGTGAGAAATAGCTTCCCTTTCTCAAAAGCGGCAGCCATGCTATTGATTTGGCATTGATTATGGCTGATTGGATGGATGGAAAATCAACAAGAAGCTAGTCTTCCACCCAAATCATCAAGGTATCAGCTGAAGGAAAATTCAACACCTCTTTTAGTTTCTCTGCATTTGGATTGAAGAGGTATGACAGCTGATCCTTGGTACTTTGTAGCTCACCCTCATGCTAAGAAGCAAGCATGACTAGTTGTGACTTCTCCTTTGGCTCCAATAAAGCCAAATACCTGATTGGGCAAGGTATGATCCATTTGATATGCCCATAGCTCTGATTTTCAACTCCAAAAATGGAGTCTTCTTGTAGACCTTCCTGAATGGATGGTGTGGAAGAAATGGTGAAATTCCTCTGTCCTTTCTCTTCCTCCAATGAAGAACATGAAAGATTAAAATCTTCCAATCTTGGTTTTAAAGAGTTGCTATAAGATGCAGGCTGCTGCAAATGAATGTTCTCCTTCATGACAACAGGCTCTAGTGTTTGGAATGTGGATGATGAAAGAGATAATGGTGGAAACTCAACTGGCTCTTCTCCATAAAAACAGTCCTCCAAATCTGACAGATAAACTGCCTCATGGCTGTCCTGCTACAAATGTTCAACCTCTCCCATGGTGTTCTCTTGATCTGTAACTTGACCACCATGGTTTCTTTCACCCTCCAACATTGAGTTTGAGAGATCAAACTCTTCTTTAGTACTATAACTTGAGAGAGGTGAAGTAGAAAGAAGAACTGAAGGTTCTCCTATAGCCTGCTTTGTGCTCAAAGCCCTTGGATCTGCAATTTTCTCCTCCACAACTAGAATGTGCTCCTCTTCTTTTGGATCTAGAGCAGCTTCTCCTTTCTCTACTACTTGAAGACAGTATTGCTCTTGACAGAACTCTTCAATCTACTACTCTAGAGGACAAGTTGGGACTGCAAGATCTTCTTCTGAGCTTTCTTCCTTTATGGTTGATTGTGTAACTTGAATTGAATCAGCATTCCCTTCAAATAGAGTGCCAACATGGACACTACTTTCTGAGCAAACTGACTACTGATCTGCTTCTTATTTTTTCTCTTCTTCTGCTGCCACAAAATCAGTCTTAACCACCATTTGTTCAACCTTAGCCTCTTCTGTAGGTTTAACCATCAAGGGGATCTTTGTCATCCCAAATTTGGCAGCCCAAACCCTCAAGTTGTCTGCAATTTTGTTTCTGTTGGGCTCCTCTTCTTGTTGTCCTTCATGGCTGATTTTTGCAATTTCTTCTTCCCCACATGGAATTGGGAATGCAAGAGGAGGGATGGGTTGTAACTCAATTGATTTGGCAATTTTTTGTGGTGGTAGAGGAGGTGAAACCTCTTGTTTCTTTGGAGGAGGGGGTATTTCTATTAGCTTTTGTGGAGGGGATGACTGTTTGGAAGGAAAAAGGAAAGAAGAATTGAGATGTGGTGGAAGACTGAGAGGTGGAGACATGGGATCAACATTTGGGATAGTAGATGGGGAGTTTAGAATTTGCAATTCCAAATGAGATGGTGTTGCTTGAGTAATGGGAAGAGAAAAACCAAATGATGGTGTAGAACTTACCCATTGACAAGGTTGTTCAACAACAAGTGTATAGGCCTCTATTTCTACTGTCCATTGTCCAAGTTGGGGCAGCATCTTCATCATTAAGTCCAACTTCTCCTGAGGGCTGAAGTGTCTTGGAAAAGGGCCTCCCCATGGACGAGTCCTGCAACCAATTCTGAAAGCTCTCATTTGAGCTGTTGCTCTCGACTGCACCATCTTTACCTCCATCTTTTGGATTTTCTCCAACAGACCAGCATCTTGGATCTGATTGTCTTCATTATATGCATACTCTTTCTCTTGGAAAGCTCCATAGCCAAACTGATTTTGGCATTGCTGCTCATATGGGTATGCATGCTGATTTTGAATTTGTTCAAAATGCTGATTTGGAGGATTTAAAAAACATGTTGGAGGTGGGAAACATTGCTGCTATTTTTGAAAATGTGAATTCCATGATGGAAATGAAGTCATGATTGCACAACTTCATGGAATGGAAAAAAATGAAAGGGATGAAAAGAAGGATGGATGGGAATGGATGAAAATAGGTCTACAACTTCAGAAATGGGTTGTTGATCAGATGGAGTTGCCAGATGTGTTTACAAGTGCCTCCAAAGGCTGAAATCTTCATAGGAACACACCAACCTACAAAAGATGAAGTGGAAGACCTCTAAGGTCCCACCGGGCGTGCTAAAATTGTTAGTGAAAAATCACAGCACCCCTGGATGATGATCAAATTTCTAGTTTGATCACTCTTGCATCCAGTGTGATTGCACAACATTAAATCCTTTCTCCAAGTGTGTGACTGGCAGAAATGAGAAAGGAATCTCCAGAGAAGGCTGTTTCCTACTTCTAAACTACCTACCACAAGCTATTCCAGTGTAGGAAAGCTAATCTAATCCTAATCTAACCACCAAGGAGACAGGGAGAGAGAGAAGAGAAAAAGAACAAAAAGCCTACACTAAAATGGTGATACACCAGAGAAGGAGAATGTTGAACATCTATTAAAACTACCATGGAACAAGGAGAGGTGAGCAATGGGAAGGATGGACAGATGCATCACAAACCCAAGGATAGATTTCACACAGAAAATGTCCCAAAACTCCATGAACATAGCTCCAGACCTGTAATGAACATTAGAACATGCACAAATACCTGCAATGAAGAGAGGCAAGAAGAGAACAAGAAAAAGAACGAGCAGGGATGGATAGATACATCACAAAACATGTTTTTGTTGCTCCAGAATTTTTCACAGAACATCATTTCAATAGTGAAAGGTAAAGACACCATTAGAGAGCAGGGGAGGAGGTTTGAACTCCATTTTCAACCCTGAAGAAGAAAAGAAGGGAGGGCAGAGCTGAAAAGATGAACCACCTTTTAGAAAGAAGCCCCTCCTTACAATTTATAGGAAGAATGAGAGAGGGAAAAGAGAGGAAATCTGAATCTACCCCAACCACCTCTAGGTTACCTTTAATTTATCTCATTATGGCAGTGGGTGAGAACCCTGGCAAAAGCGGCGAACTGTATTTGCATTAAAGCTGGTTGTTGAAACGTCAGTTCTGGCCATTACCACGCGCTAGAGACATTTTCTTGAATTTATCTCTCCAAAATAAACCAAAATGCAAGATTGACCCTAGAATCATGTAGATAATTTTTCCAGCTTTCCATTGATATAAAGAACGTGAAAATCCAAGCTCTAGATCGAAAGTTATGGCGATCTAAAGATTTAGGGCAAAAACAGGCCGAAACGGATCGGTGGGAAAAAGTTTGAATTTTTCCCGCACTCTGCCACTTGGATGACACATGTCAGGATCTGATTCATCCATAGGTTCATTCTCTAAAAATTCCTTTCATTCCTTTAAACTTGGACACGTGGCACTATTTTATTGGTTCGGGCCTAAGGGGCGCACTTGGCAACTTTTCAACCTTCTGACACATGGCACGTTCTGATTCGTTGGCGGCTCTTTCAGATTTTTGCGTCCCGCGCATACTTTTGGCCTAGCTATCCCAAACTGCCTAGGAAAAATTCCTCCAAACCACCTGATTCAAGCTTCCTTGTTCCTGTTTACGGTGAAGACACGTGGCACATTTCCATTTGCTCTCGGCTCCTTCAGCTCTTCGCATCTCGTGCATACTTTTGGCCCAGATGTCCCAGACGAAAGTCCTCTGTTTCGGCTGAACTGGATGGTTCATGTCCTCCGTGCACTTTTTTCCCAGCTGTCCTGGACTTCCTGGGACAAATATCTGCGGACCGCCCGAAATGGACTACCTTGCGCCAAACCGGCCGATCCGCATCCCGCGCATACTTTTGGCCCGGATGTCCCAGAACTTCATGAACACAAGACTTAGGCAATTTTTTCCTCTTTCAACCAAATCAGCTTTTCACGTCCCGCACGTACCTTTGTCCCAAATGCTCCAACTTCTGTGTGAAACGAAGACTTAGACAATTTTCTTCATTTTTTTGGTTGGTTCGTCTTTTCGTGTCCCACGCGTCCCGATGCCCCAACTATCCCAGATGCTGCGCGGACTAGGACTTAGCCTATTTTCTTCATTTTTTCAGCCCCAAGCTTAGTTTTTGTAATTTTTTCACTTTTTCTAACCTGTTGGGTTTTCTTCTTGGATAGGAGAGTTAGAAAGAAGCCAAGGGGACCCCAGAAAAACATGATTTTGGGCCTTTAAACGATCTACTTCCTCGGGACTGAATAATCTAATGCATGTTATCAAAATTACCTTGGGGGGTGAATTTTAAATAACAAGGACCAAAGGGGCAGGCACCTGCCATTGATGGTGATGGTATAACAACAACGATAGCTAAACATGAGTATTTGTTTTCTGACATTTAGTTATTCTATTTTGATCAATGTTTGTGATAAATAATGTAGTTTTATATGGTTACAGGTGATGTGTATTGGTCATTGATTATTTATTCATCAATCCACACATTGATGTAGAGTGTACCTCTAGTTGTACTCATGGGAGTGGGATGTTGGAGCGAGTAGATGTTATTACGGGCTAGCATACCCACTTTTTTGAGCCAGTGGCAATAGTAGTGGCTAAATGTAATGTATTATTGAGTGAGAGTGATGAGGCATAGGTGGAGAATTAGTGAGCTAGGGAGGATATACGAGGAGGATCCCTGATGCAGGATATTTTATGAGGTATTTAGAGTTATAGGGCCAATTTTTGGATCACTCAATCAAGGTGGCTTTATTATGCAAACAAGTGGAGAGATATAGGGGTTGTGAGCAGCAATGCAGATTTAGTAGTGAATTGTCTAGTTCTAGAGATCTCAAAGGTTTATATAGTGGCATTGATGATGGTGTATGACATTTATTGATGTAGCAATGTATTTGGGATTTCCCCCCAGCAATTTTAGTTTTTGTAACTTTTAGTTTTGACAATATATATATATACATATATATATATATATGTATGTATATGTATGTATGTATGTATAGTTGGATGATTGGTATTATCATGTTGTGTTAATGTTGTATTGATATGTGATGTGATGATTTTTGTTCATATTTTGGTGATTTTGATAAATGAATCATGGTGTTTATAGAACATAGATAAGTAATGCGTGAAAAGTGTAATGATGTATAAATAAATATAGATAGTAAGTGATAGCAATAGATGTAAGTAGATAAAATGAATGATACATGATGTATGTGAACATGTGGGAGTATGATGAATAGGGGGGAAATAGTGATGCCCCCCAGTGTATGTGTAGAAAATATGAGGTTCATTTATATAAGACCCCTTGGAAATCAAGAATGAACCATAGAACAAGAGTACATCATCAGGAAATGGTTGAATAGTGTACACTAGATAGATAGATCAATGAAGTGTATAGTGCAATGGTGAATTAGGGTTCTTTTTGAAACATATCCATTCATAGTCATGTAATAACTATAAGAACATGAGTGTGTCATGAAGTAATGAGGTGATAAAAATCACCTACCAGAGATGAAGAGGGAAACAAGGATCTATGGAAGCATGTGAAGTGGTAGCACCATGAGTGTAAGATCCGAACTGAATGTTGGGTGTGATGGTGCTAATGATGGGAAATGCAGTGGTAGAAAGCACAGGTGTTGATGGCTTAGGAATCTAATGTGAAGTACTATGAAGTGGATGAGATGATGTAGTGGTGCGTGAATGTGGTGGAGGTCATCCATGACTAATGACTTTAAGTAGTGGACGAATGACAACCTTAGAAGTGGGAGGAGGAGATAAGTGAAACAAAGTAGCAACACACTTGTGTAAAATTGGAGAAACAAACTACTCATGAGAGTGAGATCAAAATGAAATGACACGCTTGTATTATAATTGTTGTAATTTTTCATGAAGGGCACAATAATCATTGTCACAATGGCCATTAATGAGGTGATAATTTCAATAAGGATGATCATGATAGTGATGCAAGTGATGCGGAGGATGATGTTGATTATAAGGAAGGTTAATTAAACACTTATCAAGTAGAGCATGCATGACATCATGATGCTTAGCAGTATGTGAGAAATGCAATGGCTCCCAAGTAGGATATGACAAAGACTTAGGTGGAGAGAGATACGGTTCTGGAGATGGAGGACACTTATGTAGTGGAGGAGATGGAATATGCTTACAAGGTGGAGGAGATGGATACATTCGAGGATGTTTAACATGTGGAAGAGGTGAAGAAGTAGAATATGGTGTATAAATAGAAGGAGTAGAAGTATGATCTATAACATGTGTAGTAATTAAATCTTGTTCTAGGTCAATGACCTTATATATTAAAAGTGTAAATGATTCACACATATCATATAGCAATCGTTATTTTAAAGAAATAATTAAGCCATGAAAATACATAAATTTCTTCTGTAGATCAATAGGCTGAAATACTAACCGATGCATGTAAGAATTGAAGCGTAAAATGTAATCTAGAATAGGATCATTATGTCCTTGATGCAAGCTAGGTAATTGATCATATGTGACTCTAGGACCATTGTTAAGAATAAATAATCTAACCATTTCAAAATAGGTACTAATAGATCCAAAAGGAAAATGAGTGTATCATTGAAGAACATCATCAACATGACTATGATGGAAGGATTTTAGCAATAATCAATCATTTGAATAAGACTTCATAGCTAAATGATAATTCTTAAGATGCAAGTATGGATTTCTAGTGCATGAAAATTTAGGAATGATAAAATTCTTAGAAAATGCTTAATTGTGAATTTTCTTTGCAATAGGATTACCATGAAGAGAGTTATTATTAATAGAATCATAGTAGGATTTTATTTTAAGAGTAAGAGATTGAACAAGATATTGCAACTTGCCAACGACATGCATGAGTGATAAAATTTCATGTGAAGGAATAGTAGAAGATGTAAGAGGCACATTCATAGGTTGCAATTTACCATTATGAGTGATCATAGACACATGAGAAGAAGAAGTAGACGATGAAGATGTTATGGGCATGCTATATGTAGAGACAAAAGAATTAAGATGAGTTATAGTAGTAGGAATAGAAGAAGTAACATGAATATCATCTATAAAAGAGGAAATAGGAGGAGAACATGAAATATCATCAGAAATGCAAATAGTTGAAGAAGCCATGAGAGGTGAACTAGTAGGATTGGTAGGTTCTTCATGAATTTCATTTGAAATAACCTCATAAGTAGAATAAAACAGAGTGTAAAATTCACATTCATCAGTCTTAAGAGAATTAACATCCTCAATAACATGTTCATAATCATAAATATAATTAACATCATTATCAGACAAATTTTCGTATACAAGTATTTCCTCAAGGGAATCAACAACATATAGAGAAGCAAGAGGAGAAGTATCAGAAGATAAATCTTTGTAATCAATAGAAAAATAATTAGAAGTAAAAGAACCATGTGATATAACTTTACATTCATCTTGATTTGTATGAGAAACATTATCATTCCCATGTACATTTTCACCATTAGAAATTACATTATGTTTATTTATAATAACACAATAAATACCAAACATATAATGTATAACATCATCATCAAGTGTTATATCAGAAACAAAATAAGGTGGAGTAGTCATGGTAACTATGGAATAATAAGGATTACATCCACAAAAATTTTGGTCCTTAGAAACAATTCTTAACAAACAATTAGAGAAACTAGTAGGAACTTTGTGTTTGTTAGCATCAAACATTATTTTAACATTGTCATCAAAGTGAGAATTGTGATAAAGATGAATAATTTCATCTGTTGCGGCATCATCAAGGATAGGATTGACACTATCATGATGCATAGCTTTTCTAGGAGATTAAGATATACTTTTAGGCATGAGGGATTTTTGGATCCTAGGGAAAGGAGTTCTAAGAGAGGGGTTCACCAAATGATTTAATAAAATCATAATATAATTATTAAATATAATTTCAGAGTCACTATAATGATATGTAATAAAATACAAGTATTAATCCCATCAAACATGTAAATATGCAAGAAAATGAGAGAGATATGGAACTTATCTAATTTTCACTTATCTCAAAGTAAGACTGAAGTGGAGCACTGACGAGAAGGTTAGGAAGAGTACTGGAAATTCTTGATATGAATGTTGGAGCTCTTGGAATGGCCTAGAAAGGGGCACATAGGCAGGGATGAGGGCACCTCAATGTCAGGGACATTATTTAGTTGCTTGCGACTACACAGAGGGTCATAACCTGATTTTTCTTATGTCGTTAGGGCTTCACTACCCTTAATTTGTGATTTTCTGTAGGTCACTCGATGAATAACTTGTGAAATAGATGATATCTTGTGACACCCCCATACTACATCAAATTCTAAAAAAGAAATATGAAAATAGGGAGTCAAAATGACCCTAGCAGTCATCCGAAGGATGAACTTATGACCAGGCATTGCACTATATCTCAGAATCCATGTAGTTCTATGTGCTTGTGTTTACAATAGTGATCCTAGGTTTCCCTTGCACCGGTGATGCCAAAATAGTGGGTTGTAGCTAGATAGAATGCAAAAATGTGGGATGGAATTCAGAAAATATCCCTTCATATACAGTGTATGCATAGTAATAATCCCAAAATGTAGTTCCTTTGATAGTATGTAGATAGATATCCCTTGAAAAAATTTACTACCCTTATAATGATATGCATGTTGTGTTTATATAGGGATATCTTGTTTGAATTTCGACACTAGTGACATGAGATGTTGACTAGGACCTTAGGGTAGGAGTAATAAAAATAAAAATGCCAACGAAAAATGTCAAAAATGTGAACAAAAATAGAGAGGATAGGAGCACCCAAGTTGGGTAGGAGTTCCTTGGTGCTAGTGTTCAGTCCTGGGAACTAGTTTCCAATCCTAGGCGTTAATATCCTAACACAAATGATGAAAAATGTGAGCATACTAACAAATAGGGATGTTAGTGACTTGACCAAAACTAGGTGTAGAAGTGATAGATGTGATAGATAAAAACAATCAAAACAATCAAAGTAATCAGGTGGACTAGGAAGTGTGTCATGAGTGAATACTTTTCTTACTCAAGATTCTCTACATAAAACAACATACTTGTCTGTATATTAAAATAGTAGTACGTGCAATATTTTATGTCTACACAAATATAGTTAGTGTACGGAGGCATTGACTGGCCTTCGGTCCACCTCGACAATTAACCACACACAAAACCCTTCTCATCAAACTTTTCATTTTTAGGAAAACCCCAATTCACCCAAACATACCTCTACCATTGCTTATGGAAAGGATTCGGTATAGGTTGATATGATAAGGGTCCACATGACTTACCATTTAAAGACTAGAAAGAAGCTTATGAAATATATGGCCTAGGCTTCAAAGTATCTCCTTCCAACCCACCACCATCAACATTTGAATCTCAAACACTAGTGTCATCATTAGTACACTCGTCCTCTGACAACAATGACACTATATCAATCCCTAGTAAATTTTTATTTATTCAACACCATCACACTTAGACCACTAATCTACTAAGTTAACAAAAAAACTTAATTTATCCCTTTAATATTACCTCACATGATAGAAGAATATTGTCCTACCATTGATATTCTCCATTGTCACAATGAAGATGACATCCTAACCTATACAGGTGTTGAGGATCACTATCTTCATAATACCCTTCCATCTAACACATCTACCCTCCTTAATGAATCTAATATCAATGTTAACATTATCTCACTGCAATATCCATACATTTTAAAAAATTTCCATGCCTTAGACTCATGTGAACTCCAAGAATTCACTAATTTCCCATATAAACATAATCTAGCCTTTGCATGGTCCTATAATGATATTCTTGGCATAGACCCTAACATCATAATCCAAAATATTGTCACCATCCTAGATGCCAAATGCAAGAATAAAAAAATTCATAGGATGCATCCTCATGTTGCGCTCCTAATCAAAGAAGAACTTCAGAATCTTCTTTCATCCAACTTCATATTATCCATTAATTATCCACAATGGGTTTCTAACATCATGCGTGTCACTAAATCCACTATAAAATTATGCATTTACATGAAATTCTGAGACTTGAACATGACTTTCCCTAAATACGATTCTACCCTACCTAACATCGACCATCTTGTTGATTTAATAGCAAGCCACAAAATGTTATCTCTTATGGATTGTTTTTTGGTTACAATTAAATCCTCATCATGCCAAAAGATCAGCACAAGACCTCTTTATCATCTCATGGGGAACCTTTTGTTATAGAGTAATGCCCCTTAGCTTAAAAATGCAGGAACTACTTATCAACTTTCCATGACCTATATCTTCCATGACCTTATCCACAAAACTATATAAGACTATGTCGAGAATCTCTTAGGTAAATCTAAACACCAAAGAGACCATTTATCCATTCTTGACATGATCTTCACACGTCTTCTACAATTTTTCCTTATCCTTAATCCCACCAAATGTGTATTTGGATTTCTCATAGGATAACTTCTTAGATTCATAGTTTCTATCAAGGGAATTGAATTTGACCCTGTTAAATTCAAATACATTCTCGAAATGCCTCCACTATCTAATCTTAAGAAAATTTGTAGATGTAAAGGAAAACTTTAATATATATTTCATTTCATCTTGCAGTTATCAGATCATTATCAACCCTTCCATCATCTTCTACAAAATAATATCTTCTTTAAGTGGGATGATAATTGTCAACAAGCCTTCAAATACCCTCAAAAAATATCTTTTATCAGCACTAATGCTCACACCTTTCTTGTGAGGGGGACATTCTATCTTTATATCTCCACAATTGACCACACCTTGGGAGCCACGCTTTCCTACTGAGATGAACAAGGTAAGGAATAGGTCATATATTACATAATCCTCGCCCTTCATAAGTATGAAATTCAATATTCATAAGTTGAATTTCTGTTGTTCCTTGTACTTCATAACTTCTAAACTTCATCTCCATTTACTTAATCACAAAACAAATATAGTAACAAATTTCAATCCAGTAAAATCTATACATTCCAAACCATATCACAATGATTGCATCACTAGATTTCTCATTCTCATGACTAAATTTGACCTAGAATTTATCTCTTAAAATTCTATTAAGGGCCAAGTCATTGTTGACCATCTTTTAGAAGTTACCCTTCGATCTAATCAATTACCCTGTGAACAATTCTATGATGAATCAATCAACAAATCGATCAATACAACACCCCTCTCAAAATTACATTGTGTTTCTAAGGGTCAAAATGTAGGTAGGGGGTGGTGTTGGAATAGTCATAATACCACCTTGGGACACCCCTATCTTGTTATATTTTAAACTAAACTTCTAATGTACTAATAATATGGTAGAATATGAAGCCCTTATTATGGGAATCTAGATCATTTCCTTTCTAGGTTTGAAAAACCTAGATATCTATGGTGACTCATAACGTGTTATCAATCAAATCAAAGGAATCTATCTATTGTCATGTTATTGAATGAAACTAACACTAAGTAGCTTGAAAGAAAATTTGATCTAATGATAACATCAAGATAATTTTTTTAAGGAAATAACTATTCTAATGCATAAACAAGAATGAACGTCTAATGCTAAACCATTCCCACTGGGTGTTTCAAATGCTTCTATGCTAAAATTGTTATGCTATTAAATGAAACTAACACCAATTAGCTTCAAGTCAAAATTAATCTAATAATAATATCAAGATAAGATCTTAAAGGAAATAATTATTCTATTGCATAAACATGAATGAACATCTAATGCTAAACCATTTCTACTCTTGTAAATGTATGATTGCTATCAAATTATTTATAAGAAATCAATTTGTGTTTTTTATTTAGATGAGGAAATGATCTCACTAAAATGGCTACAAAACCATGTTTGGATCTTCCTTTACTACTCAAATATGAGAGAATGGATGCAACGATGAAGTAGTTATTCCAACAATGGAGAAGGCTCTTATCATATGCCTATAGATTTCACTAGCAAAAGTGTGGTGTTTATAAAGGTGTAAGGTGTGAAGAAAGGGGGTATGTTCTTTATATAGCTTTCCAATTTGGGAGAAGCTTGCAAACTAGTGCATGTGGGATAAAGGATAAATTATATTTAGAATAAATAAGCTTGATTAGAGGAATTAATAAGTGATTAACATATCATGGGAGTTGGAGGATTTGATAGAGGGATTTAACCAATAAGAATATTTATTGATTAAGTACAAAGTTATAGAGGCTCAATTAACTAATAATAGTTAATTAATTGATTTGAAGAGGATTACAACTAACGAAGTTTTCTTAATTGGCATCTGGAGTGGGGTAAACGCTAGTTAATTAATGGAGTGACGTTAATTAATTGAAATGGAGAGAAAAATTAGTTAATTTGCAGGAAATCACTAATTATAATCAAAATGATGGGAAAGAGGGAAGTTAGCATAATTTTTGTATTAAAACTGCGTAGGCAGATTTTAGGTGTCTATATTTTCCCCTCTTTGAGGTGGTGTAAGCGACACCACTTCAAACATAGTAGACAATTACAGACAACTAAATTTTGAATGGAATGGAAGAAAAATTATTATAATGAAGGATACCCCCTTGAGTGTCGATGGGGTGATGAAAGATGTTGATCAACGATCGAAAATAAATAAATAAGAAAAGTTGACACAAACTTAGTAGGTGATTGTGTAATTTGAATATTGGGGAAGAAAAGCATACGTATTTCAATGGATAGAGGAAATAAGGGGTGGAGGGGGGGATAAAAAGTAATTCCTATTGCCCCAGGTGGGTTGGAAGGAAAAATGTGATAGAATAAAATAATAATGAAGAAGAATGAAGATGGAGATAATGTAAATAGATTTCATCCATCTTAGCTCAAGAACAACTTTTTTTCGTCATTTTTATTTATGATCTATGTCATCGTCTCTTTATTATATATAAGAATACAACAAAAGTGTAAAATAACATGAAAATCCATAATACTAAGATTTTTTCATTACTAAAACACTAACTCAATGCAACATACATAAAGTAGTGCAATATGAGAAAGTAAACAAGCTAACCTAATAGCGAAACAAGTACAAACACACATACTCAAACAAATAACATTCAAAACAGTTACACCAATATTTTTTTAATCGAGCTTCAGTTCCCAAATGTTCGAATTAATGATAAGTGTTAAAAATGGAACCCCAAGAAAGGATGCATGCAAGGTGAATATACAGAGGGCACATGGGTCATATGAAAAAGCAATCATGCACTACGAAATAGTACCAAGCAACTCATTATGCAAGGGAGTACATACATAGTAAGAAAATAGCTTTGTTAACGGAGGTAGATCCAGATGATCCATGATTCATTTACTAAAAAAATTAAGGAACAAAGAAATATGTTTTTTAGGAAAAATTTTGATGTTTGAGGATGATGCATCTAATAAATGATTCAACTGCGTGTATGCTTCTTACCAATTTTTGAAATTTTACAAAAAAAATTGATTTTTTGATGATTTTTTTAAATTATTTTTGGAAGAAAATGATGTAGGAGAATGATGATGTTATAGTACATTGCCAAAAATAGTTGGGAAGAAAAAACATGCCCTAGGTAGAAGACAAGGTCACCGAGAAGAAAAAATATGCCTCAACACAGTGAAAATGCTAGAAAAACTACAATGTAATAAAAATTATCATCATGATGGAACACCAGCATGTGGTGGGAGGAATATAGAAGAATCATGTTAGTTATCTAGCCCTTAAAAGGTAAGAAAAATGAATAATTAGGTCAAAATAGGTATAAATAGAAGGTCAGGAGGGCTAAAATCCATTACGACCAGCTATTGTTATTAGAATTGTTTTGAGATTTGGTGAGATTTTGGCTCTAACCTTGGAGAGATATGGCTTGAATTCAGAGTCATAAACACTACACTAATTGAGATGGAGAGTTTAGGAGGACTCATGTGGACAGTACACCGGTATGTAAAATAAAAATTTTAATTTTTGAGTGCATTTATTACTAGTTTTTGTTAGGGGAAATTTGTGGGTTCACACTAGTGCAAGCCTTTAGGCGCACCATTTTCAAGGGCCCCACACTAGCACAAAGGGTCACGTGCTAGTGTAAAAACTATTGCACAAGTGTAAAACTATATTTTAGGTTAGGTTAGGATTGCACTAGTGTAAAACTGAGTGATTTAGTGTAGAAATTTGTGCGCCAGTGCAAGCTTACGCTAGTTCAAAGATGAGTGAGTTAGTGTTGAAATACATGCACTAGCATGGGCTTGCGCTAGTTCCAAAAGGGGTGTGCTAGTGGATAACTTGTGCCTTAGAAAAAATTTAGAGGAAATTGGAAGATTGGTAGAAGAACTTAGGGATGAATAGAAGAATTTAGAAGTAATTAGAACACCTTAGGAAGATGTTATGAGAAGAGATGATGTTAATCAAGATTTTTGTGTAATCTTGCAGGTGAGGTTATGCAATTTGGATGTGTATAAGTGGCATGGGTGCCTTCAAGCCTATGAGTAGAATTTTTCATGCCAAGAGTATATTTTTATGACTACGACATTAGAGGCTACAAGACTTTCCTATATTACATAGATGCCCCATATTAGGTTGGATCATGCCCTCTTGACTACCTTAGCAGAGAGGTGGTGGAGTGAGAGCCATAATTTCAGATTTTTTATCAATGAGATGACCATGACTCTAGAGGATGTATATAAGATCCTTAGAGTTCCAATTCAGGGAAGCTTGGTTATGTATGACGAGGATCATGGACAGATCCTTGATTATATTTGGGACATGTTTCTATGACGGGACATACCCTGGAAGCATATGGCAATGCTCTTATATACATTTTTTAATGATCAACAGATTGTATGTATACCCATATATTTTATGGCTCTTATCAATGGTTATTTACTTCCTGAAAAGACTGGTACACACTTCCCACTTGGTTTCATAGAAGTAGTGCACAAGATTATGGATGGATATCTCTTCTACTGGGTTCATTGTATATTATCCCACATGTACTAGGACTTACATTTGATCACATACAAAGGTATGAGGAGCTTGGGTCCTACCACACTTCTACAGAGTTGGTCATGGGACCATATAGTGATCAGGCATCCACTTAGAGTGTTATGAGCTAGTGCTCTAGATGATCCCTCCTACATGGGATGGGATCCAGTGTGTGAGGACATCATATCATACATGGGTGATACATATTATTATAGACATGCCTTCGATGACCTATAACTGTGTATGGTCACTTGGAATTCGTATTGATTATCTTAGTGGCATGAAGATGGCGTAGAGCTTAGCATTACAGAAATTGTTCACTTCATTATTGGTAGCCGGAGACATATTACAAATTTGTATTCTTTTGATTGGGTGTACCGAAAGTTGGGCCACATCCACGGTATACTTGGAGATGACATGTGGCACATGTGTAGAGTGCATGAGACATTTGATTTCAAGCCATGCATTAGATAGAGGTGAGCTTGAGATAGCTACATCTATGTCATCCCGCAACTATGGGTTATAGAACCATATGTGATAGACCCTAGGACCACACCATATTACGGGCCTTGGTATGTGACATTACTACCTCAACATATTACAAGTCCTCAAGTTGCGATAGATGTATATATAGTCATAGTAGCACATGGTTTACATGGAAAATCCCTAAGGGACATGGTCAGATTAGGACATCCTAAGGCCAAGGTGGCGAGGTGGATTTACAGGCCCAAGGTTAGGATCCACAGGTATAGGTGTCACCTTAGAATGCTTCTCTATAGGTACAGATACCACCACAAGTTCCTCCCCCACAATAACCTCTACAACCACAACCACAAGCATAGGTACAGATACATGTGTTACAGCACATTTTGATATAGTTTCCACCCTCACCACCTTTAACATTGAGTTTTCATATTGCAGTAGGTGGGGATGGATGTGATGTATGGGGATCATCCCCAAGATAGATTACAGTAGGTGTGGGATGGGGATCACCACCTAGGTCACCAAAAATAATTTTGTAGGCATCGGTGCCTAGATTTAGTGTTATTCTAGAAGTAGGTGGGCCATTAGTGGCCACGTTAGAGGTACATAAGTCCATGTCCATGAGGTAGGGTGATGTAGCATGTATTACTATACAGTCCCTATATAGACAGTTAGATCAGGTGATCGAAGAGTGGGACTAGGCCAGAGCAAAGAGAGATCTGGCCATAGCTGCATGGGAGCATCTTAGGACATAGCTGAGGGTGGATATAGCCCGCATTATAGGAGAGTGTGATTCTCTTTATCACGCATCTGATACATATGGATTTGGAGACATAGTATATGAATTTATAGTAGCTTCAGGTGAGGCAGCGCATTATAGGGCTCTATATCATGCGGAAGTACCATAGGGACAGAGGGCGGTGCCATATAGTCAGATTATAGGTATCTAATCCAAATCTAGGTCCCACAGGCCATCTAGGTATGCCATATTCATACATATGCCATATTCATACATATGCCATCAGCTAGTCAAATACAGGCTAGCCCGAGTTGCATGATAGAAATCCCTAGTGTTGGTGAGAGTCATCCGTGACTCTTTATTCATGTATTATTTTTGATGTATGCCTCATGATGGAGGCACAATTTTTTCATGATATATATGTATTATATTTTATTATTCCTCGATACAAGGTCAAATTTTTTATCCATGCCCATGATTTCGTATATTTTGTATCTAATATACATGGAGACACTTTTTGTGTATATACTTTGACATTTGATATGTATATATGATGATTATGGAATTTTTATGTTTTATCGTATTTTATGTTTATGAGATAACATGTTTATGATATCACATTGTGTTTTATGAGATATGATGTTTAACCCATGTTTTTATTATGGTCTATGATGATGCGGGGATAAATATAATCCCTATTTCCCCAATTTGATGGTAGTATGTGATGTTAGCTTAGAATACGTGTTTTAATTTTCATTTTTATTATAATGTATCTTAGCATTTATTGATATGTGATTATGTTTAGATGTGATGATAGATTATATAGATGATGAAATGATAACAATCAATGTACATAAAAGAAACACAAGCACAAGAAAATTTAACCAAATCTACTCTAAACACACATGAAAAATGCAAAAAGAAATAATCTAATCAAGCAGAGAAAAAACTAATCCAAAAACCATGTAAGACAACACACAAAACTATGTATAAACAAAATACCAAGTAAGCAAAACAATACTTTTTTTGTGGGATAGTTTGGGAACATGTTATGTTTTTTTTCATTTTACAATTAGATAATGTTATATTATTTTTGAGTCTTCTACGAAATATTTCTGATTTTTTTGAGATTTTCGATGAAACATGTCCTAATAATTTTTTTTGAAATTTTCTAAAAATTTATGCGAATGTTTAGAGTTTTTCAAATAGTTTTCCAAAGCTATGTGCAAGAAAATGAAGAAACATGGATTCCCACAGTGATATGTGTGGATTTACAAGGGAAAACACCATGCACGTGTGCAAGAAAGTGATAATGGGAAAATGCCCCCAGTGTGAGATGGGAATGTGAAAAGGTAAAATCTTCACATACATGAGTAGGATCAGCTAGATCAAGGACATGAAGGATAGGATAAAAATTATCTCAGACACATGAAAAAACTAGCTTAGGATAAACCCATTGTATTCCTATATATGAGATGCTTGTGAACAACAAACCCTTCGATGGCACCAGAAACTGATTTTCACCAAAGGAATTGTCCAAAGTGCCATAATTACGTGGTTTTCACACTTGGATTGATTGATTACTTATTAATTCTTATTTATTTTTCTAATTTTTATACTTTTTTATTTTCTGATATTTAAAGGAACCAATGTTTAAGAATAGAATCGCTTGAGATGCATGGCATTCATAGGTTCCATTATTTCATCACCATCAGAATCAAAAAAATTATATGTACCTTAACCAAACTTATCAACCACAACATAGGGTCTTAACCAGTTATAATCAAAATTACCCTTCTTCTCACGATCCTTCATGGTGTTGAACTAATTTTCCTTTAAGAAAATGTCTCCTACCTCAAATTGGCGAGGTATGAATCTTTTGTTATATCCTCGGCACACTCAATTCTGCTACAGTATTAGGTGATCCAGTACATGAAGGCATTTCTCGTCCAGCAAATCTAGTTCTACGAGTTTGAAAACTGTTAAATCCTCCTTTTTTCTAAATAGTCTCATAAAGATATACTCAAGGAGTAAGAAAAATTCTATGCCAAAAACTAAGGAATATGGAGTAGCACTAGTAGGGGTGTGGATGGATGTTTGATATGTCTAAAGGGCAGGATGAATCTATAAATATCAATTATGAGTAGTCTTTTTAACCATATTTTCCATTATACAAACAAGAGTCTTATTCAAGGCTTCAGTCTATCCATTACCTTGAGGGTAATAGGGAGTTGACCATTTGAGTCAGATTTGAAAAAATTGACACAATGCATTCATGATTTTTTTCTTGAAATACTTGTCATTTCCATCTACACTAGCAGAGTAATGGAAAATGAAGTGGTTCATGATGAAATTTGAAATATTTGCACTAATGACATAGGTAAGAGGAATATTCTTTACCCACTTTTTGAAATACTCTATGAAAGTAATAATGAACATGTGGCCATCAGATTAAGTAGAGGTAAGATTTCCAATGAGAACAAGTCCCCACTTTGAAAAATTCCATGGAATTTTGATTGGCTACAAAGATTGTGCTAGGGCATGTATCAAGTTGCCATAATTTTGGTGTAGCAAGCATTTCTTAACATACCTATAACAATAAATTTCCATGGTAGGCCAATAATAGCCTACTCTTAACAATTTTGTATCTAGAACCATGCCACTTGTATGGGCCCCACAGACCATAGTTTTTAGCTTAATGCTACCTCCTTGACTGCTATAGAATTGCAATTCTAGTAGAAACTATACTAGTATGCATAGGAAATTCTCATTATATCCAAAATAAATATGTTATAGAGCAATACCCCAACATAAGCGCGAAGCGAGGTATGTAAACCAAATAAGGTTTCAAAGTAGTTAACAGTAGAGTGAATGTTAGTAGGTAATGTGTACCAAAATGTTGTTACGTAGGGTGGATGTAATGAACCACAAAGAGGCATCGAATCTAAGACCAACAAGTTGAAATACCTATAAATACTCTAGAGGCCAAGATGAAATTTTAGAATTTAGAGTATTCTACTTATTATGAATTTAATCAACCTATGCAAGAAGATATTAACATAAACCATAAAACATTAAACCTATAAACATATCGTAATGAAATAATGACTAAAATGTACATAGGGTATTAAATTAAGTAATAACTATCGGGCGTAAGCTACATTGTGATGCAATGCATTAAAGTCAAAAACTTCACATAGGAATGAACAACCACTGTAAAAAAACCTTTATAACTTTCCAAGAACCAAATTTACATCAAGATAAATTTCACCTAATAGAAACCATTCAACCCATAATCACAATGAGTAAGGTAATATTTACCTGTGATATGTGTAGAATTAGTTTTGATACATATGTATATGCTCAAGACCTATAGTATTTTGTGAGATAAGGTGAAGTCGGGTCCTTCTACCGAAGGACCTGATGATGCTTATTGTGTTTCCACATATACCTAGGTTTAGCAATAATCAAGATTTGAAATATAGATCCTTTCATGACATTAAAGGGCTTTAACCAAAAGTATATAGCTAGGTTAGCATATTTAATAATAGAAAATATACATGAGATTAGGTGTGTTTCATACTTATTGAGGAGTATTAACCTATATAGAATTTTTATTGATGGACCCATGTACATTAAGGGGTGGCATCTAGCCCACTTAATCATTATGTTCCAACAATCCCTCATTAATGTTAAGTGGGATAACATAACATGTGCTAATAGATTACCTATTCATGGTACACTACATGATTTACAATCCTTAAATCCATAAAGATTTTAGTCTAGCATATAGGCTGAAGGAATTATAACACCTTCATCATAGTCAAGTTACCTTTTGGTACAAATGGATTTATAATCCCAAATATAATCCCATGATCAATGGCTACGTATGATTTTTGAGTTTTACATATCCTCACAAGCTCGCATAAAAGGTCACTAAACCCATAAAAGGTTATTGAACAATATGGAGCCTTTTATAACCAAGTACTTGATGTTTACCAATAAACTCAATAGGAATAAAGAGTTTACTGAAGATCGCCTTTAAGTTATTTCTACACTTATTTATAAAAATAAGCTATACACATGATTGAAGGTCTTTTTACACTATCCCGAAGGTCTTTATACATTTTCCCGAGGAGGTCTTTTTACACTATCCCGAAGGTCTTTTTACAATGCATTTTTCATTTTTCAAATACCAAGTTCCATTAGGAGGTGACATTTTCATGCACACTCCCCCCAATGAAAACTCCAAAAATCCAATTTTTTCACGAAAGTGACAAAACTTTGCAAAACTCAGGGGCTTTATGAAGATGTTAGCAACCTACTCTTTAGTCAACACGAGCATTGAGATCTATCTCACCACTTAACACTTTCTCATGGATGAAATGTATATGTATCTCAATGTGCTTCATCTTCTGATGTTGTACTAGATTATTTACAAGAGCTATGGTGCTTTGGTTATCACAGAACAAAGTAACACTACCCAGTATCCTTCATCTTTATCTCATCAAATAACCTCTTTAGCCATAGAGCCTCTTTTGCAGCTTCCATTGCACTTCTATACTCAACTTCAGTTGAAGAGATGGAAACAGTTGGCTTCTTTTTGCTGCACCAAGTAATGACACATGACACCAAATTTAAACACATAACCAAAAGTATATTTTCTATCCAATACATTACCAACATGATCAGAATAAAAAAATCCATACAAGTTAGCATTTTCATTCTTAGTATAATGCAACCCATAATTGATTATTCCTTTAATATATCTAAGAATAATTTTTACAAGATTCCAATGATATCTATAAGGCTCTTGCATAAACCGGGAAACAATTCCTATGACAGAGGAAATATTTGTTCTATTTATAGTTAGATAAATCAAACTACCAACTAGTTACCTAAAAGTATGGTCATATTTTTCACATGTAGGCTTATGATCAATATTTAGTATAGGAAATATTTAGTCTAGTATATAACTTAGACTAAGATCAAACTACCAACTAACTACCTATATAAAGTAGGATCATCTTATCTTGAACATGCAGGCAAATTAGGATCAAGTTTATAAAAATTCTAAACTTCCTGGATAGCCACCTAGGGAAATTGTTTTACAGGATCAATCATGTTCAAAACATGGCAATTTTTATTGTACATTGGTTGCATATTGTGCCTTGAAAAAAAAAATATGAAGTGTCTATATTCTTGAAAAAATGTCATGCCAAGAAAATCTGATGGGGTACAGATACCTAGAATCAAGTTAGACCATTTCAAAGCTGGATTGTTTCAAGGACCCCTTTAATTCTATGAATTAAAACAGGCCCTATTTACCAATTTACATAACTGTCAAATCATAAATCATATATAGCATACAATAATAATATGAGTTGCTCTTTGTTTCTTAGATGAATAGACTTCATTATCATAAGAATAATTAGCAAAACCAAATATGGTCCAAATAATTTTGGCTGAAATCATCAATAAATGTCACAACATATGATAAATTTTATCATTATGATGTAAGCTATTTCAAGAAGTTACCTCTAACATTCAATGCCTATTCTGAATTCAGATCCTTATAATTTGTGAAGAGTAAATCTCCTTATGATGTACAGCTGAAAGGGTCTTAGCACTTTGTAATCGATCGTAAACACCCTTCACAAGCTATCGTCCAGACGAAGACAAAATAGGTAAATCTTAGTCCAACTTCCATTACATCTAGACAATGGTTCATACAAGCTTCGATCATAATAACAAATTCTCTATACCTTGGTCATGCATATAGTGTTTTGAATTATTCAACTTTGAAATATAATTACAAGATGGTCAAAAGAAATAACATAATGTGATAGATCTATACTGATTCATCTTTGAAGTATTCCTTCAACAATTATATTATTATTACTATCCTGTGAATGTAAAGCAATTACTCCTTACAAAATCATGAATATAAAAACCATCTATACAGTTAGTTTTGATACATGAAAAAAGACTTCTTGCTTGATGAATATATTATTGAACAGAATAAAACATTATTCAAAACACCATTAGTTTAAATAAGGAAACTATTTTCACTTTTTCTATTGCTTCTAAGAGATTGAGTTAAACCATACAAGGATTTCACAACATTAAAAAACATTGATTTTCATAACTAGTTTCTTCAAATTCTTTAGAGTTTGAAACATGTACCGGTTCTTCTTTTAAATCGTATTTGAAGAACCTGAATCTATAATGCATATCAAAATTAGAGGAAGAGTCTAATGCAACATATGAATGATAATAGCATTTAAGAGCATCATTAGACAGCTACTCATTTTTCCTTCAAGGGATAATGTATCAACATGATCAATAGTTAGTTTCTGTGTGAAACCTCTAGTAACAAATCTAGGTTTCTATAGATTTGTCATTACTTCCTTTTTATGTCCATTATATTTTACCACATTTGTATAACCATTTAGACCATATAATACTTCTTACACACAATTGTTCATACAAGAAAATTAATTTCATTATAAGAAAAAGAAGGCTTCTAGTCATTTTCCTAAGCTTATGATCAAGGATTTGAACTTGCTAACATAGATTGAACCCAATTCGAATTTCTGAGCTAGAGAAGTTCCTGAGAGGTATTCAAAAACATATAGTAGCATGAAGTTCGTCATCACTTTCTCATTCATGTATCAGAATCAGCACTCAAAGTCATTTAAATCTGGAAATTTATCTTCATTCTGATATTTATAATTTAAGAGATAGAAATAAAATTCACATGTAAACCTTTCACTAGAATATATCTAGACATTTCATACAAGCTTCCAGTAGATTAATTTTTTCTAACCAATTAATGTCACAGTTTTGCATCCATTCTAACTTGTAAGCTTTAATATTTTTAGATCTTGAAGCTAAGATCATCTAAAATACTACAAACAATTTCCTTTCATAGGAGTTACAATAATCTATCTAAAATCAACCTTACTATAATCTTAGATATAGTATGTATCCTTCGTGCATGTATTCTAATTGTGTTCCATACCTCTTTCGGATGTTCGATATTACCAATGTGTAGAAGATATTCATCATTCACATTGCGCCGAATCATGGAAAGAGCCTCTTGCATATGTATGTAATAATTTAGGAATGCATTCATATCATCTGTAGTTACTTGGTGACCAGTGGTGTGAGCAAGATCAGATTCCTAGAAACAATCGTCCAGAGTTTCCTTGCCATACTTTCTTATTTGACCTTGATCTTCCAAATATTGTAGGTTGGCTCCATTTAGGATTTGGGATTTATCGAGGTACAGAAGATAGTTGGATGCCATTATCTTTTCATGAACTTTTAAACCTGAAAAGCATATCCCATTACAACATACAATACACCACTAGAGTTAGAAAAAATATTTATCGAAAAAATAATAACCAAATTTTAATGATAAAAATAGCTTGTATTATTTCAAAAAAATAAAGTATTACATATTTTTTCAATAACAAATTTTGTCATTAAAATGCATACAAATTAACCTCTCATAATCAAAATAATAACCCACATTATAAAGGGATTTGACATTATACCCCAGACCTATCCTAAAAAATATTTGGAACCATACAGAAGTGAAGATGAAACCCCAAAGAATGAATAAACAACTTCAAATTTCTTAAAAGTGTTAATGTAGGATAAAGATCCAGTCCAACTTAAATTTGACATTTAAATGACTGTCATTATGCCTGATCTTTGGTCTGACGGTGACAATCATGCGACCATACCAATTTTTACATAGTGAAAATTTCCTATAATTTGACGAGGCTTAAATTTGACGTCTAAAATACCGTCATACTACCTTATATTTGGTCTACCATGACAGTCATTTGACTATCAAATGTAATGGATCCAAAACTTGTGTATTTCCAGAATGTGAAATTCTAGAATTTATTATTATGTATAATATTAGGTAGGTTATATTTTAATACATTATAATAACCTATTATAGTTTATAATGTAAAAAATATATACTTTAAAAAAGAGGTATATAGTTTATATAATGTAAATAAAAAACAACATATAGTCTATAAAAATTATAAACTATAGTTTTTTTTTTATTAGAGGTAAAAAAAGGGTTGAGGGGACCCTACCCCATACATAATGTTACCAGTTCCTTACAAAAGGCCAAGGGATAAACCATTGAATCCCTACCACAAAACCAAAATAGCACAAGACCAACAACAAGGAAATACAAACATAAAAGGAAGAAACCAAACAACAAATAAACTATCTAACAGTAGCATAACCAAGAGACTAACAACAAAACAACTTAGAACTAACAACAACCAGACAATATCCCATATAAGTAGTTACTCTTTTATCAGGTCCCCCACTGAATTCATGCATCCATTCCATTCTTTGATGAGGGATTCAATGGTAGCTTTCCAAACCTTGTAGTTTGGCTCAGGGACCTCCACTTTGGGGCCTTTACCCTCTTTTTCCCTTTCCTTAGCAAGATCCATGGAGTGGATCATCTCAGCTAAAAGCTTGAGATGGTGGATGGTACTCTTAACATTGAGAAGATGGACATCACGAATCTGGAACACAACTTCTTTCATTTTCAGCATGTCCTTGGCCATTTCCAGGCTTCTCTCATTGGCATTCTTGAGTTGTTCACTAAGGACCAACGAGGAAATATTTTCCACTTTATCAGTTAAATATTTCAAATCCATGGAGATTATACTAATACTATTTCTGTTAATGTCGGTATCAAGCCTACAATGCTCGAAATCCCACATGAAAGAGTGAGTCTTGACAGCCGAGTCTTGAGCAGTGAACAATTTAGATTAGGTAGTCTTCAGAGCATGTAAGCTCTCAATGGCATCCTCCAAATTCTTGGAGCATTTATCATCAGAAAAATCCAGAGCTTTCTCACTCTCCCCCTCATCTCTATTATCCCCATTTACAGTGGCCTTGTCCAAACTAGAACCTGACAAGTCCAGATTCCCATCGTTGTTTTCCCCCGAATCTAAAATCTCCACTTCCTCCACCTGTTTAGGATCCTCCTTAACCCTGCTACATTTTTTGATAGCACCATGACTCAGATTGGATCTAGTACGCTTAGCCACAGGTTTTCCAAGCGGGTCTTCACTAAGACTACCCTCCTTGGGCATCGAACCTTCAGTGGCGGAGGCCCCAATTTTGTCATTTTTCCCCAAAAGGGGAGTACCCATCCTAAGCAAGGCTTTAATGAGGCCCTGATGTAGAGGAAGGGAGAAAGTCCCTTTCTCCACCATACCAATAGATTTTTCCATGGAGGTGTATAGAAAGAAAGGGAAATTGTAGGCCTTAGCGTTACACACATGGTTCAACATGGGAAAATGGTAACCATAAATCACTTTATACTTGCCTTCTAAGGTGATGTATGACATAAACAACTGAGAAATTTCATCATAAGGGTGGGGAAGATTTCCATGAGCATACCCATTATGAAGAGAGACATGCATACCCTTACCTTGCATGAAACATTCTATCTCTAGACTGTAATCTGACTTTGGCTTGTAGATACATCTGCCTTCCAGAGATAAACCCAAGACCTTGGAAATAAGCTTAGGTGAAATGGTAAAGGAGAAATTGTCGACTCGGACATGGCCCTCCTTCCATGTTTTCACCACCAAATCACTAAGCTTCTCATCATGGCCATAAAAAATATTGAAAAAGGGTAGTATGCCTGCCCTTTCAAAAAGAGTTTCTACCTCGACAGACATCTCCTACCTCTTGTAGGGTTCAGTGTGAACTAAGTCTCCCCCCATGCTACTGGCTTTGTTCTTCCTTCTGTTCTGTAAAATGTTAACTTCCTGAGTCCTATCTTCACACTTCCAGAGAAAAAAGATGTCCATCCTGCCCCTTCGAGGAGAAGAAAAGAAATTTGGCATGAGTGCAGTAATCATGGAAGATTGTCACGAGTCTGAATAAATTTTGCCTCCTCATTTGTAGAAGTGTTAAAAGTTAAACCTTCCCTTTTCATTATTTCAAAAAATTTGGCATGCATCATGATGGGATCCTCTACCAACTTTATACCCCTAGTATTCACCCCCAAATTGGCCATGCAATCCACGAGAGAATTTCCTTCATGGTACACATGATTAAAGGAAATGGCCTCAAAAGTGGATGCAAGAAGTTTAGTTTTATTTATGAAGTCCTCAATAGATATAGAGGGTTGAGAATTTCCTTTCAAATAAGAAATGATATAAAGAGAGTCCCCTTCCACTTCAAGATGTGTTAATCCTTTCTCCTTAGCTAACTTCACCCCCAGAACATTGCAACAGCCTCAACAACATTGTTGGATTGGAGGCCAAGATCGAAGAAGTATGCAAGAATAAATCTACCTTGGGAGTCCTGAAGAAAACCTCCACCCCCTGCTTTCACAGGATTACCTTTCGCAACACCATCAAAATTGAGTTTAAAGAAGCCATCCTTAGGAGGATTCCATTTAATCCCTGAATGAGGATTACTTATTTTGGATTTAGGGTCACTTGTAAGGTTCCAATTCTTAAAGAAAGGAAGTTCATTGTCAAGGATTTCCATTTCATTTTTCCTCAGTATAGAGAAATTGTTTCTAACATCCTGTAGGAGTTTGTTAATAGTCACCCTAATAGGAAGTTTCTTGTTCTTGAAAATCCTTCTATTTCTTTCTTTCCACAATTCCCACCATAGGTGACCCAAACTCATAACCCAGAGATTTTTAAGTCCTCGACTGAAGAAAGGGAAGCTCCATTGAATCCAAGCATCCTTGATCTCCTTAGGAATAACCCAGAAGACTGAGAAACAACCCAAAATAGAAGAAAGCATAAGATGGGCAAAGGGGCATTCCAAGAGAAGATGATTCACAGTTTCCATACTCACTTCACACGAACACATCTATTAGCCATCTGGAAACCTCTTTTAGCCAGATTATCAATAGTGAGAATTTTATTCATTACTGAAAGCTAGCTGAAGACATTAACCTTTGGGGTTATGTTCTTATTCCAAATATTACCAGCATTTAAATCTTCTTCACTAGTCCCTTCCTCAAAAAATAGGGAATAAGTTGATTTGACAGAGAAATTACCACTTTGATCTTTATCCCAAACTATTCTATCCTGGTCCTTGTTGTTAGAAGAAACATAATTTTTTAGGAAATCATTGAGCCTACTCAAATGATCATTGAATTCCTGTATTTCCAGTTCCAACATTTTCCATGTCTGAAATTTGTCATCATCAACCATATAGTTAATGATTTTATCACCATATTTATCTTCAAGTAGACTAGAAATTTGGGGGAATTGATCTTTAAGAATAAAATTCCCAGCCCATTTATCTTTCCAGAAACTTATCTCATTTCCATTTCCTAATTTCCACCTGCTACCCCTAGCCACAATTTCTTTTACCAGTTAATAGCTTTCCATATGCATGAGCCATTGAAGGATGCCAGTTTGAAAATCCATCTCTTGTCATTAATATCCATCTAGTATTTTTTCTTTAGAATTTTGGTCCAGACTCCATTTTCCTTAGTTAACCTCCATCCAATTTTTGCAAGAAGGGATTTATTCATTTTTGTCTAGTCTCTAAGACCAAGTCCCCCAAGCTTTTTAGGTTTACAAACTCTATCCCAGGCCACCAGGGGAATTCTCTTTTTTCTTTCAGTGCCACTCCATAAGAAGCATTTTTGAATTTTTTCTAGTTTGTCCCAAACACTACCAGGAAGTTGGTAGAGGGACATGGCATACACCAGTAGACTCTGACGAGAACTAATGAGTAGGTTAATCTTTCTGGCCTAGGATAAGACATTAGCTTTCCAACCAGTAAGTTTTATTTCAAATCTTTCAATTAGGAAGTTCCAATCTGAACTTGACAGTCTCTTAACCCCAAGAGGGATACCAAGATAAAAGGTAGGGAAGGATTTAAAATCACATCCCAAAATATTTGTTATCTTCTTACAGTGATTATCCGTGGTATTGAGGAAGAAGAGCGATCTCTTTCTGAAATTTACCATTTGTCCCAAAACTTCCATATAGTCATCAAGGAGAGATTTTATTTTCCTTGCTTCAGGGATAGAAGCTTCCCCCACCAGAAAGGTGTCGTCAAAATTTTTTTGATGTGAAACATTTTCCATCTCCCTTTCCAGAGAGATCCCTTTGAGAGAACCATTCTTAGTTTCAACATTTAATCTTCTACTTAAAGCTTTTGCCAGAATAATAAAAAGGAAGGGGGAAATGGGATCCCCTTGCCTCAGGCCCTGAGAGCTAGGAAAAAACCCAAAGGGAGACCCATTGATGAGAATAGAGAACCAAACATTAGAAATACAAGCCTTGACCAGATTCCTAAAGGAAGCATCAAAACCAAACCTGTCAAGGATTTTATCCAGAAAGCACCATGAAACCCTGTCATAAGCTTTGGCCATGTCCAGTTTTAAAAATAGAGCAGCCTTCTTTATGAGCTTAGCCAAATGGATCGTCTCTTTGATTGTAATAATTCCATCCTGAATCTAGAGACCAATGACAAAACCCCCTTGTTGATAAGAAATGATAGAGGGGAGAAACAACTACAGGTGAAGAGCCAAGATTTTGGTGCAGATTTTATAGGATGTATTGCAGAGACTTATAGGTCTGAAATATTTTAATTCCATAGCATTACCACATTTTAGAATCAGAGAAAGAAAGGTGCAGTTCATGTCTTTCAACATAACTCTCTTCCTAAAAAATTCCTTCACCACCTCAAAAACATCTTTTTTAATAATATCCCAAAAGTGCTGAAAGAAAAAGGCTTGGAAGCCATCCAGTCCAGGAGCCTTGTCAGGGTTAAGATGTTTGACTGTGAATTCCACTTCCTCCATTGAAGGGATCACTGAGAGCATCATATTATCTTCCTCAGAAACCAGTGGAGGAATGCACTTTAAAAAGTCTTGCTCCTTACTCAAATTTGGCATACTGTTATTAGTCAGCAGGTTACGGAAGAAGGAGATAGCTTCTTCAGATATTTATTCTTTTTTTTCCACCATAACACCCTCTTCATTTCTAATTTTATTTATTCTATTGAACCCTCTATGTTTCAAGGTGGACAAGTGAAAGAATCTTGTGTTTTTATCCCCTTCCTTGAGCCAGGTAATTCTATATTTTTGCCTCCAGAAGATTTCCTCTTTGCTCAGAATGTTATGGTATTCCGCTTGAAGGGACCTTTCCTTTTCATAATCCTCAACATCCATCTCAGATTTCTTACTCTCTGCGTGACTTTGAAAGTTCTGCAGTCCAGCTTGGATATTCACTTTCTTTTGAAAGATATTTCCAAAACTTTTTTTATTCCAGTCTTTGAGTTGGCCTTTGACATACTGGAGTTTTTTAGAGAGTCTATACATAGTTGTTCCTTTAACCTTCAGTTTCCACCATTCCTTAATGAGGTCATACAAGTCTTCATTCTGGAGCCACATCTTCTCAAAATGGAAAGGCATTCTTCTTCTAGATGGATTCTTGATTTGTAAGAGAATAGGATTATGATCAGATCCTATCCGGGGGAGAGAAAAGAGAGAGATATCCTGGGTTAACCACTCCTCTGAAAAAAGAACCCTATCTAATCTTACTTGGATATGATGGGATCCAATTCTTCTATTAGACCAAGTAAAACTGCTTCCTTTAAGATCAATATCATGGAGCTGTGAAGAAGCAATAAAGTCATTAAAGTCCTCCATGCCTATAGTAAACTCCTTAGAACCACCTTTTTTTTTCCCTCGGGGTCTGAGGGGTATTGAAATCCCCTAAGACAATCCATCTAGATCCTTTGATGGAATGATTAAATGACATCAGGTGATGCCAAAGAATTTTCCTTTCCTTATAAAGGGTGGGAGCATAAATATTTGATAGGACCCAAATATTTTTGTTTTTCAGATCCCTCATCATCGCTACCATATGATTATCTCTTTTGACCAGGAGATTTCCTTCATAGCATGCTAGATTCCACATCACTGCTAAGCCTCCAGAGGCACCTTTTGAACTAACAGCAAAAAATTTAGAATTATTCCAAAAAGACTTGCAGGAGCTTAAAAAAAGATCTTCTTTCATTTTAGTCTCTTGTATAGCTAACACATCTATTTTCTGTCTTTCAATCATATCTTTTAGAATCCTCCATTTCACTGGGTTATTTATCCCTCTACCATTCCATGAGATGCAATTCATTTCCATGGATTAGGTTTGTTTTTCTTAAATACCTTTTGGTCTAGGCACATCTGTTTCCCTAAATCTATTTCCTTTTGGGTATTTTTTTCCTTGATTCAAATTTGCTAGGCCTATCATGTTTTCTAGTGGCCACTTCCACATTTATAGGATTCTCAAACTCCTGAGATTTAGGAGAGGATAAATAACTCTCCCCCTTTTTTCCTTTTGAGTCCTCCTTTCTTTTTCCTGAGGGGGTTTTTTCCCTGGGAGATCCTTTGTTTCCCGATATAATTTCTTATTTCTTTTCTTCCATCAATTTGAGGGGGGAAAAATTGATATTCGTCATTTCTTCCATTGAAAGATCATCAAGTGTACTTCATTTCAAATCCTCACCTACAAGGGGGACCATTAGAAACTTTTTCATATTCTTTAGAGAAATCTTTTATGTGATCTTCTGCACTTTGCATTAGGCATTTCCCTTTTTCCCCTTTACCTTCCATTCCTGGCACATAGGAATATAAAGTTTAGATACCTTGAACTTACAATTCTGGGTCATGTGGCCCCATCTATTACACTTGGAGAATTTTTTAGGAGAGATTTCCATTTCAATATTTTTCTCTCAGGTCCCAATATGTAACTTTAGTCTAATGTTGTTGGGAATATCCTCATTAGTGACAATATATATACAAAAACAATCATAGATAAGCCTAGTCATTTTCCTAGTAGCATTATCAATAATGACCAAATATCCCAAGGAGGTCGCTATGCCTTTGACAATGTCTTCGTTCCAAAATTCCAAGGGTAAGTTGGGAAGGTGTATCAAAACAGGGAATTGGTTCAAATTTTCCTTTTCCGGATTGAAGGTAGGTTCCCACTTCCTAAGAAACCACCTAGATTTTCCCCAAAACCAGGGTCCTTCTTCTAGTTCCTTCTGCATATCCTCATGGTTATTGAACCTAAAAATAAAAAAGTCCATTAGAAATACCACTAACCTCTAAATGACCTAAAGGAATCCATTTCAGTTTTTCCCATCTGCTAACAGCATTAATATTGGGTCTACCAACAACCAACTTCCCTACCAAAAAATTGTTTATCTTTTCAGTAGTATGTTGCAGAAGCATATCAGGAATTTTTAAGGTGCATCCGAAAGCCTCCTTAACCAATTGGAGAAATAAATTCTAGGATTTTGAGGCCAATCCATCGTTTCTCAATTTATTTGATCATGACTCGGTAGGTTTAGCAAGGGTGTTCCTCCCTCCTTGATCCGATATCCCAATTATTCCTTCCTCAAGATTTCCACCTTGAAACTCCGATCTCGGCAGGATTTCCCTTCCATCACTTTCCCTCCCAAAAAGATTCAAAATCTCCTCTCCTCTCTGCAAGCTCTCCATCACTTTCCCAAAAATAATTACCCTTATTAAAGGGGTTTAAAGGACATAGGCCAGGTTAAAATAAATTTATCAGGTGCAAGTAGATTTATGAGAGTACAAATTAACCTACATATTTTACAGAGGGGACAAGTACTTTCACCCAGCTAATGAAATAAATTCAAATCCCTATTTTCATGAACCTTGTATCCTCCCTTCATTTACTATTAATTTTACCCTGCACACATTTAAAACTATGGAGAGATTGAAAAATATTTAATATAATTCTTGCACGCTAAAAACTTTATAAATTTTATATGACTATAACTACCAATATTTTAATAAATATTTACCACACTTCACGTGGGCCACCAATAAACTAGTTTTCTTTAATTCTCCATTTATACCTGGGAATTCCACATTTATGTATGAGATATTATCTCATTTTATTCTCCACTCCCACGCTTATATAAAAAAACATGAAATAGGTTTATTTATATAGTTTTTATAAACTATAAGATATAAATGAATGGGGTCACCCCCTTACATGGATAATATAAATAGTTAGGGAAACATGTTAGGTTTAGGTTTGAATACTTTTTTTTAAAACTACAAAATTATAGTTATTTTGTTATATATATATATATATATATATATATATATATATATATATATATATTATAAAAGATTACTATAGTTTTAAGACTATAGTATTTACATGAATTTATTAGAGAAATAGAAAGGACCCTATTTAAAGGGAGTTTGATAACTATAGATGACTCCTTAGTAAAAAATATGTAAAAAAATTCAAACTTGGATATTAGAGCAATTGCATTATTTTGTATCAGGTTGCCATACTTTTGGCAAAGCAAGCATTTATTAACATACAAATATTAATCAATTTCCACGGTAGGCCAATAATAGCCTACTCTTAATAATTTTTTATCCAAAACCATGCCACTTATATGGGCCCCACAGATCGCTTCGTGCACTTCCTTGACCGCTAAAATACATTCTTTTGAATTAATGTAGCATAGCAAATTCCCATTATAGCCTCTATGATAGAGTGTTCCCCAAATAGGGTGTAGCAGGCTATGCGTTGGATAAGGTTTCATTTGTCAGATCAGGTAATGTCAGTAGGGAAGTTTCCATCATGATAGTAATTATAAATTTCATTATATCAGGGAGATAAAGGACCAACAACTTCACATACCAAACAATACTTTTGCATGTCATTGTTAGAATTTAGAGGATTCTAACCCTTACGAATTTAATCAACCAATGCATTTAAATATTAACATAAACCATAAAACATTAAATGTTAAACATTATGTAATGTAATCAATAAAATTACATGTCACTGCAGGCTATCAAGACCAAAATTGATAGAGCCATCAAGTAACGGGCTGTTGTGATACTGTTTTTTGGCTGCGATGTGGCTACCATCGGGTGGTTCTGGAGCTGTTTTTTGGCGGAGCTCTTCATGTTGTTTCTCTTTTGGTTTATTTTTTATCTTGCCTTATTTTTTCTAGATCTTTGTACATTTAGATCCTTTTTTCTCCTATATTGTAATATTTGGCTGTTGAGCCTTCCTTGGTTGTCTGTTTTGTCCTTCTTTGGGCTACTTCTCTCATCTTTACTATCTGGCTTTTGAGCCCTTTTGTATACAGGATATAGTCCCTTCACAACTATTTGCCCTTACTAAAAATAAAATTACATAACATATTAATTAAGTAATAAATACCAAAAGTAAGAACACAGTGATACAATGTTTATAGTAGAAAACCCCAAGTAGGGTGAAAACCACTGTGAAACAACCTTTTACTTTCCAAGAACCAAATTTACATCCAGAAACTTTCACCTCCTCCTTTCAACCTTAATCACAAGGGTAAAATAATATTCACCTTTTATATTTATTTTTCAAATATATCAAATGAGGACCTATAGTCCTTTTTATATTAGGTGATCGGGTATTTCTCCCGACCCACATTTTCAACCTTATCGGTTGAGACCTATACCTAAGTTTATAATATTTAATATTATAAATATAATCATTTCATGATATTAAATATTTAACCGAAAGTATATACCTAGTTCAGCATATTTAATAATAGAAATATAAATATTTCATATTATTAAATATTAACCTATATATATTAGTGATGGACCCATATACATTAAGGGTTTGCGAGACCAATTAATCCGATAGTTAATAAAATAAAGATTTATCTAAAAAATGCTAAAAATAAGGCTAGTAACCAAAATTGAAACTAATCTACAAAATATTTAAATTAATGCAAATGGGAATGGAGTATATCCCACCGGGTGTTCCAAATGCTTCTATGCTAAACTTGGTATGCTATTAAATGAAACTAACACCAAGTAGCTTCAAATCAAAGTTAACCTAATAAGAATATGAAGATAAGAGCTTAAAGGAAATAATTATTCTAATGCATAAACATGAATGAACATCTAATGCTAAACCATTTCTACTATTGTAAATGTATGATTGCTATCAAATTATTCATAAGCAATCAATTCGTGTTTTTTCTTTAGATGAGGAAAGGATCTCACTAGAATGTCTACAAAACCATGTTTGGATCTCCCTTTCTCAAATATGAGAGAATGGATGGAAAGATGAAGTAGTTATTCCAATAATGTAGAAGGATCTTATCATATGACTATAGATTTCACTAGTAAAAGTGTGATGTTTGTAAAGGTGTGAGGTGTGAAGAAAGGGGTAGGTCATTTGTATAGATTTCCAATTTGAGAGAATATTGCAAACTATTGCATGTGGAATAAAGGATAAAGTAGATTTAGAAGAAATAAGCTTAATTAGAGCAATTAACAAGTGATTTTCAATCCATGGGAGTTGGAGATGATTTAATTAATCAACTAGGATTAATTAATAGGATATGGTAAGCTTATAAATTTATTTAGAGATGATTTAGAGGGAAATAGGTATGATTTAGAGGATTTATAAAGGGATTTAACCAATAATAAGGTTTATTGATTGAATATATGGTTATAAAGGCTTAATTAACTAATAATAGTTAATTAATTGATTCAAAGAGGATTATAACTAACGAAGTCTCGTTAATTGGCATCTGGAGTTGGGTAAAGGCTAGTTAATTTACGAAGTGTCATTAGTTAATCGAAATGGAGGGAAACATTATTTAATTAGAAAGAAATCACTAATTTTAATTGAAATGATGGGAAAGAGGGTAATTAGTACAATTTTAGTATTAAAACTGCGTAGGTGGATTTTAGGTGTCTACACTATCAATGTAAAAATGAGGTTCATCATAAATTAAAAAAACTATCGTCAAATATCTCCTACAACTCTTTGACCATTATAAAATTAAACAACCCCTCAATCATCCAATAAATTTGTAGACACAATGGCTTCTCTTGCCTCTCTCATTCCTCTATCACTTGATGATTCCAAACTCTTCTTCATCATACACAAAGTCGATCAACCATATTACACCAACACTGATCTCCTAACCATCAATCATATAGAAAACAATTCATCTAATACTTGGTATGATAAAACATACAAATATATTTCCACTAGCAAAATACCCTCAGATCTATCCAAAAATGGCAAAATATCTTAGGAACAATGCACATCTAGCTATCCAAGATGTCCATGATGGTATATGTTTTAGACACTTTAACGGTTCAGCTCTCACCAAATGCATCCTACGCATGGGATACTATTTGTCTACACTTAATAAAGATTGTTTTGACTACGTTAAGTAATTTTCAAATGTCAACAACATATCAATCTCACATATGTTCCTATTCAAATTCTTTAGTCAACTCATGATATTTGTCCCTTTTCACAATCGAAACTTGGCCTCATCAGCCTTATCAACCCCCATTCATCATAATGACATAACTCCATTATTACAACAACTGAATATTTTACAAAATGGGTGGAATCAATCCCCCTTGTTTCTACCAAAGTAGAATAAATCATCAAATTCATCCATCATCAAATTATATGTCACTTTGGTATTCCTCATAATCTCATCGCAGATAATGGAAAATCATTCAAAAATTAAAAATTTAAAAGACTTTATGACACCTACAACATCAAACTTAGCTTGTGTACACCATATTATCCACAATAAAATGGCCAAGCAGAGGCCTCTAACAAAATCCTCATGAAAATTGTCGATCAATCCTGGAGGGATTAGCATCTAAAAATTCCCTTCACATTGTGGGACTATCAGACTACCATCCATACCCCTACATGCACTACACAGTTTCCTTTATTCTACTTCATTGAATTTGTTCTTACCTTGAAATTTAGATTCTATCATTACGCATTTATCTTATATATTTCATCTCACAAGGACTGCCATCAAAACATTTATCACAACTTGGATTTCTATATGAATGTAGTCTAACCAAACTCAAACACATCAACATAAATCAAGAATGAATCAAACATGCCTATAATAAACATCTCAAGAAACGTGACTTTATTATTGGTTATCATGTTCTCAGATAAAACCAACATGTCACTAACATGGAAAAGATCAAACGTGGAAATTTTTCTCTAAAATGTTTTGGACTTCATATTATTACTCATAAATATGGGTCTAGGGCTTATCGCCTAACCTCCCTCAATGGAAAAATTGAAAAGTAGTCTCTTAATGCACTACACTTGCATTCATTTTAGTGTTAACTTATTAACTCATGAGATCTTAATCAAACTATGAAATTCATCTATCAACCCATACATCCTATCACTCTCATAATGATTTGAAATCATGTGATATTTTCTATCAATTTACCTATCAAAACCTTAAATACAAGCACCATGAATCTTCTCGCCACACATTCCTCATGGACAATTTCTCTACTCACAAATGGGTAACCCTACAATTATTAATCACACCATCTCCCTATGTTATTATAACCCCACAATCATTACTCACATCATCCCTTATTTTATCATATTTCATGACATGACAAAGACATAGGTCTAGCTTGCATGCTTACTTATCCCCTTCTACATGGTTACCCTATGCTTTTCAAATCAAAATAAAAATATCTATGGGATGGATACAATAAAAATATAGATTGATCCCTCACAAGATGGTTATAAAAAAGAAAACATGTCAAATAAATATGTAGACCACTCCCTTGAAGGATCACTAGCAAATCAAATGCACAATAAGGACTTCCCCTATTGATCAGCCCTCAAACCAAAAAGGGGCTTCCCTAATTGATCAACCATCATACAAAAAAATAAAAAACAAACCATCCTAGCAAAGCTTCCCACATTGATAAAATTTCCCAAAACACAAACTTCCCTCATCAACCATCTTATATCATATATAATAAAGTTGGGGAAAAACTCATGGGAACTATTAGAAAGAACCCTTTTCCCCATGCTTGTTACACATAAGACCTTTCCCATATCAGAAAATGATAAGAATCAATTATCCCCTATTTATTTATGATCCTAGTATGACTACCCTTATGAATCATAAATTAACATCTAGTATAAGGTTACACATGTATTATCATACGTAAATTATTTTACCATCCACTATATGAGTCCATAATAGTAAAGAAGCAAAAATTCCACAATAAGTTCTTATCCATCATATAAGTGTGTAAATCATACAATAGGATTACTATTATCATCAAAATTTATCTCATATCACATACATCTACAATCTAAATCATACATTTCAAATATTTCCATAACACATCATACAATAGAAATAATACATCAATGAAAAAATCATATATATATATAATATAAATATATTGAAATTATCTATATATCATTAAGGGCCTCAAAAAACCTTGTGTATAAAAAATATACATCATCAGTAAGGGCTCCAAAAGCATCCTCATACATCAAAATTATATCTACAAAAACTATTGAGTAAACTGAATGTTAGTCAAACAAACACTCGCCCTGTACTTCTCCCATGAGATCCCTGTGGTTCTTTTTCTAGTCCTCCCTCTAGAATTTACAGTGTTTAACCCACGCTCGTAACACTACTCGATGGATCCACCTATCACCGTGCTAAAAACATTGTATAATGAGGCTCATCTTGAAGCCTCCATCACACTATATCCTCATAGTACCATAATGCCTCACAAAATGTCTAGTATTTGGCCATACCAACACAACCATATGGTATCATCTATCCACTCGTTTGATCCCTGGAAGCCTCTAGTTCAACTCATGAAATCAAAGGACCTGTCACCCTGAAGGCCTTTCGTAAGGCCTCTATGTCTCTCATGTACTTGATTTTTTTTTAAAATAGAATTTTAGCTAAACCCTAATATTGTAGAGTCACATATGATAAACAAATGCTAAAGTACATATTAGACATAAGTAGTAAGCTATATGAATATGGAACCCTAAGTGCAAGAGAGAGAAAAGGACTTATTTGATTTATGCATGATGTCAGTACTATGTAGACTATAGAAACTGAAAAATAGGAAGGGAAGACTGTCGCAAATATGCACAAATTTTTTTGGAGTTGTCGAATGTGATTAGAATAGGGCACTTGGGTGTTGTAGTTTGTTATTGGGTAGTTGTGACTATGAAAATGGTTGAAACCTAAATCTTTTGGTGTCACAAGGTTATCGGTGATAGTCGTTGTTGGTGTCTTGTAACATTCAAAGATATAATGACCTATAAAACCCTCAAACTACATCAAATCCTAAAAAATAAAGATGCAATATGGGGATTCATACTGACCCCAGTGGTCACCTGATTGAGTGAACTCATGACCGAGCACTGCACTACATCTCATATTCCATGTAGTTCTTGTGTGTGTGTGTGTGTGTGTGTGTGTGTGTGTGTGTGTGTGATAGAATTGCTCCCTAGGAAGCCCTTGTGTAAGTGCACATGATAATGAGCAATACCTAGATGTACCAATGTAAATAGATGTGTGGATGGTAGAATGAACTTCCCTTCTGATGTGTGTATACAGAAAATGTAGTCCCTTGTCCCTTGAATGAAATTTAGATGGATGTATTTTATGCTCTTAGATGCCTTTGGATACAACCTTAGGTGATGATAGTAAATGTTTAAATTTTAGTCCTTTATTTTGGTCACATAGCTTTGTATTTATAGTATTCCCTTATTTAAATTTTGTAATTGACAACTGGAAGCTCGACCCATAAGAAAACAATATGCCCAAAAGATAAAATAATCTTAAACAGAGTGAGTAAAGAGGTCAGGGGCACCCTAAGGAGATGAGGACACGTGGATGCTGGTGTTTGAAGCCATAAAAGATAAGCAAGTGGAATGTTGACTAGGGAGTAGGGTGTAAAATACTAAAAATAAGACCAGAGCTAAAATCAAAGAGGCCAAAAATAGCTATCATTTACTATTTTTCTCACTTAGGATTCATATGAATTCAAGTATGCTTTTAAGACTTGGAAATGTACCCAAGTGCGTGATTTTGTGTCTACATTTTTTCCCACTTTATGTTGTTGAGTTAATAATTGATAACATAAACTAGATAAGATATGCATACCTGATAACCATGTAGAGTGTTATGGTGATAGCGTGTCGAGGAGATAAGTGAAAGCGTGAAGTGATAAAAATAAAGCATGGAATCTAAGAAAGAGGAAGTAACCCTAGGGGTGAATCGTATTATGTTGTACATGTTATTTTTCTTGATGTAGGGTTTATTTTTGTTGTGTATTAAGGAAAAACCTATAAAATAATAGTGAAAGAGTAATCAAATTCATGTATTATGAAAAATTCGTAAAAGTATGTAAAAGTATGCAGCTATATGTAAAACGTATCAAAAGGAAAGTGTGCACATGATCCATGAAGAGTGAAAAGGATAGAAAATTTCCTAAAATGCCATAGGAGAGTGAGTTTTTAGGTGATCTCATCCCAAGAATGATTTTTTGGGTGATCTCATGCCATAAAAGAAGAGTGTTGGGGAGAGAGGTCTAGTGTTACTCTCCTTCCATGAATGCTTCCCAAATAAGCACCACTAAAGATGGTATGTCTCGTGTTTAGTTTTGTATTTTTCTATATTTAGTTCTATGTTGAAAATAGAGATAGAATCCATTCTAATTGATGGAGCATTGTTCTTGTACTATAAAAATTACTCTGTGAACTATTGAAAATTGTTTTGATCCGAGAAAGTAATTGTAACTTCCCCTGGTTATAGGCACCCGAGAAAGGTTAAGAGAAACTAGGTGCTAGTGTTTGTATTTGGGTGCTAGTGTCGGTATTGAATTAAGGACCCAAGTCAAATTCTGAGCCATTTCTTTAACTGCAACATGTTATGTTCATATACTAAACTATGTTTTACTATTGTATGGGGTGACCGATTCACCCAATTTATGCCCCACCTCATTTGTGGTGCATGCGACATCACTAATAAAATGCAGCCCAAAGAGAGGACTTGGTGGTGTTATGAAATGGTATCTCTGCAGGGGGAGGGGATGTGCATGGTATAAACCAAGTCACATGAAAAAAAATGGATAGATATATTTTTTAGTAGAAATATAAGTAAGCATGTCATAGAAAAGAAGTGAAACAAGAAAATGTGTAGACAAAAGTGAGACCGCAAAAAGTGGGTTTCATACATGGGACATCGCTCACAATGTCACAAGAAAATCAGGGATAAAGTAGCCAAAATAATATAGTGTGCATACAATACAAAGGGTATAGCCCATAAACAATAGCATATAACGAAAAACATTAGCAAGCAAAGCATTAGACAACTATGGTGGCAAATAGTTCTTGTAAAAAAAAATTTACACATGAAGGGCCCATTACATGTTAGAAAGATAAAGAGTATGTCAAAGATTGTATAGATCAATGGACCAAGTAGTGTGTTAGTAAAACTAGGAAGTGGTATAAAATGAGACAATAGTACCTATAGTGTGTGAGAATGTAGATGCCCCCAAGAGCCTCAATGGGATTGGTAAGAGGTACAATGAAAATCATCATTATTGTGTGTGAAGATATATAGGAAGTCTACATTCAAAACTAAATAATAAGGGAAAATGCATATGTATTATAGAAAATATAATTACATACTAGATATCTCAATAATATAGTAATCAAAGTGTGAAATGTGAGTATAAGAAAACAAGAATAAGTGCAACCAAGATATCCAATGTGCAATGAATGAGAGAGATGGAATGGTATGCAAAGTGAATTTGATAGGGTAGAATGTCCCCCAACATATGTGTATGAGATGAGATGAGGTTCATTTATAAAATACCCCTCGGTATTCAAGAATGAACCATAGAACACAAGTGTTTCATCAGGAAATGTTATGAGTGTGATCCTAGAAAGATAGATCGTGATGTGCAGATCATAAAGAGTGTGAGTAAGGTGAGGTTCATTTCATATTTAGACCCTCATCAATTGGGTATGAACAATGAAACTAGATTTTGTCATAGGGTAGTATTATGTGTGATAATTGAATGCTAGAAAGATGTGTTATGAAGAGCAAAGAATGAAATATGTAGTGTGTGAGGTTCAAGGATGTAGTATGCCCTAAAAATTCAAGTGTGAACCTTAGCACAAGAGTGCATCATAGGGTAATGGTTTGATAAAGTGCACTATATAGATATATCCATGAAGCATAGAGAGTATAGTGTAAAAGAGGTGAGGTTTAATTCATATTTATACCCTCAACAGTCGAGTATGAACCGTGGAACTAGATTGTGTCATAGGGTAGTGATGATACAAAGTGTATCAATTTGTGTAATGATACTTATAAAATAGGAAGTTTGAAGCATGGAGCATATGAGTAAACACCTAATAATGTTATAAGGGGGAGAGAAGTAAGAATAATTTCCCCCAAGTGTATGAGGTAGATAAAACCATCCAAAAAAATTGAATGGAAAGGGTCCTCCACCTGATGTGTGAGAAGATAAAGGCATATGACAATGATCTAGGATCGATAATTTATGAGACTGACGTTTTATATATGAAGGAGACTTAGGTTTGAAACACCTATGTGAAGGAGACTAAGGAGGTGATGAAAACCTATGTGAAGGAGACATAGGAGGAGATGATAACCTATGTGAAGGATACCTAGGAGGTGAAAGAGTCTATGAACTTCTATTTGAAAGAGTTTCCCGAGCAGGGGACTTAGGCCAAGAAGATGGCTAATAGAATAATGCAAACGATTAGGTCATGTTTGAATAGGTGAGATAGGTGCATAAGATGCCTTATATTTGAGATGTCCAGGGGGCCTAGATAATGCAGTGATTGAGAAGAGGAGGTAGATGCAACGGTGTATATGGAGGAACACCTTTGATAGTGAAAAATTTCTTATTGCGAATGAATTTGAGACATAATTGGGTCATGGAAAAGATATCCTTAGCAGCACTAAGCCAAGAAATACCTAAGAGCATGTCACAACCTTTGATTGAAGGAGCCACATCAAATGGAAGAAACATGGTGAGAGGCCCAACTGTAATTGGAAGCTTGGTATAACCATAAAATTTGGGAATTGGATATGAAATTTGAGAGATTGGATAGTTGATAGTGATGAGGAATGCAAGAGAACACACACAAATAGGATCCGATGAATTGATCATGGTGTTATTAAAATTATGAGGTCTAATAGAAGAATTTATATGTAGTGTATTAGAATAAAATGCAACATGATAATCAAGATTAGAGAAATTGATGATTGGTGGAGATGCATCAGTATGATAAACTAGAAAATCAAGAGCCCCATGTGGAGGAGGAACTGCATGATATGTATGATTAGGTGAAGAACCAACAGTTTTCTTTTCATGCTTGGGTAATGGATCATTGAATATATTAAGATTTTTGTTTTCATTGACCGGATTAGATGCCAAGGGCTCAGGGAGTTCAATTGCATTATTATCGATAAGATTTTAAATAAGATGACTAAGTTTTAAACATTGATCAGTCAAATTCCTGACACATTGATGATAGTTGCATCTATCATTTGCATTATAGATTTTTCTCTTAGTGAAATATGGATCAAGATTACGTGTTGGTGGAAGAAAAATAAGATTGATCTCAAGAATTTTCGATAAGAGAAGGTGAGGAGAAATAGGAAATTTTGTAAATTTATGATTTAGAGATTGCCATTGAATCTTTTCAGGAGAAGTAATGGTGTTAACAGTAGATTTTTCTTCAACTGGCTTATGAAATGGCTTGAAAGTAGATTTTCCTTGAAACTGATTAGAAGATGAAGATTTACCATGATATTTGCATTTTCCCATAGATAAGAGTTTGATTTTGTGCAACTTAATAGTATGGCATAGTTGATCAAATGATGGAGAGGTCTTAAAGATGACGTTCTCTTGTAATGGAAATAAAAGACTTTGGACAAAAAGATCTTACAATTCAGAATCCACTAGTGCATTAGAAATCTTAGCTAATTTGTTCTCATATCGTAATACATAGTCTGCTAGATGCTCATTAGATCCTTGTTTGATTTTTGTAATTTGAGCATAACATATTTTTTAACCGATATTAATTGAAAAATGTGCGAGAAAATCATCGACTAAATGCGTAAATGATCTTATATAATGGACATGTAGCTTGTAGAACCAACACATATCAAAATCTTGGTGGCACAGGTGTGCAGCGTGAGTATAAGATTTTCAGTGTGGTTTCCATTTTCTCAGAGTGCTTTTGTTTGTAGTGTTCCTGTTTTGTGTGGTATTTGATGGATGTTGGAAAGAGATTTGTGTTGGAGTGCAGATGACTGTCAGTGATCCTCTGACTGACTTGGTCCTCTGACTGCCGTACTTCGTTGGAAGATGGTCAGCTAGGAGAATACGTTCACTAGCATTAGTGACCATGTGAAGCAAGACCTAACTAGCAAGATCCATTCAGGAGTATGTTCTTCGATGCAGTTTGCTTCTCAGTATCTATATGAGTGGAATTTCACATTGTGGGGGGGAATACATACCAATGTTCCATTCCCATTCTGCACCCAAAATGACTTAGTCAAGGAAAGCTTCCAGTGGTAGTGGTAGTTTTCTATGCTGTTCGAGATCGAGTGGCAGCGATCAAAGACAGAGACTACAATTAAGAACATTACGATTCTTATAGGAAGTAATGTGAAATTTTTTCAGTATATATTCTATTCTGTAGTTTTGTGATATGCATGTTGTGTTTCCTACATAATTCCCTGATGTATAAGCATAGTGGTGAACAGTAGCACCATAGTAAGTCAGTTCATGGATCTTGAAAGGGTTTGTGGGAGAATCTAGAAAACCACACGAGGTGAAAAGTTGATGAGGTTCCTGTCACTTCAAGGTTTGTGGTAAGCCTGTTTAAAACCATGGAAGGAGAGAGCCTTTCTTTTGGATCAAAGTCATGAGTCACAGAGTTGGACATGCCACAGGGGTGAGCATACTGCAGTTGAGAGTGTGGATGTTTTTCTACCATGTTCGCACTAAGGGGGGGAATGTTAGGAATATCTTGTTTAGTGCTTCACATTATAATATAGTTTGTGTATTATTAATGTAAAAGGAATTACTATTGTAATTAGTTGTTTTATAAACAACTAATATTTGTTGTCTTTTGTAGTGGTTGACTAGGTTGTACTCACCCACGTAAATAGGCTTGATGAAGTACGTTTGTATATTCTATGGTGCATTCTTAATCAAACTTTAGAGGCTTCTAGGAAAGAGCTTCGCTAGTGAAATATGAGCATCCACATAATATAGACATGCCACATGAAAATCTCATAGAATCTCATGGGAGTCACCATGGTCATAAGGTGGGAAGCTTATGGGTGACAAAACATAGAGGAAGTGCATAAGTGGAAATGGCAGGTGTGAAAGGAGTATGGAGGAGTAAGGTAGAATCAAGAGATGGATGTGTGTGAGAAGTATCTATTTAGATCTGGTGAAATTGAGTCTACATTTCTTGATATAAAGAAGATAAATCAAGATTTTTGGAAGTGCAATGGACTGAGAAGGGGGTGAATCATTCCTTGTAAAAATAAATCATTTTCATATTTTCTTACTCAATTCAAAACCAATTAACCATTCATTTATGTGTGCACAATAATAAAACCCATACATTCACATAATCATGAAGAAGAGAGATAACAACATAACACAACATTTAAGTGGGAAACCCTCAAGGGGAAGAAAACCCACTAAAAAATTTGCTACTATTACACACAATATAGACTCAAGTGAATATTACACATCACACATGATTTCTTTAGAAAGGCACCATCCTCACATGGAACACCAACCCCTAAACCCTTATTGATATTACTCACAAAAAGAGACTTGCATGAATATTACTCATTACAAAATATTTTAAATTAGATATCACTGATGGTATTCTACAATAAATAAGATTATTTTGATCACAAGATTCATATCTAAACTCCTTCAAACCCTTTCTCAAACCCTCATTCACCTAGCTCACTTTTTCTCTTTCCTTCTTCACTTGTCTTGGCCTCAACCACATGCACACACACTTACAAACATTATTAAACCTGTCATACAATATGCCAAATCTAAAAAAATTCCTTCATACCTATAACATACACTCACATAGGTCATACTTTTTCCCTCTAGCTCAACTAGTTTAAATTTGAACTACAAATTCATTTTTATATGCATTTCATTTCACCAACAGAAAGGGAGTTGGTCCTATAAATTTGGATGGAAAAATTCATAGTAAAAACATCCTAATTAAATCATTAAAAACATTCACATATGACACATATAGGTTGGTCATTCCCAAAACCATCAAACTTGCACCAACCAAGCTTAAAACCCCATCACCTGCATGGGATAAAACAACAAATACTAAAACCATGATTATTCATTCTACCAAATTCATGATATATTTTTTATATGACATAAAAACATCAAACATGGTCGCTAATTATCTTATACCAATCAAAAAATTCATAGCATAACTCAAAAGGAGCATATCCTTCTCAAAACAATGGTTTCCAACATCCTGACTTAACCAAATAAACTATGGAATGTAGCAAATATATGGAATCCAAAGGACCTGTACATGAAATCCATTCATGTTAGAGTTCATGAAACATCAATACATTCAAACTAAAACAACTTTCCTCTTCACCAAAACAAGCTTCCCAGAAATAAGTTTCACAAACAAAACTAATTTGCACCCTTCCTATCACTTTCAATACCTAAAAATTCCTTCAATAGAACAAAATTCATCCCTAATCACTTTCCAAGTGATATAAAGCATCAAATAATCCATCTCATTCCTCATTCACCTCATTTTTTCATCTTAAGCTAATATGTCCTAGAAACCCAGACAATATTTCTTCCTCGCAAACTGACCTAGATGACCCATAGAATCCCATCATCATGAAGAGACAAAACCTATACTAATGTAAATATTTTTTAATCCTATTTCTATAAGATATTTTAAATCCTTACAACTCCAAGTGGAAGGCCTTCAATAAATACCATCATTTGTAAATTTCCTGGGACTGCCCCAAATTTTCCCTTTGACTAGTCTTCAGAAATAGGGTACACTTTGTCCATTTTTAAGCATCACCATGACCTGAAAACAACCATGGAAATAAATAACAAATCCCATGACTAAAAAAAAATGTCCATTTATTTTTCAAATCCATTGGAAAACCTTGTCCTAAACTAAACTTCTTCAGAAACATACATGTTTGAGTGGGTTCCACCCATCACCAAAAACTCTACCATACCCTTCTATGAAAAATTTGATGAGTAATATCCTATCCACTAATACAATAATAATACTATCACTATCAATCAATTCTAGGACACTTATGAGAAATATCTCTCCTACCACTTTTGAGCTAGGGTTTCAAACACACAAAAAACAATTCTACCATCTTAACATTCCTTCATAAAAATGTGACGATTAAATGACCTCAATTATTTTTTTGAAACATTATATAATCAATTTATTAAAACATCCATGAAATACACAAGGTCCCATTCTAAAGCACATAATTCATGGTAAGCATCTAGAAGGTGTAATTTGAGCTAGAATTAACTTTCTTACTTGACCATGTTTCACCTAAAGCTGACGTAACGTTGAAAAATACACATCATGACAACATAAAATATTCTCCCACATCATCATGACACACCCTACTCACATATCTAATCATCATCATGTCACAAATAGGTATTCATATCTCTCCAGTCGAGTAGGGCTTGAATGATTAGTCCTTGGGGTTTTACATGGTTTAGGCTAGGGTCAACTGAAAAAACATCATAACTCAACATAAAACATGTCCAAAAGGTAAAATCATACTTATAAAACATATATGACACCCCTGTATGCATCCATGAGATCACTTGACTTCACAACTCAACCTCATGCCTCCAAGAACTTAGACCTAGTCTAGATGAGCACCTAAATCTTGGTCTTCAACCTATACCTACACCTTGAAGACCTCATGTGAATGCCTAAAAACTACCCAAAGCATGATCTAACTATTCTTCCAACTTGATCCTCAATCTACCAAGTAACTCCAACCATCATGTACCATAACCTATGCTAGCTAGGTCATCATGAAAAGGCTTGTTATAACAAGCCTATCTCACTGAATTAACTCATGCCATCAATGAACACACCTGAAACATAAAATCATCCATGCTCATTGAGCCTCCTATAACACTATACTCCATCATACTCTTTTTAATTAATGGTATTTTACATCAATGACAACACCTAGAACACAACATGCCAACAATCTCCCCCTTTTTCATTGATGGTAAACCCTCCTAAACTTCTCCCCATTTTTACATTAATAATTAAAGTGCATACCTATACTTTAGTGATCTCCATCATTATCATCATCTTCATAGAGTAATAATCTTGGTTTGAAACATCAATTAAAGTCTTCAAATTAAGCGCACACGCCTTTTTTTCTTCGTCTTAACCTGATTTGACCACCTTGCATAGCTTGAAATAATTGAGCTCCCCCTAGGGAAAAAGCATACAAAACATCCATACATGTTATACAATTCTAAGATAAGGCTAAAAAACATCATGCATACCTTATTCTTTCCTTATATCATCTTGTTTTTCTCAAACTAGGCTTAATCTTTACTAGCCTCAACCAAATCTTGCCTTCAAATCATCTCTTGAGAACTGAATCTCCCTAAAACTAAACCTTTAATACATTCTTAGAAAAAACTTTATATCTTGCTCTAGAAGACCATACATACCATGCCATAACTTTTCATCACTCCCCCTGGACTCATACCATCCCATTCTATTAGAAATAACAAAAATGAAGCTCCTGTATCTTACTTACAAGTCATAGAAAACAACTCAAACACTTTGACGCGACCCTTGAACCACCTTTCTTAATCCTTTTAACCTCAAAAACATGCTATCTTGAACTTATTGAGTCAATAAACCATCTACCTTTAGAATGAACTTGAATTTCATCAATCACCTTACCTTACATACCTTCTAGACATTTGAAACACTTACTAGAGAAGCAACTAAATCTCCCCCTATCTTGGTGAGCTAATCAAACCTATAGCATACCATATATTGATTACCATGAACCTGCAACATCTTATCAAGAAACAATCATACACACTAGAAGAAAAGAATCAACCAAGTATATCTTGCATTACTCTTAACTCTACCCAAGAATTTTTCATGTAACCTTGATCATGATCTTGAGCACAAAAACTTTCTCTCCTACCTTAAACACCACCTACAGACCTATATGATACCTTTTTCACTTCTTTCTCATTCATTGTACCCTGGTAACTAGTAATGTTTACATGAAATCATCATTATAAGACTTGTTAAGAATCCTTCTTCATATTTTAAGAGAAATTGGTCTTCATATACCCTTATGGCCTGATGAAAGAGTTGTTAGGTTAGTTATGCATAATATAATATAAATTGATTATTTAATTAATTTTATTAATTAAATAATAATTTTATATGGTTATATTATAAACCATATTTGTCTTTTATTCTCATAGGCATAATTGTTATAATTGTTATAACAATTTATGTGCTTCCCTGGTGTATTTTGGAAGCTATTGTGAGTTTAATTTTACCTATGCAACCTATTTCTTTATCTGCACATGGTTGTTAAATTCCTATAAGAATTGAAACACTCCATTGTAATGGTTGATTAATTTCACATTAATAAAATATACAAGCTTCCATCCCTGTTTGTGAAATTATATTTGGTTTCAGAGCAGGTTGAAGGATATTGGAGGATTGCAGTAGAGTTTGAGGAGCATTGAAGAAGCTTGTTCAAGTAAAAGAGAGCCAAAGTTACCTCTGCAACTTCCCAGCCCCATCCCTTGCAATACCACATGAAATTCCTCAAAACCACCTTTATTCATTGAAATTAAGTTTGAGGAGGACAAAATTCACCAAGGAAGAGATTACAAGCTCAAAGGAAGGAAGAAAAATGATCTAAGGCGCCATACACACTCAAAACCACCTGTCATTTTTTTATTTGCTGGAATTTTTTCTCAAAACTACCTTTCCAAAACCATGGTTTTTTGAAGAGGTATAGTTTTATAGTTTGGAAGTGTTTAATTACATTTTGCTCTTTATATATACTTGTTTAGCATAGCCACCCAAGTGGCTAGCATAACTTTTGTAAGACACTTCCCATCAAGAGAGGTCAAGGGGTCAAATCCCCCTCCCTCATCCACTACCAAATTTGATAGGAAATTTAGTGAAACCACTAACTTTAGCGGGATATTCAAATTTAGTTATAACTAACTAAATTTAGCAAGAAAAACCCTCTTTTAGGGAAACAAACATTTTCCTCCACTCTGCATATTTGTGCATTCTGAGAACTTTTTACCAAAGGAGGGATACCTAAAAACTTCATTTTGAGCTAGTTTTGTACAGTTTTTTTTCTCAGTAAGTCGTATTGGGCTCCACAAGCCACCAGTCCCCATAAAACAAAAACATTTTCTTGCCATTCAATTTTTTCTAAAATTTTTGAATGTAATTACATGTTTGAGTATATTGTACTAATTTGGAGGTTGCCATAGTCAACTAAAAACTTTGTAACTACTTAGAAACTAGTAAAATATTGTAATAAAAAAGAACAAAAAAAATTGGTTTTGTAACACTCACGAGATCCTAGATCTCATTCACAACATTCGGTATATATAGAGCCTTTGAGAAGCACTTATGGGTAAATCCATCGCAACTACTACTGCACTTAACACCTAATATAGCTGCAACAATGTCATTTAGGCATCGACCCTTTAAATTGATGGGGAGTAATAAGGTCACAGTGCACACACTATGAGCCATCTCAACCGTCTATGAATGATTACACAACAAAAATATGAACTAAGAAATTATCCAAGTATATAGTGAATTTACGTGTGCGTATGAGTATATTTCTTTGAGTCGATGTCAATAATCACACAGACCCATTTCAGTACTGTCTTGGTACCATGTATTGAATTCTTTCACGTACGTTAACACCTCTTCCACGTACCATCAGGTATATAGAAAGGGCGAGCTTCTTCCACGTACCGTCGGGTATATCGGAATGGCGCGTATATAGAAAGGTTTGGTATATCAGACTGACATTATATATATTGGGAGATCTTATACTTGAGTGATAAGAGCCAAAACCTATCAATGATTTCTTCAAAATGGGAACTAATGCCCCCAAATTCTTTCTTCCAGATTCACAACTACTCAGAGGAAACAACTATGCTGCATGGAAGACAAAAATCAAGACACAACTTGAGTTTGAAGAGATCTGTTCTACTATGAATGGTACTCTGACAAGATCAACTACTGATACAACACAACATAGGTAGTTTGATAAAGCATATCAGAAGGCCAAACTCATCATCTTTTTTGGAGTGTCTAATGATGTGCAACCCCATATTTGAGATGCCAAAATAGATAAAGAAGCATGGGATAAGCTGAGCATAGTATACAAGGCCAAGAATAAGAATGTTATACTGAATTTATAGAGTCAGTTACACACATTGAAGTTCAAACAAAATGAGAAAATAGAAGCTTTCTTAAGAAGAGTTACAGATTTGAGGGCTTCACTTCTAGCCATGGGAGAAGCAGTCATAGATGATGCTCTCATTCCCATTGTTCTGAGAGCACTCCCCTCTTCTTATCACATTTTTGTCACAACACTAAATGTGTCAGATACGACAATTAGTTTTGATAAGCTGCTAAACCTACTGCAACAAGAGGAAGCCATGCACAATAAGGATGATGAAGAGGAGCATGCACTTTATTCACATCAAAAATAGAAAGGAAAAGGTAAAGGAAAACCTAATTCCTATCAAAAGTCCCAAAATCAAAGTCAGAATCAAGAGGACAGACAACAGAAGAAGCAATGTCCTATCTGTAAAAGAAGACATGACCTACAAGATTGTTGGTATAATACTTATAAGAAAGTTTCATCAAGCAACTCTAGACCTACACAACAATCTCACAAGGGAAATTCTAGCTATAATCAAGGGTAGAAAAAGGGGAACTGGAAAAGAAGACCCCATCAGCAAGGAAATATTATTGAGCAACAAGAACAGTCAGACAATAAAGACTACTTGTTCACTGCTCGATCAAGTCAATCATCCACGTCATCTAGTGATGTTTGGTATGTTTATTTAGGGGCCACTTGACACATGAATGGCCATAGAAACTTTTTTATTTGAATGAGGGACACACCATCAAAAAATCATGTTTTTTTGGGAGATGATTCTTCGTATACAGTGTAGGGGATTGGAAACATTTCTCTACCCCTTGGTTCATGCAACTACAGAATATCAGATGTCTTATATGTCCCTGGGTTGACAAAGAATTTTCTTTCAGTCAGTCAACTCCTTTATCACAACCTAAAAATTGACTTTGATAGTCATTTCAACAAGAAAACATGTTTAATTTGAGATAAATCATGAGCCTCAAAAATAGTTACAAAAGCCTCCAATGTGAGACGCATGTTCTAACTTGATTTTGTTCACAGAGACGATCAAGCACTTGTGGCTAAGAACTCCACCTCAACACAGTTGTGGCATCGAAGACTTGGTCATGTAAGTTTCAAGTATCTTGAGAAACTTCATCAGTGCAATATGGTATATGGGCTACCATCTCTTCAGAAGTATACAAACAAGTATCCTCACTATCTAGCAAGAAAACAACATAGAGCTTCATTCCAAAAGAGTACATATCAATCTCATGGTCAGTTTGATCTGGTTCATACTGATATTTGTAGTTTGATGCAACCAATTCATTTTAAATTTTAGTACTTCATACTATGTGTTGAAGACTATTTAAGGAAAATGTTGATTTTTTTTATTCACAAGAAAAGTGAAGCATTTGAAACTTTCAAGAAGTTCAAAGTAGCAGTTGAGAATGAAATTGGTCATCACATAAGAACTCTCCTCTCAGATCGCTAGGGGAATTCACCAATAAAAAGTTCAAAGACTACCTAGAAACTCATGGGATTCGTCGACAAATGCCTCCTCCACACACACCACAGTAAAATGGTGTTGTTGAGAGAAGAAATTGTACTATCATGGAAATGGTACGATGCATGATCGATGACTCTAGACTTGTAAATACATTCTAGTTAGAATCAGTAAAGACAACAGTGTATTTGTTGAGCAGGGTGCCCACAGTTGCTCTTAATGGAGTAATACCACAAGAAGCATGGTAATAATGGAAACCATATAGTGCACACCTTAGAGTATTTAGGTGCAAAGAAAGAATGCACATACCCAAGTAGAACAGAAAGAAATTGGACATGAAGTCACAGAAACTCATCTTCATTGGGTATAGTGAAGAGACTCTTGGGTATAGATTGATGGATACTAAGACCAGAAAAGTCTACACCAAAAGAGATGTTGAGTTTTTTGAGAATAAGGAAGAAGAGACTCCTCCTCCAGACTCACCTAATGTAGATTCTTCACCAGTTGTAAAAACTGAAGTTGATGTTCCCACTGATGATGAAAGTGAGGATGGGGATGATGGTGTTGATCAGATAGAACCACAACCCATGGGAACAGTTAAGTGTATGCCCAAGTGGTGTAATAGCACATTACAAGATGCAAGAATGGATGCTCCACCAGATACATCCACCCCTGGACCACAGACTCATAGTAAATCAAGAGAAGAAGTTAACTTTGCTTTGATGAGTAAAGTTATTGAGTCTAATGATCCTTCTGCAGTCTAGGAAGCCCTATAGTCAAAATTTGGGAAAGATGCCATGGACTCTAAATATCAATCAGTAATGAAAAATAACACTTGACAAATTGTCGATCTTCTACCAGGGAAGAAACCCATTGGATGTAGATGGATATTCAAAACAAAGTACAAAGAAAGACTTGTAGCAAAGGGGTATGCACAAAAAGAAGGCATTGACTACAAGGATACATTTTCTCTCATAGCTAAGATCAAAACAATCAAAATGATCCTTTCTCTAGCTACACAGTTTCATTGTAAATTCCACCAGATGGATGTAAAAAGTGCATCCCTAAACGAAGATTTACAAGAATAAGCCTATATGACTCAACCTAAGGGATATATAGTACCTGGTCAAGAAGTAAAGGTATGCAGAATCAAGAAATATCTGTATGGCCTCAAATAGGCACCCCGAGCTTGGTACATCAAGATTGATGAGAATCTCATACAACATGGATTTGTTAGAAATCCATATGATCCCAATATTTACCTCAAAAAGCAAGGGGGGGAGATTGTGATTGTCATTGTCTATGTCGATGATCTAGTCATCACTGACATTTCAGTGAGGATGATCGATGCAATGAAGAAATATATTAATCAATCATTTGACATGACCTATCTCAAGCTGATGCATTATTGTCTTGGATTGAAGTATGGTAGAAAGAGAATCACATTTTTGTTTCTCATATGAAATATACCAAGACAATGCTCGAGAAATTTAGGATGATGGATTACACACCAATTGCTACACCCATGGAGAATAGATTGTAGTTATCTCATTTAGATCCATCTCCTGAGGTAAGTGCCACTCTCTATTAGCATTTGATTGGGAATCTCATTTACCCTATCTACACTAGACTAGATATCAGCTTTGCAGTAAGCTATCTATCCAGGTTCATGCAGGAACCCAAAGTTTATCATTGGAAAGTAGCAAGGTACATTTTGAGATATATCAAAGGATCAATGGATCTTGGTCTAGAATATAAGAAGAACAAAACTTCTTCTTGACTAGATATTCAGATTTAGATCATTCAGGAAATATTCATGATAGAAAATCCACTTTTGGTTTTATATTATTTATGGGATTTTGACCAATATCATGGGGAAGAAAGAAACAACACTTAGTTTCTCTCTCTTCCATAGAATTTGAGTATCATTTTACATGAGCAATTGTCTGTGAAGTGATTTGGCTACGTCGTATACTAGAAGAACTTGGAATACCACAAGACAAACCAACCACCATGTATGTTGACAATGAAGGAGTTCTCAAAATTGTTTGCAATCTAGTTTTTCACGAGAGAACAAAGCACATTGAAGTACAGGTTCATTTCATACACAAACATGTAGTAAAGCACAACATCCAAATTTAATTTTATCCAATAGCTAAACAACGAGTAGATATCTTCACAAAGTCACTTGCACATGACAAGTTTGAGTTGTTCAGAGAGTTCCTCTCCTCATTCCTTGAGACAATGCATAATTAAGGGGGGGAATGTTAGGTTAATTATGCATAATATAATATAAATTGATTATTTAATTAATTTTACTAATTAAGTAATAATTTTATATGGTTATATTATAAACCATATTTTTGTTATATGTTTTTATATGGTTTGTAAACCTTATTTGTCTTTTATTCTCACAGGCATAATTGTTATAATTGTTATAGAAATTTATGTGCTTCTCGGATGTATTTTGGAAGCTGTTTTGAGTTTAGTTTTACCTATGCAACCTATTTCTTTTTCTACACATGGTTGTTCAATTCCAATAAGAATTTCAGCACTCCATTTTAATGGTTGATTAATTTCACATTAATAAAATATACAGGCTTCCATCCATGTTTGTGAAATTAGAATAAAAGAATCAACCAAGTATATCTTGCATTACTCTTAACCTTGCCCAAGAATTTTTCATGTCATCTTGATCATGATCTTGAGCACAAAAAATTTCTCCCCTACCTTAAACACCACTTACAGACCTATATGTTACCTTTTTAACTTCTTTCTCATTCATTGTACCCTGGTAACAAGTAATGTCTACATGAAATCATCATTATAAGACCTGTTAAGAATCCTTCTTCATATTTTAAGAGAAATATGTCTTCATATACCCTTATGGCCTGATGAAAGAGTGACACCAACTCCCTCTCAACCTATATCATCATATTAATACATCTAACACTCATATGTAGGCTTGATAGATTGCACAACATCTTATAAATGCAATTCTATAACTTGTTAGAAAATTAGTAGATTCTCAGTAAAAACACAACAAGATTACAGTAGAATGTCAGTAAAAATGCAGCAGAAGAGAAAGAGCACCCAGTGGACTCAAATAACTTCCTTTCAGACTTGATATTTCCACCATTTAGACTTGTCTCACTGTCAAAAATATGATATAGTACTTTCATTGACCAAAGCATAGATTTTGACCCCTGATGCCTCTCTATAAGCCCTGTAATCCTTCCACAATATGCAACATTTTATTCTGAGCATTGTCATCCCATATTGATAGATGTAGATATAGTTTCTTATCCTACTTGGACTCAACATGACTGATATGCAACACATCATTTCTTAAGCATCAACCAAATACACTTGACTCTACCTTTTACAATCAAGAACAAAGACCACACTTCTAATGACATCATACCATGATACATACACAAGATGGACTTTTGTTAGACCAACAAAACCTCATACTCATACCCATAATGTCAACTTACCCAACTCTTGACAATGGAGTAACACTTCTTGATTCTTATGCAAGCCTAGAATCTTTCTACCACTTCTCATGAATGCATGTCATGACTTAGACTTAAGCTCAAACCTTAACTTTCATCATGGAAACTTGAATTCTCATGATACACCTTTTCTCATACCTGACTTTGAGCTTCATTTACCAACTTACCAAAATGTCTCAAACCATAGACTTCATGATTCATACATGGATTAAGATCAATTCAAATATCCTAACCATACCCTAAAGGATCAAGACAAATAATTCATACTGACATCAACCATTAGAATCTCATCACATGATAGGCACAGACACAATACATGACTGGGTACACATTAGGAAGACTCCTTGACCAACTGTACTCATTTTATTACATGAATAATCACCACCCAACAACATAGGACTATGATACATACCTCAGGAAAAATAAGACTCAATCTATAGTGCCCTACCTCAGAATAATTAGATCCCTCTTTCTTTGATGCTTCATATGGAACAATACACCTCTAAGAAGCCTAGTAGAGGCATATGACATCATGATGGATCTAGAAGAAATATTTGAAAATGTCCCAAGCCTTATTGCACATCTTAAAATAACCTACATCAGCTTTTTTTTTAATATGAGCTTTGATTCATGCCTTGATTTTTATCAACACCTTCTCTTGATGAGACACCATCATCCCTTCTAGGATCTCAAATCATGCCTTGACTGTTATCATGTATCCTAGATCTTTAAAAAAATCTTTCTTGCACTCTAGGAACTTGAAAACTCTTTTTTCATCTTGAGTATCCATAGTGACAATCTCTATCAAAATGACCAAATTCATTATAACTGAAACACACCATTGAACTCTTCCCTTTGTAGCTCTCCACTTTCCTAATAGGATTATTTAAACAAAAATTAGCAATATGACCTTTCTAATTGCAATTGTAGCATACAACACTCTTAGCATGCTCATTCCTACTATCTTTCCATGGATAATCATTTGTGTCTGACATTCTACACTCCTTTTCCCTATGACCAAATCCATTACAATTAAAAAAATAATAGTTGAAATATATTTCATACCTTGAGGCATTAGGCCACCTAATTGAATATTTCTTCACATTATATTTGATGAGAGTCTCCTTCTTTCCTTCCTTTATGCTTTTTTGACCTACTTCCTTTCTTTAAAAAAGGTCCTCTTGTTTCATTTCCTTACCTTTGAAGTCCTCTTTGAAACCCAAACCATCTCTATCACCTGGTAACTTTTGATTGCTAAGAAGATCATCAAGATTTTTGGAACTCTTCTCAAATCTTTAATATGTTTTTTCCTTACTAGATGCATTTGATAACTCTCTCTTGAAGAGATACGCTTCTTCTTCCTTAGACTACAAGATTAGATTCATAATACTCATTTACATCTCTAGATTTCTCCATGTTTCATCAAGCTTCTCTGTAGTAGTCCAATGCTTCTCTTTTATGCCCTAAATATTTACCTCATCTTATTATTCTTCTTAGCATACATCAATTCATATTGAACAAAAACCAATTCAGTTTTAGAATCACCTTCCTCTTCTTCATAATCTCTGCAAGAACCTAATAAGAAGTCACCTAACAATGTAGATCCTCCACTAGTGGATCTCATATTATATTTTGTTATGAAAAAAACCTCATTGCCTTCATTTTCATGATCAGTATTCATAATATGAAACATCACTCTCACTACTTGCTTCAGAGGAATAATCCTCTTTATTTGCATAAAAACTATTCTTTCCCTTCTTCTTATTATCAAAATTCTTGAACTCATTTTATTTATTGTATTTCTCATTTTATTTCTCATGACCACCTTCATGATCATCATCACCTTTCTTTTCATTCCTGTGAGGACACTTGACATCGAAGTGGCCTACTTTTCCACAATTAAAGAATTTAAAAGGAAGTTCCTTCGTACTTACCAAATCCAACATTTAGTCTTCTAGCAACCATGACAAATAACTTTTCATCATCCAAATCATAAGTTAATCATCAACCTTAGAATTCTTGGTCATTTCGTTCTTTTCAACTTTGAAGGTTATCTCCTTCTTAATAGGCTTCTCATATTGAATTCTCATCTCATAAGCAGTTAGGGTTCTATGTAAATCACCCATTTTCAAGGTATTCAAATCCTTTGCTTCTTCTATAGCTAATAATTTGGAGTCAACTTTAGAGGTTATAGATCTCAAAACCTTTTGATAAACTATCTCTTCCTTTGCATATTCACCTAACCCTTTCATGGTATTGATAGTATTATCAAATCTAAGAAAATATTCAGCAATAGGTTCATCATCATTCATTTTTAGTCCTTTAAACTGATTTCTAAAAGTTTACAACTTAGAAATTCTTACCTTGGAGTCTCCTTCATACAAAACTTGAAGTCCCCCCCATACTTCTTTTTTGACTTGCAATGCATTACCTTTACCATCTCAGATTATCTTATACCACACAAGATAGAGTTCAAATCCTTTGAATTATCACTAGATGCCTTTTTGTGTGCATTACTAGTTGGTGGAGTAGAAGGAATAGTATAACCATCCTCCACATCTTGTAAAATATCAAACCCTAGGGATATGATATGAGTCTTCATCCTCAACCTCACAAAATCATAATTCACAGCATCAAACAATGGTGCCTTATTGGTAGAAGAGCCAATCTGTTGACTTTTCATTTTGTGCTTCAAAGGGTCTCCTTTCAAGTGATCAAAATTCTCCAAAAGTACCTTCTTTGATACCAATTTTTGGAAGCACAATGGACTAAGGGGGAAAAATCATTCCTTATAAACTTAAATTAATCTTATATTTTCTTATTCAATTAAAAACCAATTAACTATTCATTTATGTGGGCATAAAAACATAAACCATACATTCATATAACTAGGAAGAAGAGAGAGAACATCATAACAGAAGATATAAGTGGGAAATCCTCAAGGGGAAGAAAACCCACTAAAAACTTTGCTGATATTACACATAAAAAAGACTCAAGTGAATATTACACATCACAAGATATTTATTTAGTGAGGTACCAACCCCAAAAGGAACACCAACCCCTGACCCTTATTAATATTACTCAAAACAAGAGACTTGCATGAATATGACTCATCAAATAATATTTTGATGAAGAGATCACTGAATATATGTTGCTATAACTCATATGATGTTGATCACAATATTTTTTGATAGGATTTTTCATTAAAGTTTCGATAAGCCACGAAGTTAAAGAGATAGCCGTGAAATGAAGGAAAAACCATGCATAGAAGGAGAAACCATGAAACATAGAGAAACTACGCATAAATAAGGAAAACCATGGAAAGATAGATGATGTCACAAAAAACTAGAAGAAACCAACATAAAGGTACAGAGTTGCGATACACTATTGGAAGCAGCAGAAGCCAACCAAAAGCCACATAACGAAGACAAATCACACTAGTATGAGAAAAAATCCAACAGAGGCATGAGTCAATGGAAGTGTCTTATGAAACATATTGGATCTTGTATATCTATTATAATTAATGTATTATATAGTGTACCTCCCGAAAGGCTTATGTGAGAGTTCCATTTTGAGATTTTGTAAGAGAGATAAGTGATATAGAATAAGAAAATATGTATGTACTAAAAATTGATGTAATAATGATTGAGGAATAAATAAAGATTACATTTTGGAGCATAATTCGTTATCTATGTTCATTTACATTTTTGTTCTTAGCATAGAGGTGGTGTATTTCCCACGTACATCCTTAGCAAATATCATTTCTACCTAAGCCTCATAAGTATGTTGGGGTTTTAGGTCAACATTTGGTGTCTAAGCCTAGGTTTCTTTCGTTAAGTGGATGTCAAGAAATATGTCACCACCAAGGTGTTAGAAACCCACATTATTAGAGATTGAAAATTGTGGGAAAAAGTATATCAATATATTTGTTAAAGGAGAATAAAAAAGATAGAACATAACTTATAAAGTAGTAGAAAATGACTTATTTTGAGAATACAAAGAGGAATTTTGGGTATATTTTCTACATAAGTTGTGGCCTTGATTATTGGCACACGTAAAAAAGAACTGAATGGAAGTGGATGTACCTAAAACAACCTTTTGAGTGGACTATAGAAAAATTGACAATAGTAAAATATCTCGATGATTTGTGGACCAAAGAAATTGACTACTGGTATGAAACCAATTTAGATTCTTATAATATTACGTGGGAAATACATGGTTGGAAAAATTTTGACAATAAGAAATAAGACATTTTAAGTGGAGCCTGTGGAATATTTCTTCAATCAGTTCCTTTTTTAATTAAAGTGTTGATGATTGAGAAAGGATTAATTAGAGAAGTAGACAATTTTCTTTAGGGTGACAGGCACCATGGGATGGATAACATGAAGGGGGTGATCCATGAGTCATGAATTATCAGTATTAATGGGGCATTGGTTGGCGTGGTAGAAATTGGATGACATGACAAAATAAAAATACCAAAAAATTAGAAAGTTTGGATGACAAGATTAAAGAGCATTAAGCGAGATTAGAAATTTGTGGAGAATTAATTAAAATGAGGAGAATGGAAGAAAGAGAAAGGCTAGTTGCAAAAAATAAGGAATTAAAAAAGAAGCTAGAGAAACAAAAATTGGAGAGAGAAGAAATAACAAAGAAGATGAAAGAATGAAAGGAGAAATTTAATAAATTTAATAAAGAAGAAAAGAAAGAAGAGAAGAAAGTAGAAAAGAAAGTAGAAAAGAAAATAGAAAAGGTAGAATATTCACCCACATCATGTGGAGGCCAATAATTGGCTCACTCTGAAATGGAGGTAGACACTTCAAGTATCACTATAATACCCACATCTTTTGGAGAACAGTTAGGTTTTGTTACTCCGTGGAATCCCATGGTACAATATACAGTAGAAAGTTTAATTCAACAAACAATGAAAAGACAAGCAGTATTAGTAAGAGATCTACATAAATTAGGAGGAAGTTTAGTCCTAGCACTCAAAAGGGTTTTAGAAGTAGAAAGATGGAAAGAAGAAGAGATAATAAAACCATTGATGATTAAAGAGAGAGGAGAAGAGGAAGAATTTATTGTTATGAGGAATTTAATAGAGGAATTTGGAGAGAAATTAGATATAGTGGATGAAAAAAACATAGGACAAGAAAATATAGATGAACAAGAGGAGGAAAGGATAGAAGTGATAGCAGAGAATATTAAAGAAAGAAATATAGAAGAAGACCAGGAATGGAAAGAAGAAAATAATAAGAAGAGAAGAAGGATGAAGAGTTAGAGATAAATCATAGGCTAAGGAATATTAAAGAGAGAAAAGTAGTTATTAAAAATGTTAGTTATGAAAAGATTGCAAATAAAGAGATACCCACTAACCAACATGAAGGATCGAAACAGATGACCCCCTAGAGTGGATACCATTCCATGTGTCACTTGACACATGAATTGAGAACTTAGATAAAGGAATAAGTTTGGAGGAAAGATATTAAATCCTGAGAGATGAGAGTAAGTAGAGACAAGAAACAGTAAGAGAATTTCAATAAATGTTAGATGAAATTTACTTTGATATTGAACTAATCATAGATAAAGAAATAAATAGAAATTCAAAACTAGTACATAATCAGACCAATAAAGTAAAGTAAGTGATACAACAACCTGTTGTTCAGCCTAGAACAAATACTCGGCCCACAATGGCTCAAAATATTAAGATGCCAATATTTGAAAAGGATTCAACTGATGTATTGGATCATTTATTCCTATTGGAAAAATAATGGAAGATTAATAATACCATTGATGAAGCTATTAAGACACAGGAATTTGCATGTTCATTGTGGGATGATGCACTAAGGTGGTATATGAGGTTATCATCACAGGGTATGAAACCATGGGTAGATATTGAGAAAGAATTCAAACAGATTTCCATTTTCTAAAGGTACCATCAGAAGGTGTGAGAAAGATGAGGGATCTGGTTCAGAGAAAAGGAGAATCAGTAAAAGAGTTTAGTCAAAGATTTAATATTATTACTTGAAAAATAGAAGAGCCCTTGACAGATAAATAGAGGGTTGAGTGATTCACTTCCGGATTAATTCCCTATCTCAAAGCCTCTCTAGATACACAGTAGTTTAAGTTTATATCAGAAGAAATTGAGATGGAAATTAAGTTAGAGGCCCATCCCTAGAGAAGAGAAGGGGAAACATCTATCAAAACTGAGGTAGAAAGGGTACAATTGGAACTTGCAAAATTAAAACTACAATAAGAAATATAGAGGACTGAAGGATTAATGAATAGTTCTCCTCCTAAAATTAACTCAAGGCCAAAAATGTGGTGTATGGTCTGTTGCAATGAAGGCCATAGTCAAATTGAATGTCCATACACTAAGAATGCAAAGAGAATAGATGCGACAAGAGTACATTCCTCATAGAAAGCATCATCCAGCAATATAGACCCAATAGAAAGGACATGGTGTGGAATTTATAGACTCTGGTACCAACATACTTAGGATAATTATCCCTTACTAGAATTAGCAGCACCAATAAACCAATTGATGTATTATATTGTGTGTGGGTCATATAACAATTATAACCATACTTGTCCCATGATGGATGCATTAGATGACTTGAAATATTACGCCAACAGAAGAGCTATGGCCACAAGACAAAATAAAGCATCTAACCCTCCTCATACACAACCATATTTGATTATAGCACCTCTTCCACCTACACAACCTTCACAAAAAATGATAACCATGCCATAGTACCCAAATCAACAAGATGGTCAGCCACAGTATGGAGATGGGTACCAAGGAAATAATTATAACCCTAACTTTCAAGGTTACAATGATGGAGGTTACCCCAGAGATTACCATGGTGTATTTAGAGTAGGATATAGAGTAGAGTATAGAGGAGGCTATGAAAAATATCAAGGAGGTATAGGTTACCAAGGATACAAAGGATATAATTCTAATGGTTACCACGGGGGATACAATCAAGGAGGTAGTTACACAGACATAATATCAATGAATTGCTAAAAATGTGGGCAAGATGGGAACCTTGCTAGAAATAACACAGGACCTGATCCATGTGGATTTTTTCATAAGAAGGGACATGATGCATTCCACTGTATGGAATCCGTGTAGTTCTATAGAAGCATATCAGCAAGATCAGAAGCATTAGTAGAAGAAACCCAAAGAAAAGTACAACATATTACTAGAATTCCTTTAGATGAAGCTACTATAGAAAAATATAAGTCCACAAGGACCACTATTTTAGGGGCTGCTACTTCAGAAATTACTACTTCAATAGGGAGAACCATGGAAGAATATATAAAAGAAGAAGAAAAATAAAGCTACTTGAGAAGAATGGCAACAACAGTGGAAAAAAAATTGAAGATCTATGGTACAGGGTAACAGTCACAAGTAGAAGTTCCGTTAAAACTTATTTCATCCCAAAGAAGAAGAAAGTAATATGGATGTCCTAAGAACAACACTCTTCAAATGAAGAAGAATGGAATCCTAAAGAAATTAGACCAGGATTTCACTTCAAATAAGTGGAAAGAAGTAGAGCATTGGTATAAGAAACACAAACTAATGAAGCAAGGGAGAAGAATTATTTTTTTAAACAAGAAGTGATGGCATTGAAGGAATTGGAAAGACTGACAATCAACCATGGTCTAGTGGATAAGCTGAAAAAATTCAGCAGGTACTGAAACAAGGAGGAGATAACCCATCATGTCCATTGAATTGAAAGAGGTCCCAATAGGAAAATTAATGCATTTTGCACTAAGAAAACATGGTGCGAGTCCATAATCTATTTAGATGTGGATATTTTTGACACCACCATCACCAAGGTATTATTGGAGCTTGGCACGTATGTTAACATGTTGTCTAAGACCACTTGGGAAATGCTTAGAAGACCTACTTTGGATCCCGTAAGGTATTTTATTTGATTGGCAGATGGATCCTCTCGAAAACCATTATGGGTGTTGAAGATCGTAGAGGTAAATTTTATGAGAATAAAAAAATTGATGACTTCAAGGTGGTGGATAATGTTGCTGAGAACCCCTCATATAATGCCATTTTAGCTTTAGAATGGTTCGTCAATTGTAATGGAAATTTAAGTTCTGAAGAAGAATATGTAACTCTATATTCTGATGGGGTATGTGTTCATGTACCATTACATGTAGGAATGAGTGTTGCATGAACAAAAGAAATATGGAATGCTCCCAAAGAATATGATTTTGATGAAATACAAGGATTATATACATTGAACTACTTCTCCAACATTGATAAGGAATTTGAACCAAACTCATACGGTGAGATTTTGGTCAAATTATAAGATACCATGGAAGGATCAAATAATGTGGTGGAAGCATGGATCCATGGGTTTCCAAAGCCAAGCACTCAGAAATTACACTTGGAAAGAAGAATGCCACCAAAATTAATCACATTAGAATATGGTTACAATACCACATGTGACATTTTTACACCCGCCAGAGAGAAATTTGAAGAATAAGATGAATACTTTTCCATATAGGAAGAAGAAGATGATATATTTATGCCAGCACATAATATTTTTTCCATGAAAGAAGAAAACATGAAGGACCTTCCAATCAAGAGGGTATATCGATTGATCCATGGAGCATCTCATCAGACGCTACCAAAATATTCTAGCTTTGGGGATCTAGAAGGATACATCAAGATCACAGAGAGAATATTTCTAAATGAAAGAGCAAGGATGGAAGCATTGGATGACACCTTGATGATAAATGTTACAAGTTGGTGGGTGGTGCATAAAACTAACACATCTCATTGGAAATTAGTCATTATATTGTTCAAAGATATATTCTTGGAAAGTGAAGGTTATTATGCCATTATCCCTGTATAATCTTGAGAAACAGACCCACGGAAACATTTTGTAGCCAAGAATTCAACAATACAAGCCCATGCGCACTGGCACATCACTCAGCCTAGACTGAGTGCTCACCCAAAGCACTCAAAGATACCAGGCCCCTCTTTAGGGTTGTTGTTGTAGGATGTTAACATGATGAAGACTTAAATCATTCAGATCTATGGCTAATATATCCTTCTATAATGCATATTCAAATCTAGAGTCTGGAACATAACAGACTTAAAGATAACCATAATGGAATCAAGCATGTAATACTGAAATATAACCATGCTAACACCTTGTTTCAATCCATAATCTCCATTATATTAATTACAGTAAATACACATAAAGCTTCCTTATAATAACAGTAGTATATGCTCATGTGCATAACAGATCTAGTCAGCATAATCTCACTATAACCTAGTTCTCATAGCTATATCTATGCTCTCTATGCAACACATAGTTCAATACATATTTATATGGGTGGGAACTTTCCCCGCACCACGTATCTAAACCCAAAATAGGTCACATACTATTATTAGGCATGCACCATTACAAAAATGGGCTTACATGTAAGAATGCTAACAATAGATATCTAGTCAACTTCAGTAGTAGATCTTTAGCCTGCATCAATACAAAGCGCTTCATAGCTAATCATCCAAAAATAGCCAATGCATGTCACACAATTCTCCAATCGGTTTAAATTCTCCACACACTATCTCCAAAAATATATCCTTGTCATGAAAATGGCTAAGTCTCGAATATATCTCTCTTATTTGTGTACGATCCTTTCTGATACTCCTGTTCCTTTGAATGCACTCTACTCTCCTGCATGAAACTTCTCTATTTCCTTCACTAGGTACCAAATTCTAATTGATCAACATTACCCCACACTAGTTTGCATTTCCGCCTTAGTAATGGTTGTCTCCAAAACGAATCAAAGAATATGAATAGAAGAATAAAAAGAATTTTAATTAATAAAAGAATTTTGTTAACCTATAGTATCTTCTTCTGCAACCTGAATAATCAATTTAAGATATTCTTCTTTTATCTCCACCTCTAAGGTCTTCTAGTCATTAAGCGTGACCTCTGCCTTCTACGAAATATCCACTACAATTGACTCTAATTCATCCCTTGCAATCTCTCCCTTCTCATTCTGTAAGACCAACACAATGCTAGACATACCAGTCATCATCCCTTCCAACAAGTCCATCTTTTGAGAGATGAGTTTCCCAAGCTCATTCATCCTTTCCTTGTGTGGTTCCTAAGCTACTATAAGGGCCTTGCGCTTCTTCTTAACAAGTTGTAATCATTCTGTGTGGCCCAATGTATCATATTTCATGGCCTTCAGGACTTCATTTTCTTCTACAATGGTCCTAGTCCTTATAATGGCTTCTGGCGGTGTACAAATATTTAGTGCTTAATTCACCTTCTTTAATTCCTCCTGCAAGCTCTGAAGCAATCCTTCATATGATGTAATCTTACACATCACTGAAGCCTTTTCCCGCTCTACTTCTTGTGCTAGATCCTTTGGTTTTGGCATGTGCAATGGTTCATCTTCAAGCATTAAGTCCACAAATGTACTGACATAATGTATTACTGAAGGAAATATCTTGGGTACCTTTGGCTCTAAGTGTGGCCTAGACTTCATGACATTATCACCAATATCCTCTGCCATACTGATAAACACAACGTTATTATTTTGGGCCAAGTATCTTTCCTACTTTATGCACGTTATTTCCTTATCCTTAGTATTGATCTCCTCCCTTAGCACCATAATTATTGCATCTTTATCCATATTCCATCGTATGACCTCTATCGAAACCTTCACTAAAGAATTGCTCACTTGTTCATCTGACATAACAATAGGCTTTACTGTTATGTGTCTAGCCTGAGGGGTCTTTTTTTAACCTCCTTAACACGCATGACTCCTCACACACATCAAAGTCTAGTTCATCCATGTGCATGTGCATCAAACATGACAATTGTTTCCTTGTGTGCATTGTTGCCATATCTTCATCCATTAACTCCTAGCCATACCACTCCTTTTGTTTCATTGTGCTCTGGAAACAGGTGCAAAAAATTTTACCTGTGTCCTCGGCGTATCCCATGGCTGGTGGAATATATTCCCCACTTGTTCTAATATATTCCCCACTTGTTCTTCTTGATCTAGGATGTTTAAGAACTTGGGCTTCAATATTTTGAACTTGTGTGGCTATGTCTTGAGCAGTCTCGATTGCTGCCTCATGTGTCCCTTTTTATCCCTCTTCTCCATCCTTCATTTCTTCATCTTTTCTTTCTTCCACATTCTCTAGAGGTGTAGGAGAATTGGGTACACTTTCCTCCAACTCTTCTCCTTCCTCATTTAGCATCAATTTCCTTCTTCTTTTCTCAGTTGTCTCCTTTTATGGAGAGAGTCGAGGTGATCTGCGTACTATTTGTGGAGTAGCACCCTTGGTCCTTGTTCTCCTAAATACTCTCTTAAAACAATGCTCTCCTTAGACTACATCCAAGTCCTCATCATCTCCCTCTTGTGGCTGAGGTGGTGTAGTTACGTGCTTAGCTTCTTCCTTATTTGGAGTTTTTCATCTACCTCTATGTTCCAAACCACCACTATCTTCATGCTCTTCCTCTTCATCATAGACCTGAATTGTTTCTGTGGGCTTAGGCATTAGAATATTTTCCATTGTATGCTTACCTTTTGGTGGCCCAAGGAGTGAAAAATAATTCTCCACATACTTAGTGTTCTCCAACTTGGGTTTGAGTTACAGGTACATAAGCACTGCTCCATTGTCCCCAAATTCCAAGCTTATAGGCCTCATGCTTATAATATCTGAAATAAGTCATTCAAAGTAGGAATTACAACCTAGATACACATACTTCTTCCTCAGAGTGTGGTAGTCACAATCTACCTTGTCTGCATTGAAGGTCAGGTGGCATGCATTTAAAAACCAGTGAACCCGATGCCTAGAAATATCTTGTTGTGAAGGCATACTGTAGTTTCCACCATGGGCTCCAAGCTCCATCCTTCATCATAAATCACGTGATGTAAAAATGTTGGTATACAAAAAATTGAACTACCTTACCCACCACCGAAGGAAAATCCTTCGGTATGTGTCACTCTTCTTCGAATGTCATGTGGAGTCTATCATATCACATCTTCACCCTATTCTTGAATGGTCCACCCATTGATCCATTACACAAGTACTTGTCAAATCTTTCCACATGTGACTTGTGTTCCTTGGGGTACTCCCAAATCTTCTCTTTTGACCCATCAGGTACCCCAATCTCCATGGATACTAAAGACAATAATACAACACCAAAAATTATTTTGTCACATGTCTGTGCTTCCTCAATGATTGTATTTGCTATGTGATCTAAAATATTGTAGACCACTCCTTGAGACATTTTCTTTGTGATGTGAAACCATATTATGTTTACCTACGACCAGCTTCCTCGGTCATTCAGCTTTGCCACAAGACGTGCAGTTGCCTGCACGACTAGGTAATTTTTCAATTTGTTAATGTACATGCTACATGGACCCTTGGTATACCCTAGATCCTTCCTCATCTCCAGGATTATGGCTTTATCAGTTAAATCACTATCCAAATCCAACCCTGAGGCCCTTAGTCCTATCACTGTTGAAATCAAAGCAGTTGTGATTCTTACACTCCATCCGGTGAAGTAAAAGAGGTCCTTATGGACTTTGCTCATTAACCACCGATACAATGGTTCATACTTTCCAAAATATGGCAGCTCGTAAAACATGGTAGAATCTAATTCTACTGCAATAAATTCTCACTAGCATCATCGTACACTGGACATATCCTTCTGTTGTGTGCTAGTTTATTTTTGTGCTAAAAAAACACACCGAGCTCCTTTTTATCATATAATGTTCGATGGTTAGTAATTATTGATTTTACATTGGTGGATATGGGAATCCCATTCTTGTCCCAAAATCATGCCCTCTGGATACTACATTTCTTAGAAATTACTCTCGGAGAGTAATTTCTTCTTCCACTTCAACCTTCTTCTTCCCTTTTTCTCCTGTTGTGGGTGCTTTCTTTGGTGCCATTTGAAAAAAACTCTCTTTTCTTCCCTCTGTAATCGAGCAATTCGAAACCCTAGTTTAAATCTCTGTGCCCTAGTGGAAATCACATGCCCTAGCTCATTTGTAACGAGTCTACTTCGATCAAACCCTTCTCCTATGGGAACACAAGCTTCTCCTACGCATAACCCTTCTCTCCACATCTGGTTTCACACTCTTCACACCTCAACATGATTTCTTAGCTCATTCACACTTAACCCTTTTCAAATTCTCTCAATTGTAATGGTAAAAATGAACTCACATCCCTTCCTTATATATAATTTCAAAAAGTTAGTGCATTTATTGATCCTCCACCTACCAACAATCCTCTCATTAATGGACCATTTTCATTATTTCTTCACATGGTACATCTTCACGCCCAAGCTATAACCTTCTAGATACACCCTTCTACCTTTTGGCTGCATAGACTTCTCTTCAGCATGCTTCCATACGCCTGAGTACCTCATCATTGCACCTTCCACTGGTAGTCTTCCTAGCCTCTGCTTACCTCACATTATACTTGTTTCTTCATTCATCTCTCTCTATGGTCCTCTGTGTCCAGAAGATCAATCTCTCTTGTTATTTTAATTCTCCACCCTTGAATAACACCCGTAGATAGTTCCTTTCATGTGTACTTATTTTCAATATTCGTATACCTGGATATCAATAACCTACCCCACACTAAGGGTATGTGCAGTCCCCTGCACATAAAAATTCTTCAAATAGTAATTAGCTTCATGGCGCGTAAACGTGCTTATTACACAAACACACCAACTGAATTGAAAAAGTATAGAGACAAAGAAGGAAACACATTAAGGGAATGTAGAATTGAAAACCTAATCTAAATGGCAACACTACCTTATTACAACCACCAAGAAGACTTATTTATAGTAGGGCTTCATCCTACTCCCGTTGAAGTAACCGAGTAACCGTATTCCATCAAGTGCCTCTAACTGACAAGCACCTGTTTCAAGTATGTAAGTGATAACATACGGCCCCAACCAATGTACCTTGAGTTTTCCTAGATGGCACAAAAACTTAGAATCATAAAGGAGCACCATTTGTCCTATCTCAAGTTTTTATCCCTGATGTGCCTGTCATGCCATGCTTTCTGCCTGATCTTATCTTATTTTTTAACTCCAACATGTACTATGGCTTTTCACTCATCCAATTTGATTAACTACTTCAATTCATTCTTCTAATGCCTTACTCATCAACTACACCTCCATTGCATTAGCAATCTGCAAAGAAGGTAACATAAATTCCATAGGAAGAACTACTTCTATGCCAAACACTAACTGAAATGGTGTGGCTTTGTTCAACCTTTTATATGTTGTTTGATATGCCCAAAGTACTCCAGATACCTTATCATCCCAATCCTTTCATCCAACATCACAGATTTTTTGTCAATGTCTGGCTCAAATTTTTGTTGAAAGCCTCAATAGTCCCATTTTCTGAGGATGATAGGGTGTAGTCTCATGGTGTGCAATCATGAATTTATCCAATAAAATTCTGATTGTCTCATTAAGAAAACTCATGCCCCTATCACTGGTCAAACTTAAAGGACATCCATACCTTGTAATAATATTTTCCCAAAGAAACCTGGCTGCTGTAGCCACTTTACAATCCTTTGTAGGTGTCTAATTATTCCCACCTTTTCAGATAATCTATGCAAGTTATGATGTAGCATGATCCAGTTCTGCGCGCAGCTGGTGAAATAGGACCCACAAAATCTATAGCCCATTTCTCAAATGGTTTTGCACTAGTAATGGGCCTTAGAGGCATTTCATCTCATTGACCTGGTTTCCCAAGACATTGACAATGATCACAAGCCTTACAAAATTCCTTACAATCTTTATACAGGGTCTCCCACCATAATCCAATGAGTAGAATCTTGTGCATAGTGGATATCACCAGCATAGTGGCCACTTGCAATACCACCATGAGCTTCTTCCATAATATTTGTGCTCTCATGTTCCAATACACAACAACACAGTACTTCATCCTGACCTAATTTGTATAGTTCACCGTTAATTAACATATAGAGGGCTACGCGTATAGTAAGTTATTTCTTCTCCATGGATTTCATTCCTTCTTGTGTCATACCTATTTGTAGAAAGATAGAAATTTCCTCTATTTCTGATGGTGCTCATTGTAACATGTATAATTTTACATCTGGCATGATATCTTCAATTACCTGTACTTCTTCTCCTAACTGTATTATGGATAAATGGTCTAGTCCAGAATTACTTTTCCCTTGCTTTACCATAATTGTAAAATAAAATTCCCGAAATAAGAGTACCAATCTGACATATGCGCCCTTGTAGAATGGGCTTATTTACCAAATACTTCAATGTCATGTGATATATATAAAAGATGAATGGCGTAACTAGTAGGTACTGTCATAATTTATGTAGCGCATAGATCATTGACAAAGCTTTGCGCTCTATAGTTGTGTAATTTTGTTCTGTAGGAGTCAAATTCCTACTAGTAAAAAATAGATAGGATTATCTACAATACCTTCTCTAGGATGAGTCGAACACCGCACTAATGGTCGTGTCATAGGCATCAACATGTACATGAAATGGTTGGTCCCATGAAGGAAAACACATAATGGGTGTGGTAGTAAGTTTCTTAGTTTAATGTCTCGAATGCACATTTTATGCGGTTCTCCCCAGTAGAACGTACCTTTCCCTTTTAGTAACTCCTCCAATGGTGTGAGTAAATTTAGCATATACTTTGATAAACTTCTCTGTAATATCCTATATGACCCAAAAATCCTGCACACTTCACTTTGACTGGTAGGCTCTCTTAGGCCTATAATTACTGCAACATTGGCTGGATCAACCACTAAACCTTCCTTGCAGATTATGTGTCCTAACAATATTTTAAATGGTGTAACAAATATGTACTTCTTGATGTTCAAAGAGATACGTCAATTGTCTACATCTTTCAAACATTAAGCGTAGATTGTCACAATGATCCTTAACTAATCCATACACCATCCAATCATCTAAATAAACCTGTAAGAAGATGTGAATAAATTTCTTGAATGTTTGAAAAACTATGCACAAAAACATAGCATGTGAACATTTTTCAGACCAAAAGACATTACAGTACAGGAAAAACTACCCCATTCAGTAGTAAACATTAGTATTGTCCTGATCCTCCTGGGAAATCCTAACCTGATGACACCCACAAAACCCATCTATAAATGAATAGATCTCACGACCTGACAATGCCTTTTATTATTTCCTCAGTGAATGGCGTAGGAAAGGGATCAGTCACACATGTAGCATTCAGCTCCATGTAGTCCACACAAGATCCTAATTTGTCCATCCTTCTTAATACTGATCACTATTGGACTAACCCATTCTGACTCATCAAGGGGCTTGATAATTCTAGACTTCAACATTTTTTCAATCTCTTCTTTGACATTTTCACACAAGTTGGGGTTCATCCTGTAGGGTCTCTTTCTAATTGGGTGCACACCCTCTTTAAGCTTTATCTTCATCTCCCCTAACGATTCATGCACACATGTAAGTTCATGGTACCCCCTAGGGAATAAGTCCTGATATTCCCTTAGTAACTCGATGAATTTTTCCACTTCAGAGTTTGACCAATAGTCTCTAATTATGGCATTCCTTAGGCTTAACATCTGACCCAATATTCATCCTTCTTTGTCTTCATAAGTTCATGATAGGCACGCATGCGGTCTTATCTGCACTTTCCAACACCTTAAACCTACCTGTTGAATGGTTTACATCCATATTTTCTAATGCCTTCATCATCCACTAAGTAGACCATTTTTCCTTTTTCTTTCTCAAGGAAATCATGTTGAAGTAGTGTGGCATCAGCCTTTGTTTCTTTAGCAAGACGTGCTCCCAAGTTTTCTTCATCCAATAAGTCCTGAAGGAGTTCTTCAGCCTTGGCACTATCTCCCATAGTTAAGTGCTTTATGACTTTTAATGCTTCTTCCACCGAGAGGCTTTGTAGAGAAGAAGTCAAATGTTTAGAGTCATTCCTAGTAATTAAATCATCACCAATTTCCAGTCTTTCCATGGAGTTCTGCATATACATACCAAAACACACGTGCATCCTTGTAAAGTGGAATATAACTTGTGCACCCATAGCGAAGGTAGTAAAGCTTCCTACCCCTCTATTTAGAGTTCTCTCAAACTTCTAAATGTGGTGCTAAATAGGTTGATTACCATGATAAGTGTATATTTAAGTAGGTGCATTGCTCTTGAAGAACCTAGTAGTAAGAGCAATCCTAATTTCATTCCATCCTATAAGATTATCTATGTGGGCCACCCACCAGCATGTTGTTATCTCATGTAGTGTATATGCTAGCATATTTCTTCTTTCTAGTGGGTTTATCCATTATTCCTCCATGGTGCGCAAGAATACCGTAGGATCTCCTTCTCTGGTGTAACAAGGTACCGAGTTGTTACCTATCCTCCTTACATATTGTGGTTTTCTACCTCTAGTAAATATGCTCTTGCTTTTTGCCCGACCAACTCATAAGTGCTATGAGCTTAATCATCACAAGAAAAACTTGTAGTATCACTAACGGACTATGTATCCTCCCACTAAATTATTTCTTCTTTAGATGGCTCAAGTACTTCTAGATCCCAGATGGCACATACATAAATCCTATTATGATCTTCTTCACTTAAGGGCTCAACATAGGGCGTAGATTTTCCATCTGTTAAAGGGATAATAACTCTCTCCTCATTTTAAATACTGATATAACCCTTGTTGAACCAAAGATCAACATTATTTGCATAGCACCAAGGATGCCCCAATAGAGCTGGGAAGATATCTGACTCTTCCAATGCTAAAACCTCAAAGTCTCTAGTGAATTTGGCTCCTTGTATGGTAATGGATGTATCTTTTAAAACTTCGATGAGAGTGGCTTTAGTCTGACTACCCACGAATAATACATTAGAGGATGGTTGTAATGGGGGTCTTCCCATTTGTACCCATTCATCTAAAGTAAGAACATTTAATTTCATGCCTGTATCAATCAGTATATTACTCAATAGACACACATCCATAAAAACATTCAGAGTGATTTCCTTGTCATAATCTAGGCTATGAGGGGGAAGATTCACATTCAGCATCTGTCATCTAGTCTCAATACTTGTGTGTAGAATGTTTCCCTTTAACCAATCCTGTAACAATGGAATGATATTTTCTTGGCGTAACATTTTACATACTTCTCTATAATCATGTATATCAGTTTGGACCATCTCTGATACTTTATTTTTCTCCATCTTCCATGATTTATCTTTTAAGTATTGTATTTCACCTTGAAGATTCCTGAGAACTTCCATGGTTTCCTGATAAACCTCATTCGAACAGGAAAGATCTGGGTACCATGCATGTAGAACCTCCTCCTTAGTGATGGTAAGCTTTTGTTGCAATGCTTTTCTAATGTGTGCCGCCTCAGTGCGGATCATGATCTTCACTTGTAACACCTCAGACTCTACTTCCAACTTAGGCATCCACTTATTTTCAATATCGTGTTGTATCCTAACCATCCATGCACCTTTGTTTTCTTGTTTATGTTTCTTACTTAGATGCTCATACAAGTCTGACCACTCCTCATAGCTATGGTTATTTCCGCAAAAAGACCATGTAATATTCTAAGGACATTCACACTTGTAGTGGTCAGGAGATCCACATGTATAACATGTTCCATGAGGGAACTCACTTCTTCCACTACCACAACCTCATCCTCTAAATCCACCATGGTATTCTCGACCTCTACCATGACCACATTCAAAACGCCCTTCATTCCGATCATAGCACACCTGATTGTGATCCTAGTCTTGATGCTCATTATTTACCTTAGATTTATCTGAAACTCCTATCTATCATACACTAATATCTATAGTATCATGGATCTTACCAATCAGATGGCACTCTTCGGTGTCATGAGTCATGGACCTGTAGATTTTACAGTAACTTGAAATGTTATTCCTTATCATACATTGTAATAATGGGTAGTGGCTAGCATCATGGTTCAACTGACATATCTTAAAATCCAACAGCAATGAGCGTACTGATCTGCGAGAAAAAATATCCTTTGTGTGACCTTCTAATTCACAGTATGTGCACCAAATCCCTGTACATGTCTCGTGTGTTGAATTTTTTGATAGTTTCTCCAACTATTTTTCCATAGATATGATCTATGATTCTAAAAATGGGCTCACCCCATTATCTATGCTTTCAACTACCTTAGCGCATAAGGCTGCTTCAAGTGCTTTGCACAGATCAGTGTATGTCTTATGTGATAATGCCCTCCTAAAAGGGGTAATCAGGCCCCTAACAAACCATTGTGCATGCTGACTTGTGTGTATGTCATAAGAAATCTTAGATAGCAGTGTTTTAAAACAAGCATCATACTCTATGACACTTTTAGTAGTGTCTTTCTTGATATCCTTGAGTGCATTTATACTCTTCTGCTCAAATTCAGGGATGTGAAACTCTTTAAGGAATGCATCTTTTAAAGTTGTATAGTTTATGCAAGTCTGATTAGGGTACAAATTTCTATACCAACTATGTGTGCACCCTTGTTTCCTCTACACAAGTCTGATCTAGAACCACTAGATCTGCAAGAGCTAGAGCTACCTAAACCTCCTGATCCCAAACCTATAGCTGGGGTCATACTAGAAGATGTACTTCCCTATGTCCCAATAGTAGAACTGAATTATACCTCGACAGTCTGGGATGGCTTACTACTCCTTGAAGATAGTCCAAAAATCTACACGCCTAAATTATTTGCATATGATACACCCAAAAAGGTACTCCCATATAAAAATGAAGTCATTTGTGTTGCCATTGTTATGCCTCTTATAAGACTCGCTCCTACTCTCCCACTGCTTGAATTATCTTACTGACTATGTCACGTACTAGATGCTAGAAAACCAAATGCAAGGGCAAGTTTTTCAGGTGGATTTAGATATGTGCCCATGGCCTAGGTCTTCTCTATTGGCACACTTCTACGTGAGGCCGAGAAGGGTTCCCTATCATGTTTTCCCAAATGGGGGAGTTCTTGAGGCTCGGATTCCATGTCTTCAGTGTGAATTTCCACTCCTTCCTAAACTATCTTTCTCCACAACGCCATTTGTTCTACAACCTCTCGCTTCTTCTCTACCTCCCTCTCACATGCTTCATAATACTTAAGATTCCTTTCCTCTCTTTTCCTTTCTACTGCTAGGTATACCATCTTTCACCAAACCTGCTCCTACCCCCGCGGGTGGTGGGGTTTAGTTCGCCATTTGTTTACTCTCCAAATTCAAAGTTACCATCAGGATCTTGATCGCTAGTGGAATGCCTTGCAAGTAAGTTCCCCTTAGATATCGTATAAACTGGAATATAACTACCTCTAGACATGAAAAAGTGGAAATTGATACTCCAAGATATAACTATTCAAAGCACCATAGAAACATGTATCCACAGCTTGAGTCCAAATTAGATCGGCATCATAAAGGGCTTGAAATTCTTCCTGCATCTATACAAGTGTGTGATACCTCCAATTTTTCTTAGATGCATAAGAAATTAGCCACTCATACAATTCTACTGGAAATATAGCGAAGAATCTCGCATATAAATTGTCATACAAATTTTGTTCCACCCACACGCATGTGTTAAACTTAGATCCAGTGTTGAACCATCATGTGCATTCTTCTTCCAGGTCATGTATCCACTCTTCAACACTTGTTAAGGTCAACTGATATGCCTTCATTGTGAACCATCCTAAAAACAACTAAAAAAGAGGTCTCGGTAACGGAACAATGATGTAGCCTAGAATTCAACAGTACAAGACCAGGCACATTGGCACATCACTCAGCCTAGACTGAGCACTCACTCGAAACACATAAAGGCACCAAGACCCTCTTTAGGGTTGTTTTTATAGGATGTTAGCATGATGAAGACTTAAATCATTCAGTTCTATGGCTAATATATCCTTCTACAGTGCATATTTAGATCTAGATCTGTAACATAACAGACTTAAAAGATAACCATAATGGAATCAAGCATGCAATACTAAAATATAACCATGATAACACCTTTTTTAAGTCCATAATCTCCATTATATTAAATATATTAAATACATTTAATCTTCCTTACAATAACAATAATATACGCTCATGCGCGTAATAGATCTAGCAACATAATCTCACTATAACCTAGTTCTCACACATATAACTATGCTCTCTATTACACCATTCAATACATATGTATATGGGTGGGAACTTTCCCCTCACTACTTATCTAAACCCAAAATAGGTCACATGCTATTATTAGCCATGCATTGTTACAAAAATAGGCTTACATGTAAGAATGCAAACAATAGACCTCTCTTAGTCAACTATCAATTCACCTTTCTATATTTAGCCTGCATCCATGCAAAGAGATTTGTAGCTGATCATCCAAAAATAGCTAATGCATGTCACGCAAGTCTCTAATTGGTTTAAGTTCTCCACACACTATCTCCAAAAATAGATCCTCATCATAAAAATAGGGAAGTCCCAAATTTGTCTCTCTTATTTTCACACAATCCTTTCTGATACTCTTATGGCTATGAATGCACTCTACTCTCCCATGTGAACCTTCTATATTGCCCTCACTAGGTGCCATATTCTAACTGATCAACAAAACATATTCACACCCATGAGAAATAAAGGAAATAAAAAAAATTTATCCAACTGCAGAAAGAATTTGTGTAAAAAATCGTAGAGGGTGTCCAATTTAATCTTGATCAACTCACTCCACCGCAAAAATCTTCCTATAGTCAAATAATAGAGTAAATTTCTACCCATGATTGGATGTAGAGGTGCATCAAACTTGAATAAGCAATGAAAATTATGCTCTCTACCATACAAATAGATAAGCCATAGATCAAGATTGATCCCAAGCTCTCCATTGAGAGGACAACAAAATACATGGTAGGAGAAAATTTGAAGGAACACCACATTAATTTGGAAGGAGAAAAATAAAGAATCCATAAAAATTCCATCAAAGAACATAAGGTAGAAGTCATCAAACCTCATCTAGCAAAAAATTGGAAGAAAAGAAAGGAACTACAGATAGCGGTAACAAAGACAGAGATAAATTTGAACAATGCCATGGTATATTACACTTATACTATTGGATGTCCAAGTATGACCATGGAAGACAAGGTTAAAATGGATAAATTAGAACAAGAAATTCACAAATAATATATAGAATATATGATATGAAAGATTATAGTATTCAATTAGAAAAACCATTAGTGAGGATGCAACAAGAAGATACAACTACACAAGATCGATGCAATAAGGTACACACACATCCCACTCCATCTGAACTAGTCCCACTTATCAAAGAAAATAAAAAATTGCAAGAAGTGGATAAATCAGGTGAATAACCATCTGGATTCCATGTTCAAGTATGAAAAGAATATTCTTCCACAAATAACAAAATATATTCCGCAAAGTACACCTTAAAGGATTAGATGCCAGGGCATCCCAAAAACCTAGTCAGGTGAGTTGAGCGAAGGAACCCTTCCTTTCGCTAGACGTCTAAGTTATGAGGAGGTTAATTCCTCCATAGTTTGGTGCCGCATAAATCTAGTTGGGTGAGTCGAGTGTGGGAACCTTTCTCTACGCCAAATAACTAAGTCCTGGTAGTTGATGCCCAACTAATTTTTTTATTTTTTATTTTGTTTTTCGGCCACAATTTTTGAAGAAATTTTTGAAGGAAATACAGGAGTCTTCATTGGTTGTTTTCTTAAGGATGAGTAAAAGTTTAAGAGGGGGATAATGTTGATAGGATTCTTCATCAAATTTTGGATAAGTCGCGAAGTTAAAGAGATAGCCGTGGAATGAAGGAAAAACCATGCATATAAGGATAAACCACAAAACATAGAGAAACTACACATAAATAAGGAAAACCATGGAAAGATAGATGATGCAGTAGAAAACTAGAAGAAACTGACATAAAGGTACATAATCATGATACACTATTGGAAGCAATAGAAGTCAACCAAAAGCCACATAATGAAGACAAATCACACCAGTACGAGACAAAAGCCGACAGAGGCATGAGTTAGAGGAAGTGTCTTTTGAAACATATTGGATCGTGTATATCTATTGTAATTAATGTATTGTATAGTGTTCCTCACAAAATACTTATGTGAGTGTGCCATTTTGATATTTTGTAAGAGACCTAAGTGATATATAAAAAGAAAATATGTATGTACTAAAAATTGATGTAATAATGATTGAGGAATAAATAAAGAATGTATTTTGGATCATAATTCATTATCTCTATTCATTTACATTTATGTTCTTAGTATAGCAGTGGTGTATTTCCCGTGTACATTGTTAACAAATATTATTTCTACCTGAGCCTCAAAAGTCTGTTGGGGTTTTAGGTCAACAAGATTCATCTCCTAACTCCTTCAAACACTTGTTAAAACCCTCATTCGCCTAGCTCAATTTTTCTATTTCCATCTTCTCTTGTCTTTTTCCTCAAACACATGCACACACACATATAAAAAATTTAATATTTCATACACTCTATTAGATCTCAAAACATTCCTTTATACCTATAACACACACTCATATAGGTTAAAATTTTAACCTCTTGCTTAACTAGTGGAAATTTGAAATCAAACATGCACTTTATACCCTTCTCAACTCTTAAACATGAAAAAAATCAGTCTCCCTAATTTTTTTGACCAAATAAACTTTAAAAAATCTCATTTAAATCATTAAAACATCCACATATGACCCATAGAGGTCATCCATACCCAAAACCATCAAACCTTCTCAAAACAAGTTCAAAACCCCATCACCTAGATGGGTTAAAACCACTAACACAAAAACCATGATTATTCAAAATCCAACATTCATCACACATGTTTAATAGGACATAAAAAAATCAATCATGTTCATTAATTATCTTGGACCAATCTAATAATTCATAACATAAGCTGAAAGGCCCATATCCTTCATTAAATAGTTGTTTCCAATGCCATGTCTTCACCTTTGGGTGTCAAGATCATTAAATAAAAACTCAAATATGGCATGTAGCTACTCTATGTAATCATCCAAATATTTACATCACATCTATGCATTTTAGAGCTCACGAAACATCCATATGTTCAAACCACATTAACTTTCATCTTCACCAAATCAATTTGCTCAATTGGTTTACACCCTTTCTACCACTTCAATGAGCTTAAAATTTCTTTAATAAGCACCAAATTCATCCCTCTCCACTATATAAATGATATAAAGCATCAACTCATTCATAGCATGCATCATTTGCCTCATTATTTCAGCCTAAGAAAATTTGTCCTGAAAACAAGCAATCCTTCTTATTCACAAACTGACCTAGATGACCTCTAAATTATCATCATCAAGATAGAAAAACTTATACCACTAGAAATATGTCTGAATCCTTTTTCTAGAACATATTGAAACTCCTTCCAACTCCAAGTGGAATGCCTTCAATCGAGACCATATCTACAAACTTCCTAGAACTGCCCCAAAACTGATGCTTGACTAGTCTTCACAAATAGGGTACACTTTTCCATTTATATGGATCAACATGACCTGAAACCACTATGGAAATAAAAAAAACTCCCATACTAAAAACAATGTCCATTTATTTTGCAACTCCTTTGGGAAACCTTCTCCCAAACTGAACTTCTTCAAAAATAGACCTGTTTGAGTGGGGTACACTCATCACCAAAAACTATACCATACTTTTATGGAAACCTAGAGGATTCCTCTCCAACATAAAATCATCATAATAGCACTATAAATCAATTCTGGTCATGTATGAGCAGTATCTCTCCTACAACTTTTGAGTTGGAGTTTCAAACACAAAAAGTAGTTTACCTTCTTACCATTATTTCATAAAAATGTGACAATGAAATTACCTCATTAATTGTTTTAATCCTTCTGGAATCAATTTCTAAACATCCTTGAAATCCATAATTTCCCATGAAAATCACACAATTCAGGGTGAGCATTAGAAGGTTCAATTTGAGTTGGAAATGACCTTATTTCACTCAACCTGACATAACTTGCAAACTACGCATCATGGAAACCTAAAAATTTTCCCAAATCATCCTGACACACCCTAATCACATATAAAATAATCATCATCTCACAAATAGGTCTTCATCTCTCTAGCCAATAGGAATTGCATGACTAGCCCTTGGGGTTTTGCATGATTTAGGCTAGGGTCAACTGAAAAAACATCATAACTAATTATTAAAAATCTCCAAAAAGTTAGGTATTATACCTAGAACATAGTATATGAGACCCTTTCATGTATCCATGAGCTCACTTAGCTCCAAAACTCAACCTCATGCCTCCAAGCACCTAGACCTGATCTAGATGAACATCTAAAACTTGGTCTTCAACATATACATGTACCCTAAAGCTTATGTGAGTTCCTAAAAACTCCCTAAAAATTCTCTCCATGCTTCCAACATGCTCTTTAATCTATCAAGAATCTCCATCTATTGAGAGGAAAAAATATTACACTAAGGAGAGGGCACATAGAAGATTCATGTGCGGTAGCAAGGCATATTTGAAGGCACGAAAGGATAGGGAAGGAAATGCATGTAAAAGACAGTTTGATTCAGGACTTTTACATTTTCATGGTTACGAGATATTTTTGGAGATAGCGTATGGAGCACACAATGAGATGGAGACTTGCGCGACATACAAATGCTATTTTGGGAAGAACGTCTACTAAGCGTCATGCATGAGTTCGAGTTAATAATAGGATTACTACTGCCATTTAACTGTAAGAGATCTATTATTAGTGCACTTGCATATGTGCATGTTATTGTAAAGGCACATGACTATTTTCAGCATGCGACCTATTTTAGGAAGTGTGTAAGTGGTGAAGGGTAAGTCCCCACCCTTATAAATATGTATTAATCTATGTAGTTAGAGAGATAGTGTGTATGAGTTATTGTGGATTTATGCTGCTAGATATATTACGTGCATAAACTTATGATACTACTTATTTCAAGAATCTTTTGTATTTACTGTGTTTAATACAATGGAGTATATTTGGTGAATAATGGTGTTAAACATGACTGTAACTGGTTCTTACATGGTTGATTTCATTATGTTTATCGTTTGATTCATGATTCTTTAAGATCTAGATATGGAATATACTCTGTGGAATGTTTATGCCATTTATGGATCTGAATGTATTATATATTCATCATGCTCACACCCTGCATAAGAAACTCTAAGGAGGGGCATGGTACCTTTGCATGCTTTGAGTGAGCACTCAACTCAAGTTGGATGATGTGCCAATGCACCTGGGTTATTCGTGGTAAATTCTAGGCTACATCAGGAGTGCTTTTTTTGCATACACGCATAGGAGGGGAAGTTAATTTTGTCATCCACACATTTATCTACATTATTACATCTAACTATCATTCAGTATCAAGTGCATCTTGCACAATAGCTTCCTAGGGTACAATTTCTACACACATGCACAAGAATTACATGGAGTATGAGATGTAGTGTATTACTCGGTTGTAAGTTCACTATGTCGGGTGACCGCTAGGGTCATTTTGAATCCCCATTTGCATCTTCTTCTTTTTAGGATTTAATGTGTTTTGGGATTTTATAGGATATCACTTATTTTGTAGATTAAAGGAGAACTTTGTGATCAACCAATGACAAACAACGAAGGTTAGTTACCGCCTCGTGAAACAAGAAGGATTAGTTTCCGAGGTTCTATGCAATCACAGGAACCCAACAGAGGTCTCTGGCACCCTCACCCCATTTCAGGTGCCCTAGTCCAGGCTCATCTGATAGTTACAAAGTTTTCTGAGTGCGGTTATGACAGTTTCTTTCTCTAGTTTATCAATTTTCTAGTCCATCATACTTCAAGATTAAGATAAGTATCAACTAAGTCTTTTATCCTATCTCTCTTGCACCTAGGGTTTTAACTTATGTTGTTTGTTTGCTTGCATCAGATCTATACTTCAGTATCTTATTTATCATAAGTGACTCTGCAATATCTAGGGTTTATACAAAATTCACTATTTGTTAAATCACTCATAGTTTTCTCTCATATTTTTTTATAAATATTTTAATTTCTTTCTAAAGAGTGTATATATATATATATATCAAAATATTTAAATGGTTTTCTAATAAAGTATTATATGTAGCATCAAAAGTATAAAATATTCTCTCTATTTAATCTAAACCAATAATTTGTTTACATGTAGATATATCTATATGTATACATTTGTTAACCAAAGATTGAGGTAAATATTACATATTACTAAGAAACCAAACCCAATTTCTAAGATATTTTTGTAAGATTATGAAGCTTGTAAAGAGAAATGATTTCTTATAATGGACCCTCTACAACATACTTCAATAAAATTAATATAAAGGCAACTGTATGTTTGGGAATTCTTCTCAAACATTGCCTTCACTATGAAAATGATAATTTTCTTAGGAGCAAAAAATGAGATAGCTATAAGAGTAGACTAGAGGTTATTTTAATGAATAAACTGATTTCTTGGAATTAATAGAGAGACTAAGATAATATGGAGGATATGTTAAATCTCAAGGAAAAACCCTTTTGACATCCATTTTGATAACAAAACACATTATTCACTTTCTTTCTATATCATTTTTCAAAGTATATCACACACTTAACTATTAAATACACCTTGCATGATTCATACGTTTTCAAAAAAGGCATTTTTACTAACACATTTGAATAGCCAATCATAATTTAATAAACATGACAAAGGGGATCAATGGATCAACCCAAAAAATGTTTTATGTTATTAAAAAACAACAAGATTTCCTTTGTAAATTAAATTGAAAGGGAGTATTCTCCATCATCTTACCTCATTGTAGAATTCAATAAACAAGTTCTACATTGAACTTTAAAATGTAAGAAATGCAACTAGTTCTACTATAATTCTTACACAATATTAACACCTTCACTTTCATTGTTCTCAAAACAAGCTTGATAAATGTGGTTTCAATCCTCTCCAAAACAATAAGGAAACCTATTAAACTCTTCCTTTCATAAATAAGATTTGTTATTCTAAAAGAATAACAAGATATTTTACAATCTAATATAAATGATCTTTTATATTCCTTCTTCCTTAAAATTTATAGTAAAACTACAACTTAAAATGCAAGTGGATAAGCCTCCCAAAAAGGGAACAACATGTCGAAATTTTGAGTGAAATCTCCCTTTTTTCCAAACAATGAACACTCCAAGCAAGGCTCTAAGAAACATGCTCCATCAGCAAGGAGTAGGACTCCAAAATGTAAGAGAAGTGGCTTGGTTGTCCACCCAACGAAATGTTACATGTCATCTCCAAGTATATAGGACATGCTAGCCTCCATCCAATCCCATGGGAGAGAGAGTGAGCATACCTCTAAAATATATAAGGGAATAGAGAAGGAAGATACACACACCATTCACTTAAGTAACAAGTTTTGAACCAATACCATGCACAAGAAGCTCCATGATTCTCAAGAGGGAAAAACACATAACCACACATCCAAAAACCAATAAATCAAATTACCAATTCACAAATAATAAGCTTTGTGCTTCTCAAGAGGGGGAAGATGGAAATAATATCCATTTTAAATCCTTTTTTCATATACTAAATAATTTTTCAACTTTTTTGAAAGTTCACAAGCCTCCCAAAATCCATATTTCTCTCATAGATCATATCACACCATACCTCCTCATTACAAGGAAGGGAGATGGGTTCCAAACCATGTGGAAGCCATCTCATACATCAACCAAATGAAGGGAGTATTTTAGAAATCCCAATATGTCTTGCCCATCAAGCCATGTGAGAACAATATGGATTCCTCCTTCTTCCCCAACACTCCAAAATACACTCCCCAAAATGGGTGGATAGAGAAAATAAAATAAATTCAAACAAAACACAATACCCACATGCATTCCTACACATAAACACAAAAAAGAACAAACAACAATGTTTTTTAACACCAGTTAACAAGTTAAGAGGTGTAATGCTCACCTCTTAGTCCAATGAAGTTGAATTCCAAAAGCATTCCAATCCTCCCAAGTTCCTTTCTCTTCCAAGCTCTCTCCAAAATATCTAACTGTAAAAATGAACCAAGGACTCCCAACCCCCTCCAAAATGGAGGATTAATTAAAGTGAACCTAGGAGACTCCAACCTATGGGATGGTGACATGTTTCATCAATCCCCTTTTCAAATCCATTCCACCCCAAGTCCCTATCATTCATATTACAAGAGTCGTAATGGAGGAGAATCTCAACAAAATAAAATGCCCTCTCATATTCCAATTGGTTCCCAAAATCAAAGTCATAATGATGATTGGGACAAGAGAGGCTCAAATGGGAGGGAAAATCCCTTTTGAACCTTAGAAAGAGTCCCCCTACCCATAGGTAAGGTCCAAGCGGTCCATTTTAGAGTAAACGTGACCCCCAACAAGCAAATCACCCCTTTAAAATTCCAATGTTAGCCCAAATTCGGGTTTGGGAGAAGTGACACACTTTGAGAGGTGGTGGAACTGACCTATTTCATGATTAGGTGTCCCTAAACCCCCTTAAACAAGATAACACTAATTAAATTATCCCTAATCCAAGTTGGGACATTAAACCCATAAAATAGGGTTAAACGTGTTATTAAAATAATAAATATCAAATCAATTTCAATAATCATATTTTTAAAAAATTTAAATCTTATATCAAGGGACCAAGATCAATCAAATAATATTATAAATTCATAAGATCTAACATGCAATGAAAAATAAGTATAAGTAGCAAGAGGATAAGAGTGACTTAGCTTGTATTTGATTATCTAGGATGATTCTAGACTAGGACAATGATGGAGCAAGTCAGATCTGAGTTCTATATACTTCAGCTGGAAAACATATTAGAAGATGACATCACTACCCTAGGTGCTAGTGTCTTGACAGTATTCCATATCTAGTATTTTCAGGGTCTGATTATGTCTTCTTCACTTCACTCTTTATCGCTCTGACTTTGTTGTAGGTTTTTATGATCACACTTGTACCTGTAAAAAAAAACTAACTTTGTTGTAGGGTGATTGTCATTGAGTGTTGCACTACATTTTATACTCAATGTGGTTCTGGTGTGTGTGTGTGTGTGTGTGTGTGTGTGTGTGTGTGTGTGTGTGTGACATAATTTTGTCCCTTGAAGCTAGATTACCCATGTTCTAATCGCACCAAGATAGCAGGTTATAACTACTTTTCCCCCAAGATGAATGTGTGTGATGGAACTTAGAATTTTCCCTTCCTATATAGTGAATGGTGCAGTCCAAATACAACCCTTGAATGTTTTTTTTTTCCCAGGTAGTAAATAAGGAGTGATAGACCAAATTTCCCAGCCGCTTAGAATAGTAAGTAATTCATGTATATATATGATTTCTTTACTTTCATTTTGTCATTAATAACCCTAAAATCCAACCCAAAGTGATGATAGGAGTTTTAGAAAAGATAATGGTTAATGTGGTATTTTAAAACATAAGAGAAGAGGGAAAGAGGACAAAAGTGCCCAAAGGGGAAAATAACGCATGGGTGTTCCTACCCCTATTGTGTGTTGTTGGGTTTCAGAATGGAGCATGGGTTGAAACCACAGTTAGGGGACAATAAGTCCCTCCTCTTTAATGGGAGAGGTTCCCTTATTGAAAGCAAGAAAAACAAATGTACATATATACAACTCTCAATGTTAGGACCATGATATTCTGGAATGTTTTCATACTTAAAAGATTATCAACCAGAAGGAATGGAAGAATATAGAGATGGGAGAAGGAAGAGAAAAAACAATGCTTTTTGGAAATATAGGTAGTGGAGTATCTCCCTACTCACATTGAACCAAGAAACTGTAGAAAGGATCAATTACTTCACCACCTGCACAAATCTATAGACACAAAGTTCTAAAGATTCACACAAACCAAAACACAAAGTTTCTATTAAATGCAAAATAAAAGATCCATTGAATCAAGCAAGGAGAGGAAAGGTACAACAAAGGAAAATAAGAAAGAAAGAACTTCTACTATTAAATTACTTCAGAATTTACAACTTTCCCAGAAAAACCAAAATCCCCTTTTTCCCGTGGCCAAAGCCATATATTTATAACAATTTGTTTACATCCATACTTTGTCCCCAAGAAAACATTATCTGAAAGGGATCATGTTTGTTGCAGATCCTCTTTTGGAAAGTGACATGAAACAAACACTCATGAAAACAGGAGGTTGCAAAAAGGTGAATATCTCGTCAATTTGAGCATGATTATTTTAACAGGGAACATCTCGTGATTTTCTCCTTCACGTGGTCCTACCATTTTCACCGTTTAACCACTTTCATAGCACTCAAGTGCTTATTGATAAGTTTTATCCTGTTTTATTGCATATGCCCGATAAAATTTGTTTTCTGATGATTAAACTTTACACTTCTTTAAACTTATCAATTTGGTTCCAAAACCAATCTAGAACATATCTCATGAAGGACCAATAAGGAATACAGGGAAAAGAAAGAAGAATGAGCCATTTACATGTTTTGTAGAGCTCTGGTTCATTAATGGCGATAAAAACTGGAAGAGGGCATTTGGATATTTTCCCCCTTTTACCTTCAAATTTGGACCCTACACATGGCAAGATCCAAGCAACGATGACCCTGGGGAAGAAATCTACATTTCTTGATATTTGGGAGAAAAAGTGCATTTTCTCGATTTTCTCCGCCCCTCCGTAGCTCCGCCAAAGGCTGGACATGTGGCATCATTTGAGTGGATGAGGAAATGCGGGTCGGAACTGTCATTTGAACTTTTTTAATGAAAAGGCTCAAATTCTCAAAAATCTCTGCCGGTCTGCTTTGAATTTTCAACATGGACACGTGGCACCATATAATTGGTTATGGGGATGTGCTTCTACTTTAAACTTTATCTTATTTTGAGAAAAGGGAAGAATTCCAACTTTCCTGCGAAGGTCCGCACCCCTGCCATTGACTTTTCAACGTGGACACATGGCACCATATGATTGGTGTGAGCCTCAACTTAGAAATTTTCCTTTCACTTGGGCGGGGCCGCGGGCCATTTTAGAACTCTTCACCTTTTGTGGAAACAAGGGCTAAAATTCCCAAAGTCTCCCGTCGGTCTGCCAAAGCACTTATGAATTGAGAAACAACCATGTGTCCCTCTCTGATCTATTGACACGTGGAGCCACCTGATTGGTTGCGGGCCTCAAATTAGAAATTTTCCTTTTGCCACAATGCTACTTAGAAAATAAAATGGATCCACTGGCCTGAACCTCCACTAAAACTACTCCAGCCAATCAGGGACCAACGGGGATGCGGGGAAAATCTGGCATTTTTTCCAAAATCACCAAAAGCCATAAGTTCACAAAGGAACCCGCCCGACCGCATCCAATGGGAAACAAACACGTAGCCCCACCTTCCCGAGCAATAATTTAATGGAGAAAAGAATGTAGAAAGTTGCAGGAAATGGGAAAACACCATTTCTGCTCCCGATAAAGGATTTCTTTCTCTACAAAAGGTTAGAAACAAAAGATGCAAGTCTCCACGCATTCCAACTCATCAATAGGAGAACCAAAATCATTTCCCACCTACTGAAAAAAGGTAAAACATTTTAGTGGCAGCAGACTGAGGAAAATGATTAAAAACCCGTGGAAATGAGAACAAATGTCATGAGGAGTTTTAAAAAAAACAAATTTCTAACATAGCAGGGCTCCAATTTTCATGAATTTAGATTTGAAAAGATGGGGAAAATTAAGAGGACAACAACTGGCTCCTTATAGGGATGATTTGGTAGAGGAAAGAGGCAAAATCAAGAACCTTAGATAACTCTTGGTAATCAGATAGGATCAGTGTCTTATCCATTGGGAAACAAAGTCAAAAATAAGTAAAACCAACACAGAAGATAACACAGAAAGGGAAACAAGGAAATCAAAATGTTATACAAAATGTACATAGGGACTGCCAAAACTACTAGGTTTTGAAAAACTTCAAAAAATGTCCACTATAAGGAAGTGGGAGAGGAGAACCATCCATGTAATCTAGGTAAAAATAGTTATCACTAGAAAAATATCTCATTTTAGAAGGACCAAGCCAAAGGGAATCAAATTTACCATGGCTACCTTGAGGTTCATGTCTTTTATCCCAAAGAAGAACACTATCTCCTACTTGAAAAGTCTGGGGTTTGGCCTTTTTGTCTAACAGAGCATTTACCTTGAGTTGATGAGCTGATATTCTATCAACCACTTGCAATATATCTTCATTCAACTTCTAGAGGTACATAATTCTTTTGTCTAATGAATTGGTAAAGCTGACACCCTCAGTGGCCTTCATCAACTGTAAGGCTAGTAGTTCCAATGTCATTGGAAGCTAAGCTTCAACTCCATATACCACTTGAAAAGGAGACATTCCAATGGCTCTTGTAGGTGTAATCCTATCTGCCCATAAATCATCATATAGTTTCTTATGCCAATTCCTTTGAGAGTCATTAACAAGATTCCAAACAATGGTGACCAAGTTCTTGTTAGTTGATTTTGTTTTCCCATTCCCTTAGGGATAGTAATCTGAAGACTGGGCAAGGGAAATGCTATAGCCATAGCAAAAATCCATCATCTGAGCAGAAGAAAAATTGGAAGCATTGTAAGTGACAATATTTTTTGGTATCCCAAACCTTATTAAGATGTGCTCCTTGATGAAGTTGCATACTACTTCAGAAGTAGTACTTTTAACTGGAATGGCTTCCACCCACTTGGTGAAATAATCAGTGGAAGTCAAAACATGGGTATGCCCTACACTTGAAGGTGGATTGAATGTCCCAATGAAGTCGAATCCCCATTATTGAATAGGTTCCTCAATCACTACTGGTTTGAGAGGTAAAGTAGCCAATTTGGGTCTTCTAACAAAGTTTTGACATGCTTTACACTTGTCTACCCACTTTGATGCATCTTTGAACAAGGTAGGCCAATAATATCCATCACGAAGGATTTTGTGGGCTATGACAGCAAAAGAGAAATGACCTCCATAGGCCTGATCATGAAAAGCTGAGAATAACTTCCTTTGCTATTCTTTGTCAACACATTTCAAAAACCTTCCATCTATGCCTCGTTTGAACAATGCATTTTCCCACAACACATATTGGGTAGACCTTAATTTGATGGATCTCTTCTCCTTGGTACTCAAATGGGAAAGGCATTCTCCATAAGTAAGAAAGTGTGTAATGCCAACATACAATTCATCAGTTGATCTAAGGAAAAGAAAAACATGGATATCAACTTCCTCCTCAGACAATTTGGCATCAGCGCCTTCAGCAATGAGTTCACATAAGCCATTTCCTCAAACTATCTTGGTGGGTTTGATGTCAAGATCATACTCCTAAAATTTGGCTACCCAATTTCCTCTCTTGGTTCCAAATTCTTGTTGTGTAAGAATGGATTTAATATTTGTATCAGGCACAAGCACAATAGAATGAGAGTTGAGGATGTAAAAATTGAAACTGTTTCATAGCTTTGACCACTGCAAAATCATGTTTCTCCATCATGGTGTACTTCATCTCATGGGATTTCAAAATGTAACTCATGAATACTATGGGGAGTTCATGACTTTCAGCATTCTCCTAGGTTAACATAACAACTAGACTACTTTCAGTGGCATAACAGTAGATAATGAAGTCTTTGCTATAATCAGGGCATGCCAAGATTGGAGTATTTGCTATAGCTCTCTTGATGTCTTCAAATGTAACCTTTCATTCAAAGGACCAACCAAAATTTTGCTTCCCTTTCATCATGTGTGCTGTGATCAAAGTAAGTTCAGAAAAATCAGGTATGAATCTTCTTAAGAAGTTGATCTTTCCAAAGAAAGAGTGCACACCCTTCTTGCTTATGGGGAGAGGGATCTGCTGAATCATATGGACTCTTTTTATATCAATATTGATTCCCTCCTTGGAGAAAATGTGTCCCAATAATTTTCCCTTGGTAACAAAAAATACAAATTTCTTGGGATTCAAGGATATGTCATGATCTCTACACTTTTGGAGGATAGTTTCAAGGTGTTGGAAATGATTAGCTCTTGTTTTTAAAAACATAGTCAGATCATCAAGGTATACAACTATGCATTTTCCCTTAAGACTCCCAAATGCCAGGTCCATTTCCTTTGAAAGGTGGTACCATCATTGATGAGGCTAAAAGGCATTCTCTTCTAAGCAAAGGTTCCCCAAGGAGTGGTAAAGGCAGTCTTATGCTAATCTACATCACTTACTTCTACTTGATTATATCCTAAGAATCCATTAAGCATAGACAACATTTATGAACCTGTAACATCCTGCAACACTTGATCCATTATGGGAAGAGGATAATTATCCTTCAAAGAGGCTTGATTCAAGTTCCTAAAATCAACACAAATCCGGATCTCACCATTCTTCTTCCTGATAGGCACAATATTAGCAATCCACGTTGAAAGGTGAATGGGGAAAATGATCTTAGCCTTCAATAACTTTTGGATCTCTTGAAAAATTGTATCAACAATTTTAGGGTTATATTGCCTCTTCTTTTTCTAGAAGGGCTTGATCCCAAGTTTTAGAGGAATGAAATGTTGCATCTATTTTGTTTTAAAAGCCTTGAGATCATCGTAATAATATGTAAGAACATCAACATACCTTTTCAATAGATTTGATGCCTTCTTCCTCTCCTCTTGTGTGCAACACTTTCCAATGTTCACCAGCATAGGTTCGTTAAGACTCCCTATGTTTATCTTTTCATAGTCAACAAACTATTGAGATCCTTTGGAAGCTTTGGACTTGATCTACCCATCATGATTATCAAATAACTCTTCCAAACTTACCAGTCCTTTAGGTATCTTATTACCTTTTAGTTTTATGTAGCCATCATGATCCATTTCTTCTTTGCTATCTTCTTAATTTGGAGGCACACACTCTCTAGGTAGATTCCCACCTCCTTTAAAGTACAGCTAATCAAAATTATCTATGAGTTCAAGGAAGGAAAGAAAGTGTTGATCATTATTAAAGACCTACCAGTTGCTTGCATCGTCAGGCACACTAGGCCTATGAATCATCTCAAAGGTGAATTTATCTTGGAAGAAATTTGGATGAGGGATCAGTAGAGACCCCGAGATAACCAAGGAATCAGCCCTGGTGTTCCTTTCTCTTGGCATGGATTGAATTGAAAAGGAATCAAGGAACTCAATGGAATCCCAAATCAGGTTCCTGTAATGCTTCAACCTTCTATTCTTCACTTGATAGAGATCTCTTACCTATTTTACAATCAGTTCTACATCTCCACGAGTAAGTAGATTCTTGATCCCCATCTCTTTTGCCATGCTTAAACCGAGGATGAGAGATTCATACTCAGTTGTATTATTATTTTTTTGAATTGGAGCTTGAAAGAGAAAGGGAGAATTTTCCCTTCAAGAGAAATAAGAACCACACCAACTCCAGAACCAGCTGAGGAGTAGCTTCCATCAAATTCCAAAGTCCAAATGCCATTAGGATCAAGAAACACTTCTGTAGGATGGTTAGCCTCATCTTGTGACATGATCATGGAGTTACCATGACCAATGTCTACATAAAGTATTTGTGCCTTTGGGTCATTTTTTTTTACACAATATATTCAGTTTGTTTCTCAGGCAGTAGCTTCTTCATTTTCCCATTCACTGGAATAAGAGCATGTGACAAATCCATCATGATTTATCCCCCCACATTTTTGCAAAAAAAATCTACTCAACAACATGTCGTAGGAAGGGGGAAATATTAGCTACCAAGATGGTGGCTAAAAAATCTCTTCTCTGGAAAAGAAACAAAGGCTACTTGTGCATCCTTGATCCTCCCAACCAATGGTACTTCTCTACTTTCCATTGATTAACATGAACCAAAAGTGTGGGTTATGGTTAAGCCTAAGGTAGGAGCTACCTGAGAAGGCATCACATTGTCTAAAGCACCAAAATCAATAACACAATTGCTGAGTTTGTGACCAGATATGAGGAGGGTGACATAAAATGGTTCGATCTTCCCATCAAATGAAGTGACTGATGCCACAAGGTTGGGTTGAGATGAAGTAGATAGAGTGGGAAAGAGACGTTTGGAACTAGGGGATGAAGGCTTGGATTTGGAGTTTACAAAGTCTACCATCTTAGCAAAGGCCTTGGGATGGGTTTGGTAGAATTCAGCTTCTGAGATATGGATCTTAGTTTTCTTAAGATGGTCAATAATGTTAAAAGAACCAAAGGTAGATGGAGCATCATTGATAGGAGTAGATGAAACTTTTAACTTATCAACTCTATTATTTGAAGGGAAAGAAGCTTTAGGAGTAGAAATAGAGGAGGAAGGAATAGCAGAACCTACCTTAGATGTGGAAGAAGTTAGAATATGAGATCCTCTCCTTTTAATCACTGGAATGACCGTAGGAGGCTCAGATATTTTAGCAGGCTACACCACTTTCTCCTTCTTGTTGGCTTCCTCACGAGTCATGACAACATATGATTCATTATTCATCTCGGTAACTCTTTCTTCATAATCATCCTCTTCATCTATACCTTCAATGGTGAGAAAATGGGCATGATATCCATTTAAATCTTCTAATCCTTCATCAACTTCCTCTTCATGTTCTTTACATATTTCATCCTTTTCCTCATCATCAGGCTCCAACACTTCACATGCTGCATTGACTAGAAATTTATCATGTGGACCTTTAATTTCTATTCTGCTCTGAGTAGAGGGAAATAAATTTTTTGGTTGAAAATTATTTCTAGGAAAATCCTGATAAGGATCATGCCGGGCAAACTGCTTCTTGAGGGAAATAAGATCATTAGAAATTTTCTATACCAACTAATCTACACTAGCCCCAGGAGAAGATGTGGAAGAACGGGATGCTTTGGATTTGGATGGATCTCTCCTTAGCTTGCCAGACATGATAAGATAATATTCAACACTAACAGTAAATCTCTGATCAACATCCAAGGTGGCAAGATTGGCTCTCCTTAGTGCATAGCTCAGCTCAGGCAGTTGGGCATTAAGGAAGAAACATCTGAATCTCATCCACAAAGTGTACATTTAGTGGGATATTGTTAACAAACCTTTTGAATTTGGCCAAAAAATCCCTCATGGGCTCATGTGTCTCTTTCTTAATTTTATAAATCTATTCCAAGATGGCATGTACATCCTCATCATGTTTGAAATGGTGCTCAAAATTGGTTGTCATAGTGTTCCAATCGGTGATGGATCCAACAAGAAGATAATAAAACCAATCAATGTCATTATCTTGTAATGTCTCCATAAAAAGTCTAACAGAGATATCCTCATGTTTAACCCCGAGAACACCACAAGCCACAATGAAGGCTACAATATGTTCATCTAGACAAACCTTCCCATCACCTCTGAATTTAGGGAAATTCTTCCTATTTCCTCTTGGTAATTCATGCAATGGATGGGGAAGAGCAAGAGGCCAAACCCTTTGGCCCCAAGGTACAGGAGCTTCCATCCTTGAAAATCATGTTTGGAGAGGAACTAAAACACCAGTGAGAATCAAAGCTTGCAAAATAGGACTGATTTGATTTTGAGGGATGTCACTCCCAAAAGTTTTGTCTCTAGAAAAAGGAGTGCTTGCAGATCTTATTCCTCTTCTTTTTCTTGATGAAGAAGGGAGGGAGAAACCTTGATGATCTAAAAGTTGGAAATGAGGGTCTTCTTCCCCAAGGGTTCTTCTACCCCAAGTGTAACTCGGATTTGCCAGATCAAAGATGATCAAAACGTTGTTATTCAAAAAATGGAATCCATTTACAATGAATTCCCCAGCAGAGTTGCCAAAAATTGTTAGGTTTCAGAATGGAACATGGGTTGAAACCACAGTCATGGGAAAACAAGCCCCTCCTCTTTAATGAGAGAGGTTCCCTTATTGAAAGTAAGAAAAACAAATATACAGATATACAACTCTAAATGTCTATATTATGGAATGTTTTCATACTTAAAATATTATCAATTAAAAGGAATGGAAGAATACAGAGATGGGAGAAGGAAGAAAACAACAATTCTTTTAGGAAATATGGATAAGAGAGTATCTCCCTACTTACATTGAACCAAGAAAATATAGAAAAGGATCAATTACTTCACCACCAGCACAAATCTGTAGACACAAAGTTCTAAAGATTCACACAGACAAGAACACAAAGTTTCTATTGAATGCAAAAAAATGATCCATTGAATCGAGAAAGGAGAGAGAAATATATAACAGAGGAAAATAAGAAAAGGAAGAACTTCTGTATTGAATTACTTCATAATTTGCAACCTTCCCAGAAAACTAGAATCCCCTTTTCCTATGGCCAAAACCATATATTTATAAAAATTTGTATACATATATACTTTATCCCCAAGAAAAGAATATCCGAAAAGGATAATGTTTGTTGAAGATCTACTTTTGGAAAGTGAAATGAAACAAACACACTCATGAAAATAGGAGGTTCAAAAAGGTGAATATTTCATCAATTCGAGCATTATTATTTTAGCAAGGGACATCTCATGATTTTCTCCTTCATGTGGTCGTACCATTTCCACCTAACCATTTTCATAGTGCTCAAGTGCTTACTAATAAGTTTTATCCTATTTTGTTGTGTATGCCTGATAAAATCTATTTTTTGATTATTAAACTTTACACCTCTTTAAACTTATCAATTCAGCTCCAAAACCAATCCAAAACAAATCTCATGAAGAAATGACAAGGAATCAGAGAGGAAAGAAAGGAGAATGATCCATGTTTTGTGTTCTACAGAGCTTTGGTTCATTAATGTCAATAAAAACAAAAAAAAGGGCATTTGGCTATCTTTTCCCCCTTTTACCTTCAAATTTGGACCCTACACGTTGCAAGATCCAAGCAACGATGGCCTTGGGGAAGAAATTTTCATTTCCTAACATCTGGGAGAAAAAGCATGTTTTCTTGATTTTCTCTACTCCACGCAGCTCCACCAAATGCTAGACACGTGGCGTCATCCAAGTGGTTGAGGAAATGCAGGTCAAATCAGCCATCTAGGATCTTTTAACTAAAAGGCTCAAATTCTCAAAAATCTTCGCCGGCCCACTTTGAATTTTTAATGTGAACATGTGGCACCATGTGATAGGTTGCAAGGATGCACTTCTACTTTAGACTTTATCTATTTTTGAGAAAGGAGAAGAATTCTAACTTTTCCCTAAAAGTTTGTGCCTCCACCATTGAATTTTCAACTTAGGCCACATGTCCCCATGTGATTGGTGCGGGCCTCAACTTAGAAATTTTCCTTTTGCTCGGGCAGGGTTGCAGGCCATCTTAGAACTTTTTGCCCTTTGTGGAAACAAGGCTAAAATTCCCAAAGTCTCCCGTCAGTCCGTTGAAGCACCTAGAACTGAGAAATAACCACGTGCCCCAATTTCATTTTTCAACACGTGGAGCCACCTGAATGGTGTGGGCATGTGCCTCAATTTTTTATCGATTTTGGAAAAGAGTAAAATTCCAAATTTCCCCGCAAATTCCATGCCCCTGCCATTGACTTTTCAACACGAAAACGTGTCCTTCTCTTATTGGTGTGGGCCTAAGTTTGAAAATTTATCCTTTCACCATTGTGCCTTAGAAAATAAAATGGATCTGCCAACCTGAACCTCCGCTGAAACTGCTTTAGCTAGTCAAGGACTAGCGGGGATACGGGGAAAAACTGACATTTTTTCAAAAGTCACCAAAAGTAATAATTTCATAAAGAAACAAGCTTGGTCGCATCCAATGGGAAACAAACGCGTAGCCTAACCTTCCTGAGTAAGAATTTGACAAGGAAAAGAACGTAGAAAGTTGTAGGAAGTGGGAAAACACCATTTTTACTCCTGATGAAGGATTTCTTTCTCTGCAAAAGGTTAGGAACTAAAGATGCAAGGTCCCACACATTCCAACTCATAAAAGGAGAACCAAAATCATTTCCCATCTATTGAAAATAGGTAAATCATTTTAACAGCAGCATATTGAGGAAAATGATTAAAAACACCATGGGAAATGAAAACAAGCGTCATGAAGAGTTTAAAACATGAATTTCTTCCATGGCAGGGCTCTGATTTTCATGAATTTAGATTTGAAAAGGTGGGGAAAATTTAGAGGACAACACCCTGAACTAGGTTAATCTATTGAGCATATTGCTTGAATAAACTTGTTAAACCCCTCCTGATTTGGATATCATGAACCTTAAGGATGCTATTTGGACTTGTGGTTGTCATTTCTTGATTTGAACTATTTAAATTGATTATGAATAAGGGTTTTTCTAGACTCTTACATTTCTTGATCTCTGTGCAAGATTGGAGGGAACAATTTTGTTAATAGTTTGTACACCTATAGATAAGCTATGTCCATTTTGGGTTGTACCTTATTGTAATTTAATTGTGGAGAAACCTTCTCTTTCCTTTCATAGGATGTATTTTTCTCACCTATGTGAGGATTCGATTGAGAGTCTATCTCGTTGATTGTTTTACTTATGTCTTGAAGGAATTGGTCAGTCTATTGATCTTTGACTAAAACTTTGACGTCCTTGAGTGACTGTTGGAGATTGTAATTACCCCCATGAAATTTGTAACTTTTTTCATTACATCTCCTTTTTGATATGGGTATAAAATCACTGTCGTTGGATGTCCATGATAGGAAACCATGTTTAAATCTATTTCAACCACAATAGTCACACATTCTGTTGATATCTTCTTTTATGTGTCTTCTTTTCTAAAGGAGTTGGGGATGTAGTGAATGGGTCTACATTTTCCCTTGTGACCTTCTTCCCGTGTTATAGAATTTTGGAATTCCCTTCTGATCATGAAATTTGACTCCTTCTCTTCTAGTCTTTGGGGTGAAGTCTGACCATTGCCACTCTAGAAATAATAGGATGATATGGGTTGTGTTCTATTCTCTGAAGTTGTGTATGGAAATTCAGGCTAACTGAATTTTATAGGAAGCTCTTATTGTTTCATCATAGTCACCCTTCTTCTTTTGGATAAATATGGTCATTAGATTTAATTGGATCAGTTTCACTACTATCCTTAATGCCTTGAGTAGTCATCATTGCTACTTTCTTGTTCTCTTGACTTGTGTTAAGGATTTTAATAATTGAGATAGAAGACTAATGTGAGATGATGTACATTGAGTAAATTATATCCTAATGTTGATATGTGGTCTAACTTGATAAATTAGGCTATGCATTACATTTGGGACAGGATTCCACATCTGATGTGTAAGACTCTTATTTGCATTTGTGTTTCTGATTAAGATGATTTGTGAAGGAAATAATTAGAAGGTACTTTTATTTGATATGGATAAGTGTATTGGATGGAACTGCATTTATCTGATAACATGTTGTATATTGTAGATTACATCATGACATTTCTTTGAATGTTATTCAAATTGATTAATTTCTCTTCTTTTATGGTTGTTATTACTATGATTTATTTGTCTGCTTGACATCACTATTTCATTAAAGCATAGTTGGTTTAATGAAATAGTTATTTGAAAGCATTTTGTTTTAATTCTTAGTGCTTATCATGCTCAGTTCAATGAACTGACCCGTGCTAGCAATTTTTATAGATGGACTTCACATGTGATAAAGGAAGGAAATAAATTTTATGATTTATTGGTTGATTAAAAGTCTGGACCATTATAGAGAATTCTAATTTATTATTGAAATGTATTGAAGGAAGAAAAGTTGTATTCCTAAATGACCTTGATTTTGATTGACAAGAAATATGTCAATAATGCATAAGTTTTGTAAGATGTGTATTTTATTTTGATGAATTGAAAAGACTAAAGTTACTTAAATTGATTAAGTTTATTCTCTTGTTCATAATAAGAAGGAAAATTTTTAATCATATCCTTGATGTTGTCATTCATATCTGATTGGATCCTTATTTCTAATGTCACTGGATTGGATGGATGAATGGGAATTAGTACGATTTCCCTTACTTAAATGTAACTTATTAAGTTGTACGTATTGATGTTCTTTACTTAATCTTGAAGGGTTGATTATGATTTTATGAATGTATAGTTATAATGTCCAGATGTGTGAATTGGATATGGGTATAATAAATCCTAATACCTAGCCATAAGGAGGAAGGTTCTCCTCTTCTAAAAAGGATGGAAAATAAAAAAAATGATATATGAGTTTGATAACCAATTAGAATTCATATTTATGAAGTCTTTTATATCAAAACCATCTAATTTTAAAACTTAGATCCAAGCATTGCCAACCTATTTGCTGCAACATTTTAAGCTCTATCACGATACAAAATGTTGAAATAATAAAACATCCCAATAAAATCCCATACTACATGCTTATATTGTTTCATCCTTTGATTTTTGTAGCATATAGTTTTCTAACTTGTTTGACCACTAACTCAGAGTCCCCCTTTAAGAACTATGTCCTTGATACCATATCTCCATGCAATCATTAAACCCAAACGTAAGGCCTCATATTTTACAGTATTGTTTGTGCACTCAAATTTAAGTTTAAAGGAGAAGTTAAAAATTATCTTGTTTTGGAGACACAAGGAAAACTCTAGCACCATTTCCCAAATTGGAGAAAGCTCCATCAAAAATCAAAGTCCAGGGGAAACCAACTTTTTCAAGACACTTATTCTAATTAATATCATGTTCCTCAAAATCCACATAGCCAAAAAAGTTGTTAACATCTACATCTACATATAATACTTCATAAGAAGCATTATTAGGATCTTCTATCAGATGCAACATATTTGTCTCACCATACAACTTGACAAGGTTCCCTTCTACCAGTATGGTGGCATATGACATATCCATTTGTACACTTCCACTAATACTGGTAGCCCACTTCCTTGATAATAACATACCCAATTTACCAAGGTAATCCATAATGAATACATTCATGGTTACAAACTTACTAGGATAAGCTTCCAATTGCACCACTAAAAATTTCAGATACCCAATGACTAGTACTTTTCTTGATTCCATGGTAGTGCACTTTTTAAAGGAATTTGTTACTTTGATATCCAACTCATTCATAATTTCACAGGGCATAACATTACATGAAGCTCCTTAATCAAACATGCAATCATGCAGAAGCATGTCATCAATCATCAAAGAAGTATAGAAGGGATCAACATTAAGTCAGGACTCAACAAGGGAAGTGCCTAGATATATTTCAAGGGATTCCCCAAAATTTTCCAATGTCTGTGGCATTTCCAATTCTTCAATAATAGGAGGAACATCAAAATTGTTAACGTATTTTCCTGGGGCCACTACCTCCTCCTTAAATACTAAGTACTCAAATTCTCTTCTTCTGTGCTCAAGGATCCTAAGTAACTCGATGATGGGTACAATGACCTTTATTTGAATCAAAAATTGGGCCATATCACAGGAGGTATACTTGGGTAAGGTTGTATTAAGAGGTAGGGTAATTTCCTTTTCTTGTGGTATAAGGTTCTTCATGGCTTTCGAAGGGTTACTAGGTTTATTGACATTAGCTAGATTTTTGGTTGGCACACCTTTCTTAGGGGGGATATTTTGGGATATTAATGAGGAGGGGATTCTTTTCTTTTGGATGTGGCCCTACCATTTTAATAGTCTTTTTTCTTCTATTATATTATTTCTTTTGGGGCACCACTACATTTATTAAAAACTATCTATCCTCCTCATAAGGGATTCCACCATCATATTTCTCAATCATTAATGCCCTTAAGTACTCAAAATAATGATTAGGAGAGTCAAAATCCTAGACCATATAAAATTTAAGATCAATAGTAAAGGAATAGGAGATATTCAGTCTATGCATTTGTTAGGTCCCTTAAATATTAGCTAAGTATAAAAGGGCGTATAGGTGAGCTAGGCCTAGTTGAAGAAAAGCGCACAAGGATAAAGCATGTAGGGCAGAGTTTAAAGAGGGATTTAAGGAAACCTGTGACTTGTGCGCAGACAGATCCAAGGGTTCAAGACTTAGCCATGTTGGGTGTTTTTTTAGATGTGAAAAGCATGACCCAACTGCACATGCAGAGTGGATAATGTGCCAGCCTGGTGACAGGGTGGCCTAGGAAGGAGCATGCCTGTGATAGAAGCTTCTAGAAGCTCATCATGACAAAAAGTGGAAATCTTAGGCCTAGAGGATAATGCTCACATACAAGACCACATTCAGACACTTGACATCAGATCTCAGGCCACTAGAGGATGAGTTGGTAGTCTAGAAATCCTATATATACAAGTTCTTGTAGAAGGAAATGGAGAGAGATAGATAGAGGGTAGAGCTCTGCAGAAATACTTCAAGAGCTCTGTTAGTTTTGGTAATTGTGTTTAGGGAAGGATGTATCAGGGGTATGGGGTTTATAAATTTCTTTTGAGAGCCTAGCCATATGAGTCCAGATATAATACATGACTGCAGTCTGCTTCTCTGTAGTACCTTATCATGGCTCCATGAATGCAATGAGGTTACTAGCTTACCTGAATATGAAAATTGATGATTCTAATGCATACATCTTTCTCATAGTTCCTTTTCCATTATGTTTATAATTAAGTATGTATGTCTATACAACTTCCTTCTATTTTGGAACAAGTTATACAATTTATTAAATCACTTCCTATCTAAAATGACTGCAACGACCTAGAAGCCATTATGAACTCTATGGTGCTTGTATGTTTTACTTCCTATAAGATCTCTTAACATGAATAATAGATGTTGTTTCCCACTAAACTCACATAAAAGAGAGACTTGACACCCATGCATGCCTCAAGTGAGTGCGCAGTGCCCGTTGGGTGATAGTTTGATGTACATGGGGTTCCTTTATTTTGTGATGAGAGTAAAAATGACTACATCTTGGTTCTATTTCTGGGACCTCTTTTTGAAGTTGTAGTGGGAAATGACATACATTATGATCTAGGTAATGAGTAATGACAGAATGTTTAACTTTGGAAAGTGTTGAATCATGGTTCAAGAGCATGGAGGATGAATTTTCTTAGAGATTCAACATTGGACCTGAGTTTGATGCACATAGATGGGTAGAAGAGAACCTATACCATGATTTATATGAAACATTTTTTTGTTGTTTCATAGTAGAACTATATTAATGGATCTCAGCATAAGCATCTAGATCACGCACGTGGACCCAAGAAGAATACCAGAGGTTACAGGATGTAAATTTGACGTGGACTCATGTTGTGGATTATTGGTGGGAAGGTGTGTTGGCTAGCTACACTTTGGAGTACACTATTTCCACATATTCTTGCCTGGAAGTTGCTGAGTTTGAATTTTTACGGCAGATCAGAGGATCATTTCTACGTGTTACCCCTCTGGAAATGAATATCCTAGCTATTAATTTGAGTTTAGAGGCACTTCCAATGGCCGGCTAAACCATTCTGAGCACTGGGCGAGGGAGCTAGGGTGGAGGAAGATGGTAGATATTATGACGGAGAAGGAAATGGAGGAGAGAAGGCTTAAGTATAGTGAAGTGCGTGAAAGGGAGATTGTTAGATGACATGAGGTTGTAAGTGTGATGGATCTAATGAGGCAGAAATTGCGGGAAGGAGATGAGGTTCGTGTGAAAGACGTGGAACCTAAGCATTTTGTGCTACCCCATCTTGGCAAGTGCATAAGAGAGACCCATTTGGCTTCTGATGAGAGTTTGTCACATGGAGAAAAAAGATTCATTGGCATGTATCTGAACCAACACAATGACCAAACCCCAGTTCTTGGTTTTCTAGAACAAGGAAGGAGTATCATTGACCCAGTTGGTATCAGTGGAAGTGATAGATCTGCACCTAGGAGTTACAAATTTTTAGTTCCCACTTCTATGGATACACATATTCCAATCTTTAGAGAAGTCTTTAGACAAGGAGAAAGTATACAAGCCTTCGGTCTCATGTTTGGAAGTGGTATGGGGTAAAATAGTGGTAGTGGGGCATTATCACAAATCATCAGTGCACAGTTCAGTGGAACCTTGGGGGCACTTAACACAACTGCTACAAGACTCGATGGTTGTGGTTGATCTGGTGGGTCAAGAGGGATAGGACCTGGTGGACCTAGTGGTTCTTTTGGATCTTGTGGCTTAGGAGGCACAGGACCTGGTGGATCCAGTAGCAGAGAGAATAGCGAGGGAAACCAAGGGTCTAGCTCAGGAGGACAAGGGCCCTAGCCACTCCCTCAAGTATTCTTTAAGATGTATTTACACTTTCTAGATTATAGAGGGATTGAAGACACTACAAAACATGTTCATAAGTGTGAGCTACTATGACACGCAAAGGGAATCACAACCTCAGAGTGGAAGGCTAGTCAATTCGCAACAATGTTGTAGGGGCACACGCATAGCTGGTATATGAAATATGACCCTCATGAAATGGTGGTGGATTATACTAATTTAAAGAACACCTTCTTGGTAGAATTCAACATCCCCAAGACTGAATAGAAGAGCATCAACACCCTAAAGGAGATTCAACAGAGAATGGTAGAGAGTGTGCGGGAGTATGATGCACATTTTAAAACTCTCTTATTAAAGTTATCTTATGATATTCACCCTTCACAGCATGATCAATGGTTTGTTGGAGGATTGATCACAACTTTTAAAGGGGCCTTATCTCATAAACATTTCATATACCTTCACGAGGCATTTGAAGTTTCTCTACACGCCGAGGATGTTGGTAGTGTTGATACTAGAGTTAGTCTTTTCCTAGAGGATAAAATTACTACTATGGCTAAGCAGCTAGAGAAGTTATCTGTGAACTCAGCCCATGAGACTCATAGTGGTTTATGGTTTATAGATCCTGAAGTAGAGGGGCATGTCAAGGGTAGTTTTCCCTAGAGGGAAATACGTGCAATGATAGTAGACTATAAATTTTTTTATGGGGACCATGATGCAAGTAGATGCCCCTTGTTACAACATGCAATCTAGAAGACTGTGTCTTGCTATTGTAATATTTTGACCTCTATAACCCATCATACTAAGGACTGTAGGATTATTGATCAGATCTATGAAGCCATTGATCATGGGGTACACCAAACCAACATTTCCAGTAGTTCTAAAGGATATGATCACCGCTATGAGGATCACGTAGATGGTGTCTTGTGTGGAAGGGGATTTCATAGAGGATTCCATGGTCATGGTAACCATGGAGGAGGAAGGAGTGAGCTCCCATGTGGAACCTATTTTAATTGTGGGTCTATATAACATTATAAATGAGAGTGCCCAAACTTGTTGCAGTGCTCATGGTGAGGAAAGAAGCACAAGTATGAGGAATGCCCAGATTTGTTTGAGATCATGAACCAACATCAACGGAAAGATAAGGGCATTGCAATGGTAAGAATTAAGAAGATAGAAACAAAATGGATGCCACGGGTGACACATGATGTAGGCTTGGAACCTATTTTGCTAATAATAAGAGTAGAGGCTACACATTCAAAATAAATACCAAGGCAGATGACCCTGGTTTCAAGAGAGGAAGTAGTTCATGGGAAGTACACAGAACCTACACATCAAAAGGAAGTATATCAAGATACCATTAATGTCATTTGGAGTTTACAAGGAGAAATCCAGTGTCTAAAGGATCAGTCCAGGAGGGAGGAGCAAAGGAGGAAGGTCAAGGTGCCGAAGGATGACCTGGATGAGGTCAAGGAAGTTTGTAAAATGCTAAGGAAAAATAATGTTATTCCCTTGCTAGGAGCATGAAAGAGGGAGAAGGTACCACATGCTAGATAAGAGTGCAAGAGATAGATCCTGCATGTAAACCTTCCCCCTCACAACCTTAACTATGACAAAGAGATCACATTGGATGCAGTCATGGATAGATGGATCCTTAGTAATATCCTCATTGACATAGGTGCGAAGGTCAATGTTCTCACTTTGGATGCATGGCATCAAATGGGGAGACCTGCATTACAACCATCTTTGTGTTTCACTCGGAATGTTTCGGCTTCTGGGAATAGAGTTACTTATATCCTTTCATTCCTTTTAGAAACAGATAAGGTTAGGGCTAGGAGGAATACCTGTTGAATGTCGAGATGGTGTCTGCATACCGTAGAGAAAGATCATGTTGACTGCAAAGAACTCCTTTTTGTCTTGGAAGGACTACCTGCAAATAAGAACACAAGACCACAAGATTTTGATTAGAAAATAAATGAGGGAACTGCCTTGGGCCCAGGAAATATAAAAATTCCTTTCAAAGGTGGTCAATTCCCCTGCTAATATGAATTAACACCAAAAACTGTAAAATATCAATTAAATTGCTTCGTTGAGATGGGTAGGGGAAAGGCTGATTTCTAGTTTTGAGTCACAATAACCGATACCGGTTGCTGATAACCGATACCAGTTGCTGATAACCGATACCAGTTGCTGATAACCGATATCGCTATGGTCTAGGATCTGTAGGTTGGTTGTTTTATGGGGTGGTTGTGTTTTAGGGTAACGGTGTTGTTGGTAAGGCTGGTATATGAGTGATATTAGGTAATGAGATGGTGAGAGGTAAATGAATGATAGATGCAATAACACGTTGGGTAGTGGATCTAGGAATGGATTTATGGGGACTGTGATTCAAAAAGTCTAAGAAATGTTATTAAAGAGGACATGCAAGATGTAACTTACTGGTTATTGACGAAGATGCAGGTCCAGGAACTCTGATGACAAAGGCAGAACTTAGGTAAGATGGCTTGACACACAGAAGATGAGAGATCTCCCTCCCGATGATTAGCTGAGTATCACAGGTTTCTGGCTATTCCGTTGCAGTTTTGGGCTTGATCTCCTTTGTTGCAAACTCTTCTGATTTCTTCACTCGTCTCTGCTCGGCCAAGTAAAGATCCAGATTCTCTTGATCGCTCATGTTGATCTCTGTTGATCCAAAAATCCTTCCACCTTTGTTTTTGGCTTGGGGAGCCCATTTATAGGGAACCGATGGCGGTTACGTAACCGACGGCGGTCGAGTAGGAACTGGTATCGGTTAGGAAAAAGTAGGCTATTTTTAGTAAAATCACTCACTTTCCCTGCTTTTCTCCTGAGAGATTAGTTGCGGGCTTGGTCAAGTGACTAGAAGGTCAATTTTGGGTGCAAGAAAGGGGTCATTAGTCATGGGTGTAGGTGTGGACCAAGTTATAGGTCTTAATTAGGTTAGTTTAGGGTTAGGACTAGGTCATGATGAGGTGGCCAAATGAGGTGGCAGGTAAGGTGATGTGGATTTATCAATTACAAGGTAATTAATAAATAATTGTGTAAGGTTTAGGTGATGAGGTTAGGTTGCGAAATGTGATGCGGGTCACAAGGGGTCGTAAGACACAAATTTGGTGTCTACATTATCCCCTTATTGTCCTGTAGCTTGTTTTGTAAAGCTGTACGGACAATAATATGAAGTGGTTTCCCCTGTTAAGGGTATAGGTAATCCCCCTCAAATCTAGCACAGATTGAGATCGTGTGAAATCAGGGATAGGGTTGATAAAGGGTAAATGGTGTAGAGATGATGGTGAGATGGTGGGGTAGGTCCAAGGAAGCAGACACACGTTGAAATGCAATAATGCGACTAGGGTACATGATTTGATGAGCAAACCAGCAATGTATAGGCAAAGGTCGATAGTTTATCCAAACAAGGGTGATACAATCTTGTTATCCAAGGCATAGGAAGTAGCTCCATGGTATATAACAGGTAAGGTACAAGAACGTTTAGGCATGTTCGGTACTACCAAATGGTTGGTTTGGTTGAGATAAACGTCACGGTCGAGGTCTAGGCAAAGTTGGTCGGCAGAGCAAGTCAGGGACCCTAATCATGCTACAACACGAACAGGTGAGCTCGATGGAACAAAAAGCTACATGATGGGTGGATAAAAGTGTATGTTGTTGATGTTGGGTAAGGTATTGAAGTGATACGGCTGTGGGTCGGGCCAAGTTGTTGGGTTGCGGCCTTGGGTTGGGCCAAATGGGTAGGGTGAGGCCTTGGGTCGGGCCGGATAGGTAGTTTGAGGCCTTGGGTTAGGTCAAATGGTTAGGGTGAGGCCTTGGGTCGGGCCGGATAGGTAGGTTGAGGCCTTGGGTCAGGCCAAGTTGTTAGGGTGGCGGCCTTGGGTCGGGCCAAATGGTTGGGTGACGGCCTAAGGTCGGGCCGAATGGTTGGGGGATGGCCTAAGGTCGGGCCGAATGGTTAGGGTGAGGCCTTGGGTTGGGCCAAATGGTTGGGGTGCAGCCTTGGGTTGGGCCGGAGTGGTTGGTTGTGGCCTTGGGTCGGGCCGGTGAAGTCAAAAACGGCTAAAGAGGAATGGAGCATATAGGTGATGTGGTAAAGAGGCAATGTGGTGGAAAAGGGAAAGTAGTGAATAAGAGCAAAAAGTTGGGTAAAAAAGGACAAAACCGATATCGGTTATCTATGACCGGTACCGGTTAGATAACTGACGCCGGTTCCTTAGGGCACGATTTGACCGGTATCGGTTCTATGTTAAAAACCTATAAAAAGAAAAATACGGCTGGTCATTGTCACTTTGTCAATTTGGAAACCAAATTAAGTTGTCTGAGGTTGAATATTGATATTGGTGTATTTGTTGGCTGAGGTGGCACTAGTTGAGTGGAGAAGTGAGGTGATTGGCGGGCCCGAGTGAGGAGGAGGCAGTAGTTGATTGGTTGAGGACCTAGAAGAGGACATTTGGAGCCATGGCACAGCCAGGAGGAGCAGGAGGAGCTGGACCAGCTGGACCACCACCACCCATCCCACCATGACGACGTGTCGTCGTACCGGTAAGTTAGAAACCTTGCATTGTTTTCATTTGATGTTATTAAGCTAGATTTGGGGTTTGGGTAGGAATGTACATGTTTTTAGGAAATAATTAGAAAATAGAAATAATTTGAAAAAGGGAGAGGGTAGATAGGTGAAATAAGCCGAGGTGGCTGGGTGGGTAGGTTTTTAGGGTGTTTGGGTGGGTAGAGAGGGAGAAAAATGAAAAAATGTAGGTTGGGGCCGCGCAGGGGTTCGGCTCCGGGTAAATACAACGACCGATGTCAGTCGCTAAGCCGGTGCTTTGTGTTTGACCGACGTCAGTCATATATCGGCCGGCGTCAGTGGGTGTTGTGTGTTTATGTTGTGGTTGTTTTTGTTTTTTGTTTTGTTTTTGTGGTTTGGTTGTTTTTGTTTTTGTGGTTTGGTTGTTTTTGTTTTGGTTTTTGTTTTTTTGTTTATGTGGTTTGGGTGTATGGGCGTGGTTTGGGTTGTGTGGTGGAGTTAAGTTTTTGGGTATAGTTTGGGTGTGTGGGCGTAGTTTGGGTTGTGTGGTTGAGTTGAGTTGGTGTTTTGGTATGATTGGGGTGGGATAGGGATGTTTTGATATGATTTAGGTTGTGTCGGTTGTTGGATTTGGTTGTTTGGGTATCGTTTTGGTTGTGTGGTAGTATGGTGGGGGTTGTTTGTTTGGGTGTGAAGAGGGAGTGGGATATTGGAGAAGATAGGTGGGTAAAGGGGTATGTTAGGGAGTCAGGGTGTGGAGAAGGTAGGTGGGTAGAGGGGTGTGTTAGAGAGTCGGGGTGTGGTCGGGGGGATAAAAGGGGGTATAGAGGGTAAAGTAGATGTTGTGATAAAGAGTAGGGCTAAGGTTGTGGGTTGGTTTTGCAGGCACGTCAGCAGCTGACGATGCGGGATAGGATGCCCCCACTGTTGAGCCAGATGTGACCACATGTGTCTGCAGCACACTGGGCTATCATGCGCGAGGTGGGACTCGGTGGAGTCCAGTGATACAGAGCGATTGACAGAGATCATAGTTTGATGGTTGCCCTCATCAAGAGATGGGATCCGACAACCAATGTGTTCCATCTCCCGACTGGAGAGATGACCATCACATTGGAGGATGTGTATCGCATCCTTCGATTACCTATCGATGGAGAGGCCGTCTTTCAGGTGGATGTAGAGACAGCCATGGACAACATCCTACAGGTTTTTGGGGATGCATCTGCGCTATAGACATATCACAGCACGAGTATTGGGTATAGGGATATGTACCGTGCACACCGACATGAGACACGGCTTGCCGTGTTGATGATGATTGGGATCACTTGCTTCGGCCTCCCAGACTTAGAGGGAGGCCGCTTTCCACGGGCATTGATGGGGGTGCTACATGAGATGGTGGAGGAGCACACATGCTATGCTTGGGCACCAGTATACCTGGTGCAGTTATATAGAGAGCTGTGGGGCTATTGTCGGATGAGGCGATTTGGGATTTGTTCGACATTTTTGCTTCACTGTTGGGCATATGAGCACATCATATGCATTAGACTAGTAGGATTACCCCAGTAGCCAGGGCCACAGGTCATATATAGATATGGCTTTCAGAGGTGGTTGGGGGTCGTGGGCTAGCCACGAGCAGTGCTTGCAGGACGGGACATCGCTTATTATAGGCATTTATTAGAGGGCCTGACAGCGGCAGATATTATATGGAGACCGTATAGAGGTCATTACCCCCGTGGAGGAGCCCGAGGACAGTTGCAGTGGATCCAGTACACATTCTGGATAGCGGGATGGAGGCCGGGAGAGTATGAGAGGATACCCCTGGAGAGGGTACGCAGGCAGATGGGGCTACGATAGGATGAGCCCCCTCGCTTCCCTCAGTACCGGAGGGATGATGTAGAGGCCCCACTGCCTGCACCACAGCCTGTGGATCCAGATTGGGTTACGGAGAGGCCGGCAGATGACACTGTAGATGATGCTGGCTGTACAGGAGCATATATGGTTTGGTGGGCTGGTCAGAGAGCAGCGAGGGTAGCACAGCCTGCACAGCTAGACTTGGCAGTGGTGATAGCAGAGAAAGATCAGCTCAGGGGTCAAGTGCAGCTATTACAAGGGCAGCTGGCTGCTGCATAGGCACAGATAGGTGTTTTACAGGGGCAGCTAGCCCAGGCTCAGGTACAAGTACCGCCCCAGCCACAGGCACCACCAGCGGCACCAGCACAGGCACAGGGGGCACTGGTAGTAGGAGTTAGGGGACCAGTCCCAGCAGCGATGGTGGAACGGGACCGGTATATGGAGGCGAGAGCGGAGGCCCGGTACTATCAAGATGTTCTTGATGGTACCAGAGCTGAGTATCAGCCATATGCAGCCTATAGAGCAGAGACCTCTCGGAGCCAGAGGTCTTAGGGAGGTGCAACCACAGCTGGTGGGTCCGTCACAGGCAGGAGGCGAGAGGCAGGACAGGGACTAGTAGGTAGACAGGTAGAGGGAGGTGGAGAGAGCTGAGGGGTCCCTGCACTTTTTGTATATTAGACATGGGCACCGGTCTGCGAACCGGTTGTGTTGATAGAGGCCTGCGTGCCTAAATATTATTCATTTATTCATTCATTTATTTATTATACCAGCCTGCGAGCTGAGTACGGGTTGTACAGTTGATACCGGCCTACGAGCTGAGTTTGTTTTTTATATGAGAGACCGGCCTGCGAGTCGTGTTGAGGTTTTTGACGGTTATTGCAGCCTGCGCACCGGCTTTGTTGTATTATGAGATCACAGAGGCCCCAATGCAGGGCACATTGTATATTTGAAACCTTGTATATATATATATATATATATATGTGATGTTTTGATCCACATGTTGTGTTTAAAAATGTGTTAAATGTTTTGTTGATGGTTTGTGATATTTGATGTATGATGAGTTGGATTTACATGGTGTCATATATGAATGATGTTGGTGTCTTTTGTTGATGGGATGTATATAGATATAAATGATGAGTTTAATTGACATGTTATTTTATGAAATGTTGTATGTTTGGTCGCTGGTGTGTGAATATTAAATGGTTGTAGCTGTTGATTTGGATCCAAATGGTGTATAGAGTAATGGTGTTTGATATCGTTTGTTGATGATTTGTTTATTTTGGTAATGTGGATAGATGATATGGATGAAATCGTAATGAGATGTGGATTTGATGAAAAAATTATAGCTATCGGTGTTGGTATGCAGGAAAAAGAGGCGGACGCCTCCAAAAATTAGATAAAAAATAAAGAAAAGGACTATGTTTTGAAAAAGGTGGGTATGTGACCGACGTCGGTTAGCTAACCGATGTCAGTATAGTATAGACCGATATCGGTTAGGTAACCGATACCGGTTATTCCAAAATGAGATTTTTCTAAAAATAGAAAAGCGTAGGTGGCAACTGAAGTTCTTATTTTGAGAGGCATGCAAGATGTTAAATATGTGAATGCGACGCTATTTTAACGACTGAGACAAGTAATTTCATGAGAGATTTGAGTGATAAGGAGGAAAGAGACAGGTAACGTGATTATGGGATGAGATCAAGAAGACAAAAATCCAAGCTATATTTGAAGAGGGTGGTGAGCATGGCTGAACGAGGAGAAGAATCCAGTAGGCATGGACGAGAGGGAAGACAAGTTCCACCGCAAGCTACTGCAGCGCAAGAGGTAAACGATTTGGTTGTAATTTGGTGTTTGCATGTTTTGTAAATAAGAGGAGGGAGATTAAGTGGGTAGATATGATAAAGAAAATGTGATAGCAAGGGTTATAGGTGAGGTGAGTGTTATGGGGTAGGTAATCAGGGGTTTTGGGTATGTCTGTGTATACAGAGAGGAATAAACGATCAATTTATTGTCGTAGGTGGTTGTTTAGGCAAGTTGTATGTAATTGACAGTGACCGATAGCGGTTAGGGATAACCGGTATCGGTTACTGAACCGGTAACGGTTATTTATAACCGATACCGGTTACTGGAGGAATTTCTAGAATGTGAGAAAAAAAACCTTTAGGGCTTCGATGGATTGAATGGTTATTTGTTGTTGTGACGTATGCAGGTAGAGGCAGGGCCGAGGATGAATGATAGTGTATCAGTGCTATTGTCATGAATCCGAGCAGATGTAACACCGGCTTAATGGACATTGATAAATCGTTTGGGGTTAAGTGGAATCCGCGATTATTCACGAATCACACATAACCATGCTATGTTGTAGGCGTTGATTGAAAGATGGAATCCAGAGAAGAATACCTTCTATCTACCAACAGGGGAGATGACAGTAACATTGGAAGATGTGTTTCATATTTTGAGACTTCCTATTATAGGAAAACCAGTATATCAGGCATTAGCTAGCACAGCGCGGGGAGCGATAACAACAGTATTTGGTCCATACGCACGAGATTTGACACAGTGAGGTTTGACATTCACATATGGGATAATGTATGCAGCACACCCTAAGGAGACAAGGTTAGCAGTGATATTAATGATAGCAGTAGGGTATTATGCATTACTGAGGGCGGATGGGGGAAGATTTCCAAAGGCATTGATGTGTGTTATTTGGGAGATGATAGAAAGGAACGTGACTTTTGCATGGGCACCTACATATTTGGCGGAGTTATACAGGGGTTTATGGGCTTGTAGGTGAAATCACAGGACGACACTGGATTGTTCATACTTATTACACTGTTGGGCCTATGAGCACATTGTTTGTGTGTAACCAATAGGCCGACCCATCCAGTCAGGAGAGACTGGAGTACAGAGGTTGGGATTCAGATGATGGGTCCAGACAGAACAAGAGGCAAGATCCCAGGCCGTGACGGGTGACATTGAGTATTATAGGCAGGTACGGGAGAGGGTGACGATTGCGGATATCTGTTGGAGGCCTTACAGGAACTATATGGCAACAAAGAACATAGCTGAGGAGTTGAGGGGTGTAGAGTGATTGAGGTGGATCGCAGGGCACAGACCAGGTGAGTATGAGAGGATTCCTCTAGATCGCGTGCGGTGATAATTCAGATTTGTGCAGGATATACCCCTGGCTTATAGACCATATATGAGGATCGACGCCGAGGTAGCATTCTCACCTCCCCAGCCAACACCTCCAGAAGGGCCAGAGGAGATAGCAGCCGATCGCAGGGTAATGGATGCAGGAACGACAGAGGCCTATAGGTTATGGTGGGTAGCAGAGCTGCAAGGTGTACGTGATCACCCTGACATAGCTGTGATTATAGTAGAGAGAGATTGTCTGTAGAGTTTAGTTCATCAGCTCCAAACGCAGATGAATGAGACAAGAGGATTGTTAGCGGTTGCGGAGTCATGAGCAGAGAGACTAGAGGCTAGATTCCTTCATGCGAGAGGGCGTATTCATATGTTACAGAAGAGATTGGCAGATCAGTGGGTGGTACCAATAGCCGTGGTACCTTTGAGGACGGAGAGGCCTGGAGAGAGGCGTCGACAATCACGATCATCTCCTGGGTCGGGATGAATTGTGAGGGTCTAAGTAAATGTTATAGAGGTATAAGAATAAATAAGGATGCCGACCTGCGTGTCGATGATAGAGAAGATGTATTTGTTTAACATCTAAATAAGACTGAATATGTATGTTGATTTGAGTTATGATAATAATAAGAATGTTTGCGTTGTGATTTTTGGTGTTTTGTAAAAGGATAAAGAGGAATGTGATTAAATAGAAATACACAAAAATATTTATATTTACCACACATGATAGGTTATGGTAGGGGATGGTCGAGCTAACCTTGGGAGACCCCATGTCTCCGAAGTGCTGCCTACATAGTCCATTGCACAAAGCAAGGAGGGGCCTCAGACCGATGTAGTTATCCCTTAGGACTAGGGAGAGGTGAATTTAGGCAATTTTGGTACGGTTTAGGCAATTGGTTGGTTGGTAAAAATATTGATATTAATATTGGTAAGGTAAGATTGTTGGTGTTGGTAATGAATTGGTGATGTTGTAAAAGGTATAAGGGAAGCGAAAGTTAGCCTACCCAAGTATAAGGGAACCATGTCCTGATTAAGATCAACACACAATCCTAGATGCGAGGAAAAGAGGAAAGATTGCTCCATAGGTGAAAAGAACTAAACAAACCACACAACGTAGAACGAGCCTAAAGCCCTAGGTACCGTGCATAAACGAGAAGTCAATAGGTGAAAAGAGTTGTATGATCACAATATATTGGGTGTACGTCACGTCCCTTGAGTTGAAACAAATGGTGAGGTGAGGTGGATGATATAACTGAGGT
>CM034153.1:267773841-267798351 GCA_019776745.2 Taxus chinensis | reverse complement strand
TATCTGAAAAGCCAATCCATGATAGAGAGCATCTCATGGCCTGCAGTGAGATTAACAAGTTGGTCAATACTAGGTAGGGGGAGTTCATCTTTAGGGCAAGCAAGGTTAAGATCCCAGAAATCCATGCATATCGAAGTCCCCCCGTCACTTTAGTGACAGGTACGATGTTAGTAATCCATTGAGGATAGTCAATAGGCAAAATGAAGGAAACAGAAAGGAGTCGTTGAAGCTCCTCTTTGACCAAGAGGGCAATGTGTGGATGCATTTTTCTCAATTTCTATTTAATTGGCTTGGAATCAAGTTTCAGTGTAATGTTATGGATGGCAATGTCAAGATCAATTCCTGGCATGTCAGCGTAGGACCAAGCGAAAGCTTGGTTGCGAGCACGGAGAAAGGTAGTAAAGGCGACTTGTTCTGATGCGTTAAGGGATTGTCCGATCTTCACAATGTGAGGATCCTCCTCTGTGTGGATGTTGATTTCTATAGTAGATTCGTTCAGCATGGTTTGAGTTTCAGATGGTAAGGCGCGTTGAATATAAGTGTCATCCACGCCAAGGTAAGTGAGGATGGAGTCATCATCTTGACACTCAACAACGTTAATTGAAGGTGAGTCCTCTTCAATCATGTCTGGATACAGAAGGGGGATAGAAGAGGGGTCCTCATTATTGCGTTGATAAGTGAGAGGACCTAGGAAGATAGCATTTATGAAAAAAAAAAAAAAGTTAGGAGGGATAGATTCGGGATCTATCGACTCTGTGGATGACGAAGGAAAAATGGGTGATGATGGTTTGATAGGGGTGACGTCGTCTTCTTCCAGGATACAGCTGACATGAGGTATCTCCTGTGTAGGTGTTTCAGGAAAACTGAGACCACTGTGATCATTGTGTTTGCGTGTAGTCACGGGAATGAGTGTATGTCGGCCTTGTTCATAAAGACCAAAACCAAAGCCTTTCTAAGCACAGCGAGTCAAGAAGGTGAGGGCGAAACGACGATTTGTCAAGTATTGAAAATCGGATTGGAAGGGAACCACACCAAGAGGGGTTCAGGGGTAATGGAGGATGCGTCAACACCCCCATACGTTAGGTTGGTGTGGCAATGGGGTGGTCCGTAAGAGATTACCTCCCCCACGTGACAGTCGTAGGTGGGATGTGCATGTAATTGTCTGTACTCCTGCGGGGTATGGAAAGAACTAACGTTATATAGGCGGTACTCCCCCAGTGTAAGGCATTGAAAAACATCTACTAAGGGGTCGGAGGTTGGGATGTTATCTGCGGGAAAGGAAGTAATATTTGTAACGGCGGTTTCATTGGTTGAAGGTGTAGGTGTGTCGGAAGTAGATGGCTGGGTTGGATGAATGGGTGTCTTGACTGGTACAAGTACATCATTAGGGTGATACAACATATTGCAAGTTTTGAAGGGGGGAGGATCAGCTTTTACGGTGTAGGACTTCCCCTCGTACTCAAATTTTATGCATCTATGTAAGGTTGGAGGGAACGCATCCCATAGCCCAGATCCAAGGGCGGCCTAACAACATGTTGTATTGGAACTCTCCCTCAAGGACATAGAAGAGTTCGGGTAAAGTATGTGGTCCTACACGAATGTTAAGGATCACGGTGCCTAAAGTAGAAGTAATAGCATCATTGAATGATCGCAGCATGATGGGGTTGGCACACATGCAACTAGAAGGGATATTCATTTGTTGGAAGGCTTTTGAAGAGATGATTTTTAGGCTAGTGCCCCCGTTAATCATAACACGACATACCCGGATATCCCGAACGTACACTGAGATGAAAAGAGCAGGGTCAGGATCTTCGGCACCAAAGTCGATAATTTCATCTTCGGAGAAACTGACAGTAGCGGCTTGCTGTACAGAGACAGAAGTGGTTGGGGCAGTGGGTTGTTTGGTGAGAGAAGCAATGTGATTGGGTGTAAGAATGGAGGTAACAAGCAGGGTTTCATTAGGTAAGACCTCGATCCCTTGAAGAATTTCAACGAGAGCTTGTCGATGAGATTCAGAAGTCTGAATTAGATCATAAAGTGTCATTTTTACGGGTGATTGGTGAAGCTGTTTGATCATGGCTCGATGGGAAACTCCATTAGAGACGGGGTAAGTGGGTCCATGAACAACCACTTTGGGTGGTGGTGCGATCAGGATGGTGGAAGGAGAAAGAGAGGATGCAGGTGTTCTTTCTTTCACTTTCTCGTTGTTTTTCTGCGCTCAAATAACAACACTAATCATATTAATCTCGTAGACCTGAGATGAGGAAGATGGTTGGGATAAATCATGGTCTTCAAGAGGTGGGGTTGTAATAATGATAGATCTTGGTGAGGCGGGGATAGATGGTATAGGAGAGGGAATTGAAGCTAAAGGTCTCTCCCTTCGTAAGTTGTCTTTCTTAACCTTTCTATCTGAGAGAGGTGACTGACGAAGGATGGCTTTTAAAGCTTTGCATCCCTCCACATCATTTCCTGGTGTGCGGTGATAGGCGGAGATTTTAGACTCATCATAACCTAGAGGTCGAGGTTTAGATGGGTCATAAGGTCTAAGTGGGGGTAGGGAAATGGTCGCATTCTCCACCAACATAGCAAGGATTTTAGCATAAGATCCTTTGAGTGGGTCAAAATCGGCGGAGGATGAGGGCATTGGTTGTACGGGTTTTGGTAATGTTTGGGCATGGTTGGTTTGTACAGGTGGTGGTTTAGCCAAGGGGTGTTGACACGTGGTTTTCACTAAACGTGGTTTCTTTGGCACAGGAGCTACGTTCAGCTAGTTAGATGATGAGGCTATAGATGACGTGGTAGCGGGGAACAACCACGGCGAAAGGGGAGTGACAAAAAATAAATCCTTTGATGATGGAGTTTGTTTAGGGTTGATGGGTGGACCGGATACGTGGGGTGACAACGTTGATATATCCTTTGATCTCTGTATGGGTGTAGGAGGCGTAGGTCGTTTTGAAGAAAATGCAGGAGGTACGATTTATTGATGCAAGGTGGAGGGATGAGGTCCCAATATGGAAGGTAGGTGTGATGATGATGGTTTTGATTGTGATAGAGGCACGGATGGAGTTTGTCTCCTAAGTGGTAGGGCGACTTTATTTTTGGATAAATCTAGTCACTTAGGCGGGTGTGTTAGGCTGGGTATTGGTGAGGTCCCAAGTGTAGGGGAAGATTTGGATAAGTTAATAGAAGTGGACGAGGTATTTGGTAGAGATGAGGGGGGTGAAGGTGAGAACATGGGCATTTTAAGCTTCTGTAAACACTTCGGGTATATGGTGGAGGCATCAGGATCGGTCATTTGCATTTGAGTAGAATACGGCGTACTCAAACGTTCCTATAGGACCTGTCTATCTTCTGTGGAATGACATTCCTCACGTGTGAATAGGAACTTTTGTATGGAAGAAAGACGGGTTGTGATTCCAGTCCACTGTGGGTGTGATACAGGGGGTAGATGAGGCACTGTATCAATAGATGTTAAGAGGTCGACTGGTCATTGAAAAGATTTAGGTGATGAAGGACTAATAGGTAGGAGGGCATGTTTGAGAGGATCTGTCATATTTAAAGAATATGGTGATGTCGGTTCAAGAGGTTTCTCGTCTAAGGATGACAAAAGAAGTGGCGAGCCTTCCTCTTGTACAGTAAGAATGGTAGAAGGAGACGTTTGGGAAATAGATAAATTAGATAACATCCGCTCACAATCTTGCAAGGACGTGGTGTAAGAAGGCTCATTTGTGAGAAGGGAACTCTGGGTAGCTAATTCCTTGATGGGTAAAGGAACGGCAAGGATTTCAGTTTGTCTTGATGGCGAGGAAGGGGGTTCAGTTTCCTACGTTAGTGAAGAGGCTTGATTGAGAATTTTTTCGATAGAGGTCTTTGGCTATGAATCGAAGACTGCATGGATCTCATAAACACTCTCCTTGGCTAAGATATCTTTATTTAGATTACTGTTAGAAGAATGATTCAGGAATGGTTTGTTGAATATTTTCAAATTTCGGTTAGCAGGGGCGTTAGGATTATCGAGGGCTATATCCCCCGCATCAACCATTTCCTGCACTATGTTTTTCAACATCTTGCAGTTCTCATGACTGTGTCCCTTCACGTGGTGGAAGTTACAGAAGTCATTTTCTTTGTACCAGGAAGGTATGGTGCGAGTGGAATCAAACCCAGAATGAGGTTTAACAGGAGGTAAGGTAATGGCTCTTGCTTTGAGCAATTTTTCCAATATCACACCATATGTTTCTCCTTAGGGAGTGTAGTTGATGGGTTCTGCTTTATACTTATAGGTGGTTTTTGGCGGGGTATTAGACGGTGGTTGGGATTTGACCATCACCGCGTGCAAGGCCCCTTTTGATTTCGAAGCGGTCGATGGGTGAGGATTGGTGGTGTTAGGTTTGTTGGTGGAATCTTGAGTTCGGAAATTGGGGTTTTTGTTGCGCAACCGCAATTTCTCTTCTTCTAAGGCTCGAATTTCTAATTTCCGAGCCATGGTAAAGGCCTCATCAAATGTACAGAAAGTTTGAATTTGGAGGGTAGGAGAGATGTGCTTAGCGCAGGCCCGCGTAAATAGTTCGATAAGTTCAGTTTGAGGTAAGGCATACGTAAGTTGGTTGATAAGGCCCCGCCATCATCCAACGAAATCTACGATAGATTCGTCCTCAAATTTTCGAATGGCATAAAGGTCGGTGATAGATACTTTCTTGGCAATGTTAATGGAGAAATGATCCAAGAAAGATTGGGCTAGTTGGTTAAAAGAGAAGATTGAGTGCTGGGTTAAAGCACTGTACCACTCCAAGGCGGGTCCTGATAAGGACATGGGAAAGGTGCGGAGTAACAAGGAATCATCATGAGCAATCAAATAACAAGCATTTTTAAATGATCACAAGTGTTGTTGAGGATCCTCTTTACTATTAAAATGAGTAAATTTCGGCAACTCCCATTAAGGAGGATATGAATGAAGGGGGACAGAAGGGTGAATAGGCTCCCAGAAAACTTGCTCGTATGTCAAGACGCTACGAATTCCTGAAACAGAAGCCTCCAGGTTTTACATTTTGTCCATCATTTGTTTGATGAAATCTATGGTTGGATGAGATGAGGGTGTGGTTGTGGTAAACGGAGGCAAATTGGGCTAAGGGCCTCCGCTAGACAATGGTGGGGTTAAGTGTTGATAAGGTATGGAGGATGAATATGTTGAGGCAACCGAATAGGGATGTCCCATATAGGATGTTGAGGTCACAGGATACGTATATGGGAATGAAAAGGTAGGCGGAGCTTGAGAAGGAAAGCTCGTGTGGATAGGTGGCAGAGAGCAAGTCATGAACGGAGCGGCCTGCAAGAGAGATGAGGTAGGGGCAGTCGGTGGTAGTGATATGTGGGGTCCAAGATTAACCAAAGGAAAGCTAATTTGTGTCGTATGAACCTCTGAAGCCATCGGATTGGGAGACGGGGCTAAAGATGTGGGAAGCAAGGCGGTATCATTAGGCGGAGTGGGAGCTAAATGAGTAGCTATACTAATAGGCATACCAACAAGGAGCTGACCATCGGGCGTACGGTCAGGGGCATGAGACAAATAGTATTGTACAACACTAGGATTAGCATCCAGAAACTTGGCAAATTCTTTATCTCCCACAGGAATTTTAGGAACCTCGCTAGTATCCGTAGGATTCCCCACAGAATGTGAAGGGGGTGATTCAGGCAAAGAAACAGAGAAAGCATGTGAAACCATGGTGGCGGCTTGCTTTCGAGTGATAACAACCATGGACAGGAGTTCACAGTAGGGTTTCAATATGTCAGGAACAGAAACAAACTCAGACTGGTAAAATTGGTAGGTTGCTGGTTTGTCAGGAATTGGAAAAGACAGTAACCGATATCAGTCTAGTAACCGATGTCGGTTATACTATAGCCGACGTCGGTCAGGTAACCGATGTCAGTGTAAGAAGTCTGGGCTAACAAGATATAAAAGGCTGCTAATTTGATTTTTAAAAATGTTTACTACACTTGTCAAATTATTGACCACAGAAGACAGAGTATGACAGAGAAAACGGAACTGAAAACAAGCAAGATGCACATGCAAATCCAGATACTAACCCTAGGGTTAATTTTAATTGTCATGGGCTTATGCCTATAGACATAGAATGATGTCAGAATCCTAAAAAAAATACTTAGGGGAAATGTCAAGTTGTTTTGGCTTATAAGGTTACCTCAATCGGGCGGAGGAATACCGCGGAAAAGGGGGATGTTTGAGCTGTTGAGTTAATTGTGAAGTGATTCGGTATGTGTTGCGTAGTGAAAGTAAGATTAATTTCTTGTCAATACCATGGATATCACCCCCACGTGTACGACCTGTTACTTAATCTACGTTCACTAGAATTGAAAAACAACAAGCAGGAATGCAATGCACGTGTTTTAAACCCAAATCGAAAATTATGTTCGATGAAGCAAAAGAGATGACTTTCACTAATGCGAAACTAGGAAAGCAAGACAAATTCTTCACTCTGAATGTTTCACTCAGAATGTTTCGGCTTCTGGGAATAGAGTTACTTCTATCCTTTCATTCCTTTTAGAAACAGATAAGGTTAGGGCTAGGAGGAATACCTGTTGAATGTCGAGATGGTGTGCGCGTACCATAGAGAAAGATCAGGTTGACTTCAAAGAACTCCTTTTTGTCTTGGAAGGACTACCTGCAAATAAGAACACAAGACCAAAAGATTTTGATTAGACAATAAATGAGGGAAATGCCTTGGGCCCAGGAAATATAAAACTTCCTTTCGAAGGTGGTCAGTTCCCCTGCTAATATGAATTAACACAAAAAACTGTAAAATATCAATGAAATTACTTCGTTGAGACGGGTAGGGGAAAGGCTGATTTCTGGTTTTGAGTCACAATAACCGATACCGGTTGCTGATAACTGATATCGGTATGGTCTAGGATCTGTAGGTTGGTTGTTTTATGGGGTGGTTGTGTTGTAGGGTAACGGTGTTGTTGGTAAGGCTGGTATATGAGTGATATTAGGTAATGAGATGGTGAGAGGTAAATGAATGATAGTTAGATGCAATGACACGTTGGGTAGTGGATCTAGGAATGGATTTATGGGGACTGTGATTCAAAAAGTCTAAGAAATGTTATTAAAGAGGACATGCAAGATGTAACTTACTGGTTATTGATGAAGATGCAGGTCCAGGAACTCTGATGACAAAGGCAGAACTTAGGTAAGATGGCTTGACACACAGAAGATGAGAGATCTCCCTCCTGATGATCAGCTGAGTATCACAGGTTTCTGGCTATTCCGTTGCAGTTTTGGGCTTGATCTCCTTTGCTGCAAACTCTTCTAGTTTCTTCACTTGTCTGTGCTCGGCCAAGTAAAGATCCGGATTCTCTTGATCACTCCTGTTGATCTTTGTTGATCCAAAAATCCTTCCACCTTTGTTTTTGGCTTGGGGAGCCCATTTATAGGGAATCGATGGTGGTTACGTAACCGATGGCGGTCGAGTAGGAACCGGTATCGGTTAGGAAAAAGTAGGCTATTTTTAGTAAAATCGCGCACTTTCCCTGCTTTTCTCCCGAGAGATTAGTTTCGGGCTTGGTCAAGTGACTAGAAGGTCGGTTTTGGGTGCGAGAAAGGGGTCATTAGTCATGGGTGTAGGTGTGGACGAAGTTATAGGTCTTAATTAGGTTAGTTTAGGGTTAGGACTAGGTCATGATGAGGTGGCCAAATGAGGTGGCAATTAAGGTGATGTGGATTTATCAATTACAAGGTAATTAATAAATAATTGTGTAAGGTTTAGGTGATGAGGTTAGGTTGCGAAATGAGATGCGGGTCACAAGGGGTCGTAAGACACAAATTTGGTGTCTACACTTTGAATGTGTTTTATATGGCAAAAAAAATGAAGGAAATTCCAATTGGTGTCTTAAAGGATGCAACTATCACTATCTAGGGAGCTAAGTTTACTGGGGACTTAAAATTCTTGATGCTCACCGAGGTAGACAATTTCCCAGCACTACTTGGGTTCCCATGGCGTTATAAGAACTATGCTAACCTTCAGTTCAAAAAGGGGTACATAAGCTTTGAAAATAAGGAGGAATGAGTTATTATACCCTTGACTGATGGGTAGTCTACATGCTATACTGAACCTTTGGGGGAAGAGGTCTTGGATAGGATAAATGTGCACTCAATCAGGGAGCCAGAGATAATCCATCCTATTAACGAAGTTATCTAGTTTGAGGATGCTTAGTCTGTAAGTGACACCACCATCCTAGCATGTGATATTTGGGTGCATGGGCCTTATGAATTGATCAAATGGTAGTTGAGAGGATCAATAACAAATGTAACAAAGGCGCGTACTGTTTGGTGCCTAGGAGGGAAAAATAACCTAAGTATTTAGGAGGGGCCTTCCCTGAGATCTTCTTATAGGAGATGGAAGCTCAGTGGAAGGAGAAGAAGGAATGAAGTGGGATTTTAAGTTATGTCCTGCTCAACATAGTGGCACAATGGTGGGCTACACATCAGGAGAACCTTTTGGAATGGTGCGAGGTGAGAATTGCTCTCTGCCAGGTATTCTAGAAGCAACATACCCACCACCATCAAGGAATACCATTGTAAGGAACCCACCTCTTTCCACATTCAAGCTTGTGAGAAGGTCTAGAGAGAAGGCGCAGAAGCTTTTCCACCTTCCCTTTGGGTGCACAAGCTATATTCTACACTACAGGGTTACGCGCACGCATGGTACATACATTCTGAGACATACTACCAAACAGGGAATTGGCAAGAGCTAGTAGCTGACCTCATCCAAACATTTGAATATCAAAGTACCAAACCATCAATTGATAAGGCATTACAAATTGTTAAGCACCTTACCATGGGGGATAGTGCCATGGCAAAAGATAGGCTATTGGAACTGCTAGGTGGACCAGGTTTGGAGGTGTGCTTTGAAGAAGAGGCAGAGGAAGTAGAAGAGATACATCTTCAGCATGTGTGCTTAGAAAAGGAGAAAGGGAAATTAGTATATGTTATTTATGGGGAGGAAGTAGAGAGCTTAGATGTTAACCATTTTGTAGGGATACGTGAGGTAGTGGATAGTGTAGATTCTTGCGCACGCATCTACTATGAGCCCTTGAAGAAAAAGAAGGTTAACATCATCTCAAGAGAAGAACCTAAGGAAGATATTACTGGAGATTACTAGTCAGAGAAGGAGGTTTCTAAGATCATTGATCTTTTGCATGAATTTGAGGATTTATTCCTACATAGGTACCATGAGCTCAAAGGCATCCACCATTCCTTTGGGGAGATGAGGATAAAATTGAAGGATGGTGTGCATCTCATCTAGAAGAGACCCTACCAAATGAATCCAAATTTACGTGTAAAGGTAAAGGAAGAGATAGAAAAAATGATAGCTTTTGGGATCATTAAAGCTATGGAGGAATCGGAATGGATAATTCTGATGGTAATCAACATCAAGAAGGATGGGTGGATTAGGATCTGCGTGGGTTATAGGGAGGTAAACAAAATTTTTGTCATCTATCCCTTTCTAACCCCCGTCACTGAAGAGATTTTAGAGGGATTCACTGGGAAAAAAATCTATTCGTTTACGGATGGATTTTTGAGGTACCACCAAGTGCGAGTTGCAAAGAAATACCAAGAGAAGAAAACATTTTCCAATGAATGGGGAAGTTTTTCATACATGCTCATGCCCTTTGGGTTGAAGAATGCACCTACTATTTTTTCGTGCATAGTGGTTCAGGTGCTCCATGAATTCATCCACAAATTTCTTCAAGTTTATCTGGATGATTGGACAATTTATGGACTAGTGAAAGACCATTGTGATAATTTGAGGCTGATGTTTGATAGGTGTCGGAAGTTAAGAATATCCATCAAAATTACAAAGTGTGTCTTTGTTACCCCCTTTGGGATGTTATTGGGGTACATCGTATGTAAGGAGGACTTGCTAGTAGATCCTGTGAAGGTTGTAGTTATTGGGGGATTAGGGGAACCTACTAGCCAGAGCACAGTGCATGGATTCCTTGGGCATATGGGTTATTATAGGAAATTCATCAAGGGGTATGCCAAGATAGTCACGCCTTTAGAATAATTTCTCAAACATAAAAGTGCCTTCCATTGGGGAGAGGCGCAACAGAAGATGTTTAACACATTAAAGGATAGGCTTGTCATCGCTCCTATATTATGTTTTCCCTCTTAGGACATGCCCTTCTATGTTCATGTAGATGCCTCAAGAACTGCCATTGAAGCAGTACTTGCATAACCAGGAGAAGGAATTGTTGATCATCCTCTATGTTTGGCAAGTAGGAAGTTGACACCAACAGAGCATAATTATCCCCCAACTGAGTGTAAAGCATTTTCAATGATCTACGTGCTTTTCAAGTTTAGATAGTATCTGCTAGCAACACCCTTTGTATTTTACACCGACCATGTGGTGTTAAAGTACTTGGTAAACAATCTCATTCTACAAGGGTGCATATGTTGGTGGGTGTTATTCTTTCAAAAGTTTGAGTTTATGGTAGTTGTGAAGCCTAGAAAGAGTAATTACGGACCTAATCATGTATCAAAAATTGATTCAGGGGAGGACACGTAGAGTATTGAAGAGGTTATGCTAGACATAAAACTATTTAGGTTGTGTCACATGCCCTCGGCTTGGAGGAGATTGCAGTATTCCTAAAGGAAGGTGTGGCATCAAAAGGGATGAAGGCATTAGAAAGAAAGCAACTATCCATACGCGGTGTTCCCTACATGTTGATCAGTGGGGACTTATACAAGTTAGGGAATGATGAAATTTTACGCATGTGTGTACTAAAGCATGAGTGCCTCACCATCATTAGACGAAGCACACAAAGGAAGTGCAGGTCGACATTATGCAGGTGATACCACTGTGCGTAAAATTTTAATGGCAAGATTGTGGTGGGAAACTCTGTATAAGGATTATAAGGACTATTGTAAGTCATGTGACCATTTTTCAGTGTATTGGAAAAATAGGAAGGAGAGATGAAAAGCCTTTATGCCCTATCCCTAGCATTGAAACTTTTGAGAAATGGGCAATAGAATTTGTAGGCCCTATTACACTAGTAGCGCATAGGACTGGATCACGCTATGTAATCACTTGCATGGACTATTTGACAAGGTGGGTAGAGTCAGCCCCAACTAAAGACTACATAGCAACCACAATGACAAGATTTTTGTGGGAGAACATAATCACAAGGTATGGATGTCCTTTAAGTTTAACCAGTGATAAGGGTACACATTTCTTGAATGAGACCATGAGGATCCTATTATCAGAGTTCATGGTAGCTCATCACAAGACTACCCCTTATCACCCAAAATAAAATAGAACCCTAGAAGCATTTAACAAAATACTGAGTCATACCCTGACTAATATTTGTGATTTCAGAAGAAAGAATTGGGATGATAAGGTATCAACCATATTATGGGCTTAAAGGATAAGTTATAAAAGGCTTAATAAAGCCACACCGTTTCAATTAGTGTTTGGCATGGAAGTTGTTCTACCGGTTGAATTCATGTTACCTTCTCTGTGAATAACATGTGTAGGAGGGATGGCTGATGAGCAAGAACTGGAAGAGAGAATTGATGAACTGATGAAGCTGGATGAAAGATGATCACTCGCTAGGTGGAGCCAAACAATAGAAAAAGAAAATAAAAAATCATGACACGAATGCCACATCAGAAACAAGAAGTTTGAGGTTGGGCAGATGGTCTTGTTGTATGATTCTAAGTTGTTGCACCATCTTGGGAAGTTAAAGGTCCATTGGTTAGGTCCTTATAAAGTCTCATACATCCTTGATTTGGGTGCATACTAGTTACAAGTGCTGGATGGAATGAAATTACTTGGACGCTTCAATGGGAGTAGGCTGAAGCCCTATTATAAATAATTCTTCTTGGTGTTTGTAAATAAGGTAGTTTCTCCAGTTAGTTTAGAATTTCCTTTATGCATTTATTTTCTTGTGTTTCACATTTCGTGTTGTTGTTTTGTTTTTTGCCTTGGGTGCTAATTACCCTTATTATTCTTTGAGGATTTTTGAGTGTGTAGAGGAATACGCATCATTTTAGTGTGCGGTGGAGTAATGTGAAGGAGAGCACGATTAAAGTGCCAAGGAAGGTTGTGTTAAAAAGCCTAGTTAAATGACCATGTTGAAAGAGGTGCATGGAAAGAGAAGACGGAAAAGGATGGTTGGTTTCAAGATAAGGCTACTTTCAGATCCCACGTACATAGGAGGAAAAAGTGCATAAGCAACACGACGTAGGCAAGAGTAAAAATTAGGAAAAAAGAAGTGCCTTAGGGCACCGGTGATGCACACGCAATAGTATCCTATCTAGACAGATTGGTTACGTGCCAGAAGGTTGGAAGATTTTCTGCGTAGGGTCAGGCGTGTGAGTAAAAGTGATAAAGTTAGATTTGTTTTTAAAAAATGCATTAAATGTGAAAGTATGGTGGTAGGTGAAGTAGCATTTAATACTTAAAAAGGGAAAAACTATAAATAGAGGGTTGAGGCATTTCATTATTCACTTTGCGTGTAAGGAGAAAGAAGTGCTTTTTGCATTTTCACAAACTAGGGCTTCCAAAAAATGATCCATGTGAAGAAAAATTTGAAGAGCTTGAGTGTAAGTGACTAGTTTGGATCTATGAACCAGAAGAAAGGGATCTCACATGTGTAAGAGAGTTGTGAGAATGCATCATCTTGTGAAGGGATTATCCCAACTAGGGTTTGAAGAACTAGGGCACAGGTTTAAGGAATTTTCTTCACAAATTTGAGATCTAAGGTAGGAAATAGTGGAAGAACAGAGCTATAAGAAGTGATTGAAGTAAGAAGAGAATCTAGATAGTGGCACCCAAAAAACTAGTTAGCACACCCAAGAATGGAAAGGGAAAGGGAAAACAACAAGAAACCGATGCACATAAAAACAAAGAGTGGTATACAGAAATGTAGTACCTAGATGGAGTATTGTTAGGGAAGGATTGGGAGTCCCACCTAGGAAACATGTCTGTGAATGACTACAATAATCGTATGAGCACAAACGAAAAGGAGATGGCACTATAGTTAGTGTGTCCAACAAATAAAAGGACATTAGAGGGTTTTCCCATTTATAGCGATGATTTGAAGGTAAAGTTAGGGAAGGTATGGTTATTGTGACTCTTTGAGTTGCCCTACTTCGGGAAGCCTGAGCACCTATATCAATGGCTGATGTCACGCGTACATGAAGACTACTTCCATTTCACAGGGTGCACGATGCACATTACCCCTTATCTCATCTCACATTTCACAGGGCTCATATGTGAAGGAGATGGTCTGGAAGATGACCTTGGTGATAAAGATGTAATTAAGGAAACTATCACTGCCTACACATACAAAAAGGGTTAAAGGTACTATGATATCACAGACATCAAGGACCTGGTAATGAAGATGGCCATGCATCTGGTGAAAAATTTAAATGGCCAGGAGAGATGGACCTAGGTCAATAATCCATGGTTGCATATTTACAAGAATATCTCAGAGGACACCATCTACAACTTGTATGTGTTCATCGTGGATGAGATTATAAGCTGCGCAAAGGAAGGAGATACGATCCTATTCGGTAATGTCCTACTAACAATTGTGTTTTTAGAAATAGGAGTACCTAATGCATCTAACAAGTATGTATGGGAGTACCTGGCTGAGGACCCTTCACCCATAAAAATATTTGAAAAATACACATGTGACTCCATGACAACTTTGCACAAGGCACGCCTGGAGAAATGATATACGTGCCTGAGGAATGCGTTCGGGGTAGAATGGAGAATTTTTGAACAACTGCAAGCGGCCACCAAAGGAGAAGATGAATTTGCTATGTACCAGCATTTCTACCTAGGCAGGTTCAAACTAATGTATGAGACTTGGAGCCCATGGTGCAAGCTCCCCTTTTCCTTCACTTCTCAATACTTCCAAGTAGGGTTAAATAGGTTCAAAGAGTCCAAGAAGCTAAAACTAGACCTTGGTAATCTGGACCGGGAACACAGGAGAATGCACAAAGGGTTGGTCTACCCCAACAAGTGCATATACATGGAGAGGTACATGTCGCATGAAGTTCAAATGAAAAAACTCGCGACCTTTCCCATTACAGGAGGATCTACGGCATGCGTGCACCTCTGCATAAGACCCAAATCAGAGAAGGGCACATATCTGCAGAACAAGGTGTCTATGCCTGTGGATCCAACTAGTAGGAAGATACTCGTGCCCAAGTAGGTGGAAAAGGAGCCAAATAAGACAATACCAAGTGTGGTGGATACTCAAGTAATAGGATCCCCTAGGAAAAGTGCTAGAATAAGCATGTATTCACGTAAGAAGAGGCCAATAGTCAAGGAAAAGAGTCCAGAGAAAGAAAATCCATCAGACAAGGAGTCCTTGGGAGAAGAAGAAATAGAGTCACCTACACCGGAATCCCTAGTTAGGAAGCAGTAGAGGACAAAAGACGAGACCACATCGGAAGACACTGGAAGTTTGGACAAATACATAGGTGCAGAAGAAGATAGTGAAGAAAATGTTAGTGGGGAAGATGAACCTGAAAAATAACAAGGGTCATCTATTTTCAACATACATGATTCGGATGAAGAAGGTAGAGAAGGGGAGCAGGAGTTCCTCTTCGTGTGGTGCAAGGATAGCCAGGAAGGGATAGGTGCATACGACATGAGAAGTGAGGATGATGGCGCATAGATGCAGAATGATCCAAGCATTACAGTGGAATAGATAACCAAGGTGGCAAAGAAAGAAGAAACAAAGGCCATTGAGACCTTGGTGGATGAGAAGTTGGAACGCAACGCTAAGCTAATGTTAAGAAAAGAGGAGAAGGAGAGTGTGGGAAAGGACCATGGTAGCACTAGAGGCCCCATTCTAACTGTAAGTATTCCTAAGGGCATGTGCACGGGAGAAATGCATACATGGGAGGAAAGGCAGGGGATGGGTTATATTGATGACCCCAACAAAATGTTTCGTGTGTGGTTCCAAAGCATGATTCCATGAGAATATATCATGGCAATTTCATCTTTTGACAAGGAAGCTACATACCCATGGAAAAGGAAGATGCTCTCATGGGAAATTTATTCCCATCTTGATGAGAAAGAATTTGAAGTGAGCCACGAGGAAATAATAACATTGTCAAGGCCAACAGAAGACAATCCAGTGGTGAATGCTTAACATATCTTAGATGAACAACTGTGTAACGTGCTCAACAAGGTTTCCATTGAAATTAAAGCTAGACTCTTCGGGTGGAATGATAGAATCAAATATCTCAAGGAGGACCTAAAGAAGAAAGAGGAAGAGCTAGCTATAAGGGAAAATGTGATTATTCAAGAGAAACTAATCAGTGCCCGGTTGCAGCGTGAGTTGAAGTACAAGAAGGCCAAGGTGTGTGCGGTGTACAAAAAGGTGGAGTCTATTAATAATGCTATAGGATTGAAGCATACAAACCTATCACCCCCCGCATAGAAGTATATATATGCCTTAGGATTCTTGGAGGATTTAACAAGAGTCCTCATCATTGAGAGACAACCATTAGCCTTGGAATTTGCAGAAGAAGTGGCTTTGTGCTTGGAGAAAGAAGATAAATTTAAGGTCATAGCATTCATAGCTGAATACAACAAGGTTTTGACTGATATAAAAGTTTCTTCCTACACTGTTGAAGCCGTATACGAAAATTACACAGACAAAGACAAAGTGGCAGGAATCTTGGTTGCCACACATGAAGTGGAACTCAAAGAGTTTCAAGAAAAGAATAAAGGAAATAGGGTGGAAAGGGACAAAATCCTTGCCGAGGTTGAAAGAAAATCCAAAGCCATTGAAGCCTTAAGAAGTTCAATTAAAAACTGGTTGAAGTAACTATACCCACAGATTATACGAAGAATGAATGTGTTGGATGATGTAGGCAAGGAGTTAGAGAAAGTTGCTAACACCATAAGCACACAAGGAAATGGGCTAAGATTTATGGAGGTGAGAATGCTGGTCGGTGATCTCTATCAGAGAGTGTGGAATGAATTTGATGCCTAGAACAAGTTGGAGGATGACTTGCAAAAGGATTTTCCTAGCCTATTGCAGTGATTCCATCACTTCCTATTATTTCTTCTTTCTATATTATTTCATCCCCTTATTATTTTCCCATGGTGTAGGTCTATTGTATTATTTCTTTTCACTGGAGAAGTATTCCCATGGATGGAGAATAGGCATAGTGTGGGGTAATTTTGGGCCCCTTAGATATTTTCCAAGTACAAAAGGGCACATAGGAACACAAGGCCTAGCTGAAGGAAAGCGGGCAAGGATAAATCACATAGGGCAAGGTTTAAGGAGGGCTTTAAAGAAATCTATGGCATGCGTGCGAACAGAACCAAGGGTTCGAGACTTAGCCATATTGGGCATTTTGGTAGAACAAGTGAAAATCATGACCTGACTGCACATACAGAGTGGATAAAGTGTCATCCTGGTGATAGGGTGGCCCAGGAAGGAGCATACCTATGGTAGAAGCTTCTAGATGCTCATCATGGTAAAAACAGGAAAGCTCAGGCCTAGAGGAGCATGCTCGCATGGAGGACCACATTCAGACACTTGGCATCAGATCTGAGGCTGCTGGAGGATGAGTTGGCAGTCCAAAAAGCCTATATATACAAACACTTACAAAAGGAAATGGAGAGAGATAGATAGAGGGTGGAGCTCTACAGAAATACTACACAAACTCTGTTAGTTTGGGTAATTGTGTTTAGGGAAGGATGTATTAGGGGTATGGGGTTTATAAATTTATTTTTGGAACCTATCCATATGATTCCAAATATAATGTATGACCATGGTCTTCTTCTCTATAATACCTTATCATGGCTCCATGAATGTAATGAGGTTACCAACTTACATGAATATGAAAATTGATGACTCTAATGCATACATATTTCTCATAGTTCCTTTTCAATTATGATTATGATTATGATTAAGTATGGATTTCTGTACAAATTCCTTCTATTTTGGTACAAGTTATACAATCTGTTAAATCACTTCCTATCTGAAATGACTGCAAGGACCTAGAAGCCATTATGAGATTTATGGTTCAACATGAATCATAGACAATGTTTCCCACTAAACTCACATAAAAGAGAGACTTAACACCCACGTGTGCGTCAGGTGAGCACCCAACACTCATTGGGTGATAGGGCGGTGTGCATGGGTTTCCTTTCTTTTTTTATGAGAGTAAAAATTACTACGGCAATTCCAAAGGCTTTCCATAGTCCTAACACTCAGTAATTTAGTAGAAGTTGATCCTTGTTGTGGAATATCAGGGCACTCCATCATGAAAACATCACCAAAATTAGCATTATCATCAACCTCTTTACTTTCTTCATTAAGATCATGTGGGGAGTGTGGTAAAATATACTTATCACACCACTCAATAACATGATTTTCTTCTGTCATAGAAAATCTATAAGTTAAAGGGTTAGGGACAAATTTGTTTTCTGTTGGTGTTGTTTATTTCTTGATCACATGGGCACCTTACCTCTCTCATCTAATCTATGATCACCCCTAGGAAGATTACAAAATTTTGTTCTATTTTTGAGGTTGGTGTTAGCCCTTAGAACTTTATCCTATTCCCTTATCTTCTCTAGAAATTTTGTAGGAATTTTCTTTCATTGCCCTTACTAAAGTCTTGACTACATCTTCCATATCAACTCCCTTAGTAGCTTGAGGCTTTTCAAGATTCACTATCTTGAAAAAATCCCTCTTAGGAGGTTTCTCTTCTATCGTGATATTGTTTTCAATTATTACTGTCATAGAAAAAGCCTATCTATCCCTCAAACAATATGCAACTTTCTTATCAAAAGCATCAAAATAATTTATTAGGCATGATTCATCACTTGGCTTCAAAATTATGGGAGATTTAGTTAAATTTTGGTTAAATTTTATGTTAAAGTCTTAAATAGGCTCATTGGGATTCTTATTTATGTTCTCAAATCTAGATAGAAGAAATAAGGGGTCAGTCTTATACCCATATTGTGATCTAAATGCATTCTTCATCTCAATATATGATTCAATTGAATTATCTGGTAAGAATTTATACCAATCCCAAACATCCTCCTCTAAGGTGTAAATAAATAGATTCAGATAGACATATTCATGCTCAATCTAGAAATCCTCCATAATATTAAAAAAAAAGTCTTAGGTTCTGATCATTAGTAATAGTGTTATTTCCTTCAAACTAGGGAAACCTATTCCTTACTTCTTTTAGAACTACATTAGTATAACCCACCATACCGTGAAAATCTATATGCCCAAAAATATTTACAACAAATGGAGGTCTAGTTGGAAGTTGAGCCATGTTATTTTGAGGGGGTATACCAATAAAAGGATTAAAAGAATGTGGTACATAGGGTATTTGAGGTAATGGTGTATGATCCTCAAAGTATTTGTCCTTTAAAGATTGATTTTCACAAAAAACTCTATTACTTCTTAATGATAAATGAGGAAGACAAGGAATACTTGTATCAGTTGCAAATGATGGCCTCTCACCTATTGGAGTGTACAAATTTGTGCAGGGACTGCTTGTTCTAGAACTATCTAAGGACATAGAATACTCCTCTAACAAAGGCTAATCACTCTCAACCAAAGCCACTACTTTCTCTTCCAACCTTTGATCTCCCAAAGCTATCCAGACTTGTTTCTTATTTGGATATTTCCTTCCCATCTCTGGAAAAAAGTTATAGTAGGATTTGTCTGGAAGAAGGTCCTTTTTCCTTCCATCTTTATAGATCTCAATGAAAATTTTTAATTATTAAATCTCGAGGCACTGGTATTTGCCAAAAAAATTGAACAATGTGGAATCATCACTAAGGTCTTGCACCTTATATGTGTAAATCACTCCAAATGAATTGTCAAATGAAACTTAGTGATTAATTTCAACAATGATTGAAAAATATAAACATCCTTTGTCAGTATTAAACCCTTAGCTAATAAAATTTAATGCAAATATTTCTTAAACTAGGAAAATAACTTCTGATAAATCTCATTTTTTGTAAATATCAACAAAAGATGATGGCTAGATCATGTATTTTCATCTAAACATGCTTGATACATTACCATAGATTGATATTTATCTATATTTACACAAATATTCCCCTGCAACACTGCTAGAGTGGTGTTGGTACCCAAATCTATTCACCCTTAAAAGTCAGGAAGCATAAACAAGCTGAGTGGGATTCTTAGAGAAAAATAGATTAGAATTTGAATCATTTTATAGCCAGGGAGGGATCTAGCTATCTCTTTGTTATTCAAGCTTGGAAAAAGTTGGATAACACTATACTAAGGGTTTGACCTACCCTACTTCTTTAGATTCTTCCTTCAACAAGGGTTAGAGGACCTGATTTGCAACATGTATTTGTAATAGAAAAGAATAGACTGTCAATATTTGACTCTCCTATTTAGAACATTGAGAAATAACCTTGAGAATACATGGTTAGTGCAACATAATCTAACTCTCACGAGTTTTCACCCTAGAAAATGCAAATGTATCCTAGACAGGGTTCAAGTTACTAAAATACAACAATAAAACCAAATTTCTCATGTATATTTTGGGTAAAGGATTTGTAAATTCAAAATCCCCCCTTAGCATTTATGGATAAGTAGTGTAAGAAGGGGTAGTTCTTATAGGATTTATCAGTTATGGATGTATTTTATTAGGGAATTAAGTAGGATAAACTTAATTATACCAAATCTTTGAGAAATTTTAACAAATATTGGAAAACTGGATAAATGAGAAGGCAAGAACACTTCAAAAAACTAACAATGAACCTTCAAGTAGAAGATGTATATCCATGGAAGCCCAAGAATACACGGTTTCACACAATATTTGAGATTTTAAACATAAAATATCATGTCAAAAAATCAATAAAACATCAAGGATCCCTGATCTATCATGCCTAAGATACACTAATAGACTTATAAGCAACCTTTATTAACAAAACAAAATCAAATTGAATTTAAATATGTTTATTGCATAGTGAAAGAAAATATCTACTCACCATGCAATTGCATTTACCATAGTACTACCACAAGAATGAGGTATTTTGTGATTCATAGGGATTCTTAACATAATATTTCAATAGGAAAATTAATATCTACTTTGAAATATCTCAACTTAAAAAAAGACACAATAATGCTCATGATGAAACACAATTAACTCAGAACTCATCAAATTCTTGTCAATGGTTGTACACTTGTAAACATGTTGACATGATTTTATTTGAAAGATAAAGAAATTAATAGGTTTCTCAAAAAGGTTCTTAGAAAAATGGTGTCTTTGAGTTTACCCCTTTCTTTTCTAAAAATTTTAGAAAATTTTAACCCCCTATGTGAGAGTATTCTCATTGCACTTATATAAATCTCAATCACTCACTCACTCACTTTTTAAATTTCCCCCTAAAAGCATGAATGTTTGAAGAACATAATATAATCCATCTTTATTCTCTTGGAAATATCTGGTTTTATGTTGTCAGGTGGGAAAATTACGAGTCATTTATGTTTTCCACTATCTCAGAATGACTAGGATGCCATGTCACTTCTTTCATGTTTATTTTAATAATTTATCTTTTCAAGAAATAAAATAAACCCCTTTTTGATGATTTCTAAGAACCTCTAGGTGATTTCATTTGAAATCTGATCCCTTTCACTTTTTGAGAATCCATCTTAGGAAACACACATTCACTTTCATGTCTTTCTAGGTGGATTTTTTCTGCATGTATCATGGCATATTAATCCAACCATTATCTTCTACATCATATCAACTTACTTCATACTTATTTCTCCCATGTGAATATCACATTTAGATCTTTAGAAATTATGCTACCATGATTATACTCTACTCAATTTTTTGTCTCAAATTTCTTATAAATTCACACTATTTCCTTCATAAAATGACATTTTATTTTTTTAGTGTAAGGAATTTAGGGAAATTTAACTACAATATGGACAAAACACCAATATCATCCAGATTGAAAGAAATATCCATTGAGAAATTGCACTAAAATTTTGATCTGTTAGGCCCAAATGATGCATTCATAAGAATGCTATTTGAGATTACTAATCTTGAATATTGTACGAGGCCTTCGATAGCTCAATTTGTTTGGGTTGCATTTATTAGAATGCTTATCAAGATAAGTCTCATTTTTTCTTCCTTGAAAATGATGTATTTTCATCTCTTTATACTAGAACATCAAAAGACTCTTGAAGCATTGAAGAAATTTTTGATTGTGAGTAGACCTAGTGTGCAAGGTTTGACTAATTACCAATACCCCTTAATTTTTAATGAAGCACTTAATCTGAAGGAAATCCCCTAAGGGTATTATATACTTGATGGTGAGATTTCACTGGGTACCATGCCTATCCTTTTTCGAAGGATGAATGAGTTAGAGCAACGTGTCCCGAATCTTGGGGAACATACCATTAGGTACCATATATTCTCAACCTTCTGAAGTATCTCCATTTGTTGTGAAGAAATATAAGGGTGATTCTAGCTCTAAGCCTCCTAATCCATCTGATCTAGGATTATTTGTGGTCACACTTCTAGCTCAAGGTTCCAAGCCATCTTCCACTATCAAAGCAACAGGGAAAAAGGACTTCCCTAATGCAGGTATGGACATGACTCAATGGGTTTCCTCCTATGACAGGAGGTCATAATTGCTCAATTGTTTGGATGGACCAATGAAAACTATTGACGAAATCAGGTATTTGGGATTGTCGTACACACTAGAAGGAGAAATTATGTTTTTTCAAATGGCATTAGGGAAAGATGAATTTGTTTATAGGAAGAATAGACTAGTAAAAAAACTTCCTCTTTGTAGATAGGATTTTATGGTGGTGGATGATTAGGTTTCTTTTTCTTGTTTCCCTTTTTTTTTATAATTCTTGAAAAAATATATAAATTTGTCTTCATGGATTTGGGCCCCTATAGAACCCCATTTTTAATTTTCCCATAATACAAAAGATAACAAAAAAATTATTTAGTTTACATGCTTCATGATGGATTTGAAATCTTATCAAAGAAATATAATTCTAATGTATTGTGTCAAATTACATACATATTAAATAAAAAATTCAAAGTGAAATTCATTTTGTTTATGAAACAAGAGTAATAATTGAAATAAGATGAAAATAAATTTGACGAAAAACGAGCCTATGCTTGTTCATCATTCTTCATGTCTATATCTTTTTCTTATTCATCTTCTTCTTCCTTGGGTTGCCTATCCACATATGAATCATACTTCTGGAATAGTTCTTTTATATCATCTTCATCTAGGTTTATATGGTTATGAAATATCAAGGCTTTCTTTCTCAGTGTATCCACACATTGATCCATATTTTGTTTATGTTCCCATGGTTTTGATTTTAAATCTACAATCTTTTTTTGTACAGTCATTCAATGTCTTAATGACTTCATAAGAAAAGTTCTCTCTTTGGATATTCTTCTCAAAAGAACAGATTAAGAAGTTGTTTTTCTGATCACAATAACTCTTTTTGAATTTATTGAATGCCATGTTTTATAACTTTAGATTAAGAATGTCCATATTATTTTCAACCCATTTCTTCTTTGTCTCGATTTTATATTTGATTCCATTCAAAACCTCTACTCTGAGTTTGGCCTAGTATTCAATTACATACTGATTTCCTATGTGTTCAATTGGCATAATTCCTTCCTTCTCAACTAAGTCTTTATCTAATTGAGTGATACGATGCATATTGGGGATAATTACCTCAAAATAGAAAATCTCATTATCACATTGTTCAATTAACTCACTAATTTTATTGAGATTATTCTTAAGCTCTTCATATTTCTTCCTAACTTTTTCAATGGATTTCTACCCCTTTTCCATTAGCTTCTCCACCCAAGTATCAAAAACTTAAAAAAATTTAACAACCTTTTAAATGTGTCCTATAACCTTGGATTAGTAGTGGTGATATCTTCTTAGCCTTCACTGGATTGGTCAACTAACTGTTCTAAACTTGAATTCAATGATTTGACCCATTCTTTCAACTATCTTTTTGTTATCCTGTCCTCATCCAATTTTTGCAACAAAAAATTGAATTCTTCCAAGAATCCTTGCTTCAATGCATCTCTACAAGGTTTTCCCAAAGGAAGGAGTTGAACATTATAGTCATTTTTTGTTATATAACTTCTTATCTTACCCTCATGTGGGATTAACACCTCCAAGGTTCTACATCCATATGGGTCAAGATGAGTTTTAGTAATGACCCTAGCCTTTGTGTATTTTTGGAAAGCCAAGGCTAAAAAATATATGGATTTCCCAGGTACAACCTCTTCTTCTTCCTCTATTGAAATCAATTCTCCTATCCAATCTTTAATAAGAGAATTTCCCACCAGTGTCTCTTGATATTCCTATTGGAATTTTTCAGAGACAACCACCATGTGTTTCGACATTTCTTGAACATTTTTCACTAATGTATCCTTGTGTTTTACCTTTTCAACTTCTAATATTGATTTCTTGGGTTCATCTTGCTCTCGATTTTCCCCCAATTGCTTCTTTTCTTGATCCTGAACTTGGGGTTGACCAACTTCCTTTTGATTCATATCAACATTTGGAACATGTAATCTATTTGTGTCCTCAACTAATTTATTCATAACCTATTAATTTTCCTTGGGAAAGTCTTGGGATGGTGTTGTTACTTTAGATAATTCTTTTTCTTCTGTAGTTTATAATTTTTTTAGATATTGTTGTTTGGTTGATATATCCTCATTAATTGGTATGATTATTTCCTTTTGTTCTTTTAATACCTCATTTTGTGACATGGTGTGGTGGATTTAAGTAGTTAATCCTTTATATTTATCGATACCCTGCATACTCTAACTAGCATTAATATTTTCCTTTGTAATGGATTCTTTTGCAATTTCAATCACCTTTTCTTTAGTAGACTTTTATTTTTTAGGTGATTCACTACTTCTGGTAACCTTGGTTTCCTTTTAGAGATCCTTTTCATCTAGTTCCATAGTGTCCATACTTTCCCCACTGGAAAATCCTTGAAATTATGACTTTCTCATTTTTGAAGTAGTTTGGCCTTCAAAAGATACTTCTGATAGTGAAATTTTTGACTCAACAATTGGCACATGGGTGCACTCCTTCACTCCTTCACCTAAATGGAGAATACTTGTATCTTATACCACTTTTATTTCAACCGATGCTTCAAATTAATTGAGTACAAGAATATCCTCATTTGTTTCTATGTCCACTATTTCAATTGGGTCTTTTTTTAATTCATACAATTGGTCAAAAATATTTATACTCACACCTTCAAATGGGGTTGTAGAAAATTTCTTCAACTCTTGTTCTAACTAATGGGTCATTGTATTCGTCCAATAATTTAATTGACATACTCTTTGTCAGTGTCATTATAAACTAGGGTTGTGTCCTAGGCAATATGTAATGGAGTCTAGGAGAACCAGTTATGTGTTGATTTTGTTTGGGGGGTTGCTTAGCTTTA